>JAAWXA010000003.1:35483138-35698196 GCA_038090715.1 Florisuga fusca
CTTCTGAAGAATGTGCAAACATGAGTTTAGTTCCTAAGGGGGCTCTTAGCAGAATACTGATAAGAGCCCAAGTAGCAAAACACAAATACTGAATTAAAAGCAGTGAACCAGTAAAAAACAAATTAATTAAGTTTAACTGAGTAACAGTACAGTGCAAGTTACAAAGTGTAGAGAAATGTCGATAGAGGAAAGCAAATGGGGAAAATGTTCCAACATTCTAGAACAGAAACGAATATGTTTTAACATTTTCAATATTTTGTGCAATGTAACAATGTTCCGATCAATTAACAGTAGTAAAAAATATTTGCAAGATCATAAACTTCGAAATAGTAATCTTCAAACTAATCTATCTTTGGATAAAATTCATATCATTAATATGTATATCTGTGGCTGGAATTCCTTCATTTTCTTTTCTAATTGCAAAGAAGATAAAGAGATTGAAAGGACATTACAGCGATTTCAAGAAAATTATTTTAAAAATATATTTTATTTTATCTTTTTTTTTTTTGTATTTTTTATTATCTGTTTTTCCATCTATTTACAACAAAAAGGTGGAATAAAAATTTTCCCCTTGTAATTATTTGAATTACAGAATCTCTGTCTGACATTAAGAAGTAACAAAATGCTTCTTTAAATAAAAGGAAATGGAACAAATTACAAGTCTGAAATAGAATAAAAAAGAAACAGAATAGAAAAAAAATGTACTAATGTATAAAATGTAATAAAAAAAAGTAGACACCTAAATGATACAGTATTTTGAAGTACTTGCTCAGGATACTTTTCAGATACCAAACCGATTGGATCAAAATTATCCGCTTAAGATTTCTTCTGAACAAATTCATTACCTGAAATTACATGACTTGCTCCAGATCTGCCTCCTTTCTATTTTTTTTCTTTCTGCATCCATTCCACTCACCCGTTGTTATATGATACTTTATCCAATTTTCACTTAAAAGTAAGATTGATAATAATATTATTTCTATTTATAGTTTATAATTCCCTGGATTTTATGCTCCAGGCTTCTTCATATTTCTCATGATCTATATTTCTTTCAGTTCAGTTCTGTTATTTGCAAGTAATATTAGATTATTATTTAATTTATTTACTCCAAGTCTGGACTATTAATTTTCAATACGCCAAACAAACATTCTTCTCTCATACATAGACATTCTTCTCTCCTGCACACACATATAAACTCACAGACTTTACTTTTCTAAAATTAACATAGCAAAATCAACTATAAATGCACCATACAATTGAAATGACAAGCAGTCTTCAGTAAGAATAATTTTTTTTCCTTTATTTATTTTTCATATACTTGCAGAGTAACTTGTGCATTGAACTAAAAAGTTTGAAAAAATACTAACAACAAACACAAGAAATACCCTAAAGTTTCCCTATCATTCAATTTCAATTAATTACTTGTTTATGCTTTTTCTTCAATTTTCTATCATGATGTTGTGTGGTTGAGACTGCGTTCTTGTCCAGTGCTTCTCGTGCTAATATGGAAAATCAAAACTTTTAGCCTATTCTATGATACTGCAGTCATCAAAATAGACACATCAGAACTAATGAAATTGAATACTGCATGAGTAAAAGAGAATGAATATCCAGTTACCTAGCAGTGGCTTCTTATTTATACGTTATTTCCTAGAGTCGATGATTACTTCTTTGTAGACAACATCACAAAAAAATTCAACCAACCAACCAAATCAAAAACACAAACAAAACACTGCCTCCAAAAAAAAAACCCCAATAAAACCCCAGTACAACAAACCTCAAGCAGGAAACAATGCACAGAAAGAGTAATATTAAATAGACAGCAGAACACTTGAGGTGTTGAAGGTTGATTATGAAGAAAATGGATCAATTTGGAAAACTCTAAATTGTGTTAGGTTTAGATTTAGCCCTAGATACATTTAAATAGTTGGAAGTCTCATGCCGTTAAAAAAAAGAAATCTAAGATTAAATAAAAATTAATATTTTCAACCTGATTTTGTTCTTACTGTTTTCCGTGTTTATTTTGAGTCAACTTTACAGATCTATATCTATAATTTTTTTTTTTTTTTCTGTCGTTCTGGCAAAAAAATGATGCCAAACTGTGGCAAAATATTCTTTCCAAATCATTCTTTACACAAAAGATTTTGCTGTAGCAAAACTACTGGAGGTGTGGACAGACTTTGCCACTGAAATATTTTCTTTAGTGAACTTAAGATAGAAAAGGTGCTACTAATCAGAACACAAGTAGCATTTGTTTTAAACTACCTGGACTGTCTGGACTAAAAGAAAATAAAATCTCTCCAAATACAAGGCTGATCCAATGGAAATTGATTCCTAATATTTTATTTTTTTCCACATTTTAATCTTAACTCTCCCCTCTTCATAAATCAGTGATATAGAATAGCCAGATGCAAATGAGAAAAACAAAACAAAACAAAACCACAAAACAACCCCAGAAACAAACAAAAAAACCCCCAACAATTACAAAATGCTATTTTTTTCTACTAAATCTCTCTATATTTTTTACTGTTCCTTTAAACAAAATTTTAAAAAAGCAGGAAGGTCTGTGGAAGTACTAATGAGACTTAAAATGTAGGCTATAAATATTATATATATATTTCATCTTTCCATGATATGTCAGTGTTTCAGCAGACAGCTTCTTACAGATAGAACAACTTCTAATTTTCCTCAGAAAAAGAAAAGAAATCCAATAAGCACTGCTGGGCAAATAGCTTAAGTAATATATTTTATTACATACAAAAACTGAGGATTATCTTGTTTTAGGGACTATTTCTTGAAATAGCTACTTAGTCTATAAAAACCATCAGCAGAGAAAACTATTTTAAGAATGAGGAGTATCATCATTCACTGAGTTATGGAGTTACTTGATTTTTTTTTCTTTAACAAGTCTAACATATTCTGTCAGCTATACTTTGCTATACAAATGAAATTACTACTATTGAGATTAAAATTGTATTACTAAACTCTCCTCTGGAATACATACACACCCTCTTGTATCCTGTTTTCAGTTCTGTTCAAATAGGATAAGCAACTTCCAATTATATTGGAAAATGTATTTTAGGGGAGTTGTTTTATGGAAAGAAATAAAGGTATTTTATGGTAAAAGTAGGGCAATCCAAACAATATTAAATGTCTGTGTGCATGCTTCAGTGTCATCATTTATAAGTTTTACATATTTTATTCATGAGACCTCTAGTTCCTTCTTTGTTACATGTTAATTCAGCTTCACTCTGACAGCCAAGACAACCTGTTTCAGATTCAGGGTAATTTGTAAGTCAAAGGGAAATCTACGAAACAAACTCTAGAAAAAACATGGTTTCTGGTTTTACAGTTTTGTCAGTGTCAGTGTAAATGGGCAAGACTTTGAAGTGTTGACATGAATTGGTATTTTGCATACTTAGGGAAAGTTCCCCACTGAACATGAGCTAGATATTGAAATACTTATCACGTTACTCTGTTCAATGCCAAAATCTTTCAAATAGAAAAAAATATTACGAATATTTTGAGCTACAGAAGTGTAGTTTTATCAGTGTAACTGCTTAAGATAGTTCAGATAAATAAGTTCTTTTAATTTGTTTCTGCTAGGAATGGCAGTTGAAAAGAAGAGTCATACCCACAACAAAAGTGAAGGAACAGGAAAGGTGAAGTCCTTTTACACTTTTCCTCATATCTCTACTTGTATCACAACATCTTGGCCTACAATGATCTAAAACAACCCAAAACAAAATAGCCAATTAAGAGGGNGAAGGAACATACATTTTTAGTTTTTTGGTTTTGCTTACCATCAGCCTACTCCATTTTTAATGGACAATAAATTATAGTAATTTAATTTTTTTTAAGTGGAGTCTGCGGTTTTTTCCTGTGATGGTAGTTGATGAGTGACCTCTATCTTTATCTCAACTTACAAGCTTTGTCATCTTATTTTCTCCTGTCCTGTTGAAAAGAGGGAATCAGAGTGGCAAAAAAGGGGTTTAGCAAAAATTCAAGGTATTGCAAGGAAAAAAAAAAGGAAAGGAGGCTGAGGGCAGAGCTTGTTGCTCTCTACAATTACCTGAAAAAGCATTTTTGTGAGGTGGGTGTTGGTCTCTTCTTCCATGTTAAAAGTGATAGAACAAGAAAAATTGGCCCCACAGAAAGTTTAGATTGCATATTATGAAAAAGATCATTTATTGAAAGGGTTGCCAGGCACTGGGACAGGTTCCCAAGGAAAAGGCATGAGTCACCATCCCCAGAGGCATTTAAAAGATGCATAGATGGGATACTTTAAGGACGTGGTTTAGTGGTGGACTTGGAAGGTCTAGGGTAACAGTTGGACTTGATGATCTTAGAGGTCTTTCCAACCAAAACTATTCTATGATTCTGATTGTCAGTGCACTACTATGATCATGGTATGAGTGAAATAATATTGCTGCAAAAGTAGAGTCTATGTCAGGTTGACACCATATGATGGAATTGACCAAAGAATGCTCACCTTTTTTTTTTTTTTTTTTTTTTTGGTATGGAGATACAGGAGAACCACTAGGCCTAAATGAATGTTACACTCTTTCAGAGAACTCCTGAATAATCATGTAACTCAAGCTTACCTCTCTCTCCACAAAGGAGCACCTATTTTGTTCCAATTCAAAGAAACATAACTGTGATAATGAAAAAATGACCAGTGAGAAACTGCTTGTGTTTTATTTAATCAAAAAAAGAAAATGTGTTGGAAGGACAAGTAGTTAATCACTAAGTTGTGTGGGGATTAAATTGAACTACACCATAAAACAACCAAATTAAATCCTTATTTTAAGGGTATTGCTGTTTGCAGAAGTAGCATTCAGGAACTGACAAGCTGAAGGTCATTTTAGGTGTTTTTATACCCACACACATTTTTCCTTCCAGGCTGAAATTTCAATAGCAACTTCAATCTGTTTACAGAAGATAAGGAAACACAATATGTATCCTAGTCTCTTGCACCGTGTAAAACACATGGGAGCATCCTTAGTTATGCTCCCATGCTTCCTGTTCAATCCCAAACGTATATGCATTGTTTCCTTGAGCTATACATACATAATAACTATGAAGACAAGTTCTTAATTGTGTAGAGGTAGATTGAAAATTGTTTATGTTTTGTGAGGTTTGGTTGGTTGGTTTTTTTTTGGTTTTGTGTTCTTTTGTTTTGTTTTGTTTGGGGTTTTTTTTTGGTTTTGTGCTGTTTTTTTGTTTTTGTTTTTTTTCCAATCGGAGATTGGTAGGGTTTGCAGTATTACAGAGAGCTGCAAAGTTAAGATTTGAATGGTAAAACATTCCTATTTTTAAATATAATTAACACTAAAAGCCTAGAATTAGTAAAAAATCAACAACAACATAAAAAAAAATTACATCCCTTAGCAAGATATATTAGAAGTTTAAATCTGTACTGATCTCTTGCATCTGGTGCACAAGTAATTAAAAATAGGTTTCTGACATAACTCATCAGAATCTTGGTTACCATAGGTTTAAAATGACAGCTACATTTCACAATCTACCTTCCATTGCCCCACATAATTTTATTTGGCAGTGCCTGCAAGATAAAATAGTTGGTGGAATTACAACAGCTCTAAGAGAAACGTAACAGTTGTTGAATATAAGTCTGTTACAGACAAATATTTAGTTATCAAGTCATACAATATGTAATTACTTCTTTTAAGTAGAAATAGAAGGAAAATTTTGCTATACACAACACTCTCACAAATAAAACTTTGCATCATCTGTGTAGAATACCAGCTTCATTACACTTGAATAATTAGCTTAGCTGAGGCGAATTTCAGATGGAGCGTGTGATAAATACCTGATTATCATCAACAATTGGTTAAAAAGAGGCTTTTAAAAATTTCAGGGCCACTGTGTTGGAATCAGCATAAGAAATCCTCCAAATAAAAGTCAGATGACTTGATGCAGCAAGGCTAGTATAGAAAGTTATGTGAAATAAGCAGTGAAACCATATGAGGAAGAAGACAAAAGGCAGGCGAATGACCAGATTACTAGGAAGGTTCTTCTGAAATAAGAACATTCCAGTATCTTTCCCTTGCTTAAAAAATGACCTGACTTTAGGGCCATGCTCCCACGACAGTCCATATGTGAAACAGAGTAACTGAATAGCATAAAACTGATAAAAGAATGAAAGAACATTGATTTTCTCACAATATGGATAAGTCTAACACGACTAAGCAAGTAACATTCAGCATTTCCACGTATCTACTATTATCTTCGTTGTATTGTGAAAACCTGGATATTCACTAACACTGTTCAATGAACAGACCAGATAGTAAAAGCTGAAGTATATACAGTGGAAAACAATGTGACTTATTAGGCTTTAACATCAAATCATGTTATGTCAAACTACCTTGCACATTTCTTTACAAAATTTAGCTGATTGATAAAAAAAAATAATCAATAAAACAAAATAGACTAAAACACATGAATGAGGCAAACTATATGCTTATTATGTACTACAAATATGTACATCATCGTATGTCACAGAAATTCTACAAAATTACTGTGTCCTGAGATACTATAATCATAGATTTTTGGGGGTTGGAAGAGACCTTTAAATGTCATCTAGTCCAAACCCCTATGCAATGAGCAGGGACATCTTCAATTAGATCAGGTTGCTCAGAGGCCCTGCAAAACTGACCTTGAATGTTTCCAGGGACAGAACTTCTACTACCTCTCTGGGAAATATGTTGCCGTGTTTCACCACCCTCATATTAAATTAATTTCTTCCTTATATCTAATCCTAATCTACCCTCTTTTAGTTTAAAAACACTGGCCCTCATCTTATCACATCTAAAGAGTCTGTCTCCATCTTTATTTAAAGCTCCCTTAAAGTACCACAAGGCACTAATAAAGCCTCCCTAGAACCTTCTCTTCTCCAGGCTGAATGATGCCAGCTCTCTCAGCCTGTCTTCATAGGATAGGTGTCTCAGCTCTCTGTTAACTCTATTTCTGCAAAACTTGTTGAGGTGGCAGCACTTAGGGCTGCTGTCTGTGTCACTGGTGAAGATATTTAACAGTACTGGTCCCAGTATAGATGCTTGAGGGACACCATTCATCACTGATCCCCACCTGGACATTGAGCCTTTGACCACTGCCCTCTGAATGGACCATCCAACCAATTCCTCATCCACCAAACAATTCATCCAGCAAATTCATATCTCTCCAATGTAGAAAGCAGGATGTTGTGTGCAGCAGTGTCAAAGGCCTTAGAGAAATCCAGACAGATGACACATGTAGCTCTTCCCTCTTCCACTAATGTTGTCCCTCCATCCTAGAAGACCAGTAGTTTGTCCAGATATATCTTGCCCTTTGTGAAGCTATGCTGTCTCTCTTCAATCACCTCCCTGTCCTCCACATGCCTTATCAGAGCTTCTAGAAGGATCTCTTCCATGCTCTGGTCAGTATTTACCAGGGTCCTTCTTTCCACTCTATTTAAAAATGAGTGCAATGTTTACCTTTTTCCAGTCACCAGGGACTTCACCTGATTACTATTACTTTTTAAATACCATGGAGAGTAACTTGGCAACTACATCAGCCATATCCTTCAAGATTATTGGATGCATTTTTATGTTCAGGTTAGGTTGGGTTCCTCAGGTGATCACAAACCTCATCCTCTTATACTGGGAGAGACTACTCTCAAACAAAAACATCCCTCTCCTCAACCATTGTTACCAGTTTACTAGTCAATTAATTATTTTTACTCAATAATTAATTCTCAATTTACTATATATGCTGTAAATACTTGGAGCAATATAAAGAACATGGAAAGTGTTATAGCTTCAGACATTAAAACTCACAATCCATGCAGAAGTGGTAATAGTTACATAGAAGCATTAACTGCAGGTTAGAAGTTTGTGTTTGTTTTTTTTTCTTAAATGGTTGATCACAGTAATATGCACGGCTCACCATCTTTGGAAGAAAAACATTTCAAATAGTAAAGAAGGAAATATGTTCCTAATGATTCCATGTCAGAAAAACACTTAATTCTGTTCATTGTTCAAACAGCTGTTTTAAGAAGATTCAGTAATAAGTGATAATTTTTCTGTTATTTTTCCCATTTTTAATTTATATCCACTCTCAAAATTACACATAGCATTTAACACTCACTCATGCTTTACCTACTGGAATGTATTAATACTGCAACATGTAATCCAGTTTTATTTCATGCAGTTATTGTTCCTCAGTTTGGGTGGCTAAAAAGATACTGTTCATTTAATAACAATCCAGCTAGGGTCTGTGAAGAAAATTGTTGGGAAGTGAACTGGAAAGTATGCTGCTCACCGAAGTCTTAAATATTTAGATTTTTCGTTTTTGAAAAAAAATGTATTTCTTTTCAGAAAGATAACTGAATGAATAATTACAAGTTTAATGGGTGCAAATCATTATCTCCAAGGAAATAAAATAAAAAATAAAATAATATGCAAGGAGGTACAGCATAGCAGCTATAACAATTTTAAAAGTGGGCCTAGCAAATGTGAAAAAAACTTTTGCTACTATTATTACCTAGTACAGTGTTATCAAAGAAACCAGTGTAGAATTCAAATGGTGATTCATTTGCTTTTTTTGTAATGTATTTCAATTTCAACATAAGCTATTTTGTGACTTGTATATTTGAAGAACACCTGCAAAGGGTTGTAAACTTAATTTTCTGCCATTCCTGTGCCAGAATGAACAAAATTTTAAGAAACGAGTAAACTTTAGCAATCTTTTTACCTTCTAGAGGAATGACTTTGCATGTTATCATTCAAGAGTGGCTGTTAGCATTAAATATCTGAAATTCCTGTTATATTTCCACAAACATGAGGAGAGAGTTAGCTCTTGATTTAACAGGGCTGCAATTAATAGCTATCAGTAAGGCACAAGTAAGGGACCAGATAGAGGAACCCCCCCCTTTTATCAGACCTGTTTGGGCTGCTCCATCACCAAGTCACCTTTGCAAAAAAACCCTATTCCAATCCTCATTAGCATTTCCAAAAGGATTGCTGGAGATGGAGACAGATAGGGTCTGCATATGGCCTGGGGTCTGATTCAGATAAGGACTGTAGAAAACATCAACCCTACCATGTTGGCTGGCTCAGTGCTTGGGTACAGAACTGGTGGCAGTGCTTGGGTACAGAACTGGTGATTTTCTCTCTCTCGTCCCTGTTCCTGTTCTGCCTCTAAATAGAACGGGGCACCTCCAGCCTCCTTCTGATAACAGGAAACTGACTAACTTGGGTTAATGACAGTTCTCCCCCTGGAGAGGAAAGCTCAAAACACAGTTTCCCCTCTCCTTGGCCCAACAATGGAACAGCAAATCACTTGCCTAGAATAGCAGGAATTTGAGGGCATTTAAGCAACATTGAGGTACCCATTTTGTTGTTCTTCACTGACCCACCATCCTGCATCAGGCCCTGTCCAGAATCAGAATGTCATCTTGAACAAGAATCCCTCACTGAACACCTCTGGACCCATGGTGGTGACTTTCTCAAACTCATACTTTTCTTTCTTTCCCACTTTCTTACTCTTCTTCCTCATCTCTCTCTTACTCTTTTCTTTGTATTTTTTCCTTTTCTCCTTTTGCTCTTTTTTCCTCACAACATATTTGCCACCTCTTCATGGGGTTATATCATTTCACTTCTGTTATTTCTAAACTAAAACTTTATGCTTGCACCTGACCCTTAGTGGTTGGACTTTGTTCTCGCGGATCCAAAAATTATGTTACTTTGAACCATAACAGCATGATATCTGGAACATTAGTTGTGGTCACAACTATGTATTTACACCCATCTAAGCTGAAGATGTATTGATCCTTGAAGCAGTTTGTTTATTGCTATGATTATCAGACTCTTGACACAGAAGCTTGCATCCTCTTAGCACCTCCCTAAAAGTGTCCACTCTAATATATGATAGAAACTATAGTAAGAATAATTGTAAATAAATAATGAATTTCTCCTAGTCCTTTAGGAGCCAGCCTAGGCAGCTGAAAATCTTGTAAGCTTTCAACTGTGAGTCTCAGAGTGACTAATGTTCATATTCTTCAGATTAAATGAAGAGAAATAGTCAGTTCTCTTCTCCCTTGGTAACAGCTGTCACAGTGCTAGCCAATAAACTAGTTGACAGATGCTCTGCTACCTCCCTCTTTCCCCCTCTCAAAAGAAAATAACAAAAGAGAATACAGGAGAAAGACTTTAAGGCTGGGAAAAACAAACCAAAAAACCTTAAAAAAAAACAAAACCAAAACCAAACAAAAAACAAACCAAAAAAAACAAACCCCAAACAAACCAGAAAAGTTTGAATAAAATAGCAATAACAATGATGGTGAATTACAAGTACATAAATATGGAACCAACATTCCTCAGGAGGGAATTACTTCCCAACTAGAAAACTTCCAAACTGGACTCAGCATCAGATGGGGGTGCATCCCAGACTGTGCTCTGAGGTATTGTTTTTAGTAACAGACTCAAGTGCAATGCTCTGTTTTTCTTTTTTGCCCACTTGTATAGAAAAGAAAAGAGCTTCCAAACATATGAGACATCTCTTACCATTTTTATTGTTTAGTAGGTATAAGTACAGTATTCAGAATTACAGCAGCATTTTTTTTCTGAAATTTTCTCAAGTCAAACCTAAACAAAATTATTTTCTTTAAGCACTTGTAAGGAATCATTCATTGAATACAATAGTAAACTTAGATTCAAATATAAATGCAGCTTAATCACCTTCAGTATATTGTCTTGTGACATGAAAATACTTGCCATAGAAATATGTAGCTTCTATAGGCTCCTTTCTATTCATACTGTATATCCTCACTTCAGCAAGAACTTTGACAGTGGTCTCTTTATCACCAAACTGGTAAGATATGATCTGGACACAAGTGGATCATGTGGAACTGGTCTGCTGGACTCGGGGTTGTGATCAGAAGTCAGAAGTTCAAAGTCCAGCAGGACTTCCAAAGGTCCTTTCCAATTGACAGGATTCTGTAACTAAAACACATCATTCAGTGATACACCCCCAGAGCTCTGAGCAGGGCCCTAGGATGAGGGGGACACATCTGCCATGGACACTCCATGGCAGAACAGGGACCATGGGATACTGTTGTCCACAGTGACACCCACCATCCAGGGCTGATGTAGACTGGTACCATCAGCCTGGGGACCTCATTTGCATGAGCAGGGACATGTAATACCAGAAAGGAGGTGCTGGTGGTAGGCATTTTTCTTGTATAAAATATTAATGTCAGTAATAATGAGCTGTTCTGTATGAATTCTGACTGTGAGTATTGGTATTATTGTAGCAATACTAATGTTTTCTCTACTATTGGGGTTATAAGGATTTTAAGTGGGCTAACAAGATATTCTGGTTTCAGAGTGAAAAGTGTGTTCCATTTTTGACAATAACAAGATTTTGGTGTAAAATAGAGGGTTTTGATTAATTCCCTCTGTATTACCTATGTAAGAGGAAACTAAGACTACAATGAATGACTTATTTCTGTTTGAATTATAGTCATACAGTTTCCTGGGTAATCCATGACTAAAATTAAAGTTCTTTATGAGCCCTGATATCATGTACTGACCTAATAGTAGCTCATGTGATCTGATGGTTCTCATATACCCAATTCTCACAAAATGGGAGTTGACCCTTAGGAGTTTCTTTCATTGTCAGATAATAAAGCAGTCAATGCTTTAATTGACTAACAGTGAATGGAAGCAGAATGATTTTCAAACTAAGTGAAAGAGTTTGGGAAGGTAGCAGCAACTCTTTATGGAATAATACAGAAGCTATTATAGAGAAGCTACTATTGGATTACTAAATTCACTTCAAGAAGGATCACCAAAAAGTATTATAAGAATGATGAGTTTGAGGAAGCTTGCACATGAGTTCAATGAAACTTCTTAAAAATCTTCTTAAAAAGACTTATTTGTGGTTTAAAATTGAGAATATCATTCTTCAGAAAAGTGTAGTCTCACATTTGTAATTAATAGTTGAACAAAAACAAACCAAAACAAACAGTATAGATATAATGCATAGTATTTTAGTGAAGATGACTAATCATTGGACGAGTCTGTCTAGGGGTACAATATGTTAAAGAATTCCCACTACATGAAGGCCCTCATTAGACATCCAGGCCTGTCTGACTCTGAAAATTACACAATAGATCATACACAAGTTTCAGGTTTGACACAGGGAATTTTCTGGAAAAGATTTTTTGGTCTCTGCCACTAATGTGGTTGAAAAGGGAAAAATTATTTCAATGTAAAATAGCATTACATTTCAAAATAGCTATTCTCATTGTTACCTAGTGTTGTCTTCCAAAAAAAGGTCCATTTGACATATTTTACTGATAAATTAAAGATACCAATGTTTTTTCTTTCGTTAAGATATCCCCAGACTGAATAACTACACTTATATTAGATATATATAGTTAGAAGCTGAAATCAGCAAAAGGTACTCTTTTTATCCTGTGATATCTCATTAAAAAACCCACAAATAATTAATGGTTTTCAACTATTCAAACATAAATCAGCCATTCATTAAATGAAAAAAAATCTAAACTACATTGAGTTCTGTTTATTTCCTCTCACATTCTCTCTTAAAAAGCTCTAGTGCTTCTTTATTAAAACTGTTGACTAGGCTCCAGAAAAAAGTTTCTGAAGTGACCAGATATGAAATTGTCCAATTTTATACATCCGGGTTGACAAGCAAACTAATAAACTTGGAAGTTTCGATATCAATGACAATGTGGTAAAAAAAGAGAGACTGAATCAGTCATCTTATAATGTATCATGTATTCATATATGCTAAAATAATCTCTGTGTGCTGAGAAATTCCAGAAAGGCCTGTGACTTTACAACATGCCTCAGAATGCCTGTGACTAGAGTATCAAGTTTTTTCACCACCTTCCCACAGACTAGATTTATAGGCACTGTAATATGGATCTTGATTTGTGAGAGAATACTGCATAAGCATGTATTTATGAAGTTGAACGTTGTTATCTGTAATTATGATCCTTATAATGTTAGTGCATAAATTCTACATCTCCTTACATTTTTACAATAAAGCCAATTGTAGGCCTATTTTTCGCTTATTAGAATAATAATGTAACCATGACTGGACCATGTGTTAGTCCTTGCCATCTCACTAACAAACTCACATGAGCAATCTCAATCCAGAGGAAAACTGAAGAGCACCTCCATTCACCAGGGAAATTATTTACAAAAAATATGCTGTTGTCCTCTCTTTAAGTCTCTATTTATCTCGAAGTAAATTGTTTGCTTTGGATATAGATGGCACGATTCAAGGCTCCTGCTGCGTACCTCGATTTAGTCCAAGTATTTTCCTGTTGCCTTGCTGGATTTACTCCCAAGGGTTTGCCTGGATGTATACCTCCTTTTTGATGCTGCTGGCTGCAAGATTCTGGATTAGGTACATTGGTTACATTTTTAGTGAAAAACCTTCAGCTATCCTCATCTTTACTTCTCAGTAAACAATTCCTTTGGTTAGATTATCCTACAGAGGAAATGTTTTTTTTTTTTTTTACACATTACTATTGATATGCATATTTTATTTCTGTATATATAAATATATATATTTATATATATATATATATATAACACTGTACTCAACAGGTTTTTTTGCAATGTCTTGTTGGGTTTGCATATGCATATACTGGGAAAAAAAGCCAGTTTCGATGCCTGACAAAATGCATAAATGAAAACTTGTTTTATAAATAGTAGAATTACACTTTTCCCCAGGGTTTTTTATCTCTCCTTGAAAGTTTGAGTACTAAAGAGCACTCAATATTTAGCTGAAATATGAAATCCACTGGACATCTTACAAGGATGATGAAATTATGAGTTAAAATGTAAGTACTTTTAAATATTATAGTAAGTGTTAATATTTCTGAATGTAAAGAGAAACAAAACTGTTCAGAGGAAACACTTCTAACACACTGGATGGAGAGATCTGGGAGAAATGGGAGGCAGCTTGTTGATTAAGACCATTCAGTCCTCCAAATGTACAGCAGTCATAAATGGTTCTTTGCCAGTTCCATCCTTCCCTGCCTCTCACTCCACTTGATGCCTGCCCCATTTCTGTATAATTTTCTCTGCTTTTTTTTGCTGCACTTTTATTTTTAAAGTCAATGTCAGAAATTTCAGGCTGTTTCTTCTTTTTCCTGATATTATGCCAGATCATTTCATAGTGTATGAATAAGATCTCCAAATAAAACTCATGGTGTTCATCAGTTCTTTGAAGCCTGCTTTTATTACCTTTCATACCTTCCCCATTTTGAAGATGTAGATGGGGAACTCTATATATTATGTTATATGGCCTTGAAACTGTCTTATTGAGTTCTCTTTCTCAAAGTGACCTAAACCTGGCAATCATAACTGCACCTTGCCATAATGTAGATTGGCCTGCTGCCAGAACTGGAGGGAAGGTACAATACTTGTCAGTTACGATTTCCTCTGCATTTTGTTGATGAAGAAACTCTCCAAACAGTTTCTGAATAAGTCTTTTGGGATTGTCTTATTTTATTTGATTATTTCTTTATTCTTTAACTCATATCTCCCCTCTGTAAGTTTTCAAGGTTATCCAACTATGCTGTCATTCGTTTGAGTTTTGTTTGGGTTTTTTTTTTTGTTTTGTTTTGTTTGTTTTTTGTTTTTTGTGTGTTTTTTTTGTGTTTTTTGGGTTTTTTTGGGTTTTTTTTGTTTTTTTTGTTTGTTGTTATTGTTGTTGTTGTTGTTTCTTTTTGTTTGGTTGGTTCCTTTGGTTTGGTCTTTTGGCTTTGTTTTTTTGTTTGACCAATACCCTTCTGTTTTGTAGAATACTCCAACTTCAGGCATTTCTTTTTACTTTTTCCCCACTGGCAAAGGTGTGTGAATGTTGTGTGTTTCTTCTGCATTTTTTACCAATACTTTAGAGAAAAAAAACAGTCCCTCTATCCTATTACCCTATTATTATCTTAATCTTTTACCCTGACAACTATCCTTGATTATTTTGTTTGTTTGTTTGTTTGTTTAATTTAAGGGGTTTTTTTGTTTCCTTTGTTTTGACTTCTTTTCTTTTTTCCATTCACAAAAGTTTTGGTTCTATAACAACAGTGCTCAGATGAAAAAAAATTCTCCTCTTTAAAAAGATTATATCGATTAGAGACTGTTATGTTCTGCCTCCTATTCTGGAATATAAGTAATAGTAAGAGTGACATTATTCACTTCTAAATCTCTTGGAATAATTAAATAAACAGCCCTAACATTTTGAAATCTAGAATAGGGTCAAGTTTAAAAAAAATTACAACTGAATCTACTAAGCTGCCCTAAATAATTTGTGAAAAAATTGCATGAAAATTATACAAGGAACTTGATTGAAATTATTTTGAAACTGTTCAATACTGTCTTTATTTTATATAAAAATATTGTTATGGGGTGAAAGGTACCCAAAAGCATATCTTAGATGAGACAATGGCTACAGCTGTCCAGCTCAAAGCTCTCCATTGGGGAAAAAATATGAAGCAACAAATTATTATGGAAAGCCTCACCAAAATCTTTAGTATGCATCTAACAGGAAATAAAATTTAAAGAAAGTATAAATTAATTCTTAACATATTTACATTCTTTTAACACATTTGGGGTGGGAAACCTGAAGGATAATAGTAAACCAGGCAACAACAGTTAATTTGATTGTCTTGTGGTTATGGGACCAATAAAGCCTCTGTCTGCATATGGCTGCCATCTGACTTGGAAAGCAAAAAATTAGCACAACAACCCCTTGGTAGCAATAAATCTACAGATAACCAACATCTTGAAGAAGGCTGAGACTGGAGTTGAGCTGTTATGTCTGCTGTCTAGGCCACTAGCCAAATGAGACATGTTGACTGGCTTGAGAGGGTGTCCTTTTTCATCAGTTCTGTGGTGCTTGCGTGTCACAGCCAGACCACAGTGTTTTGTGTGAGTCTGTGTTCTGTGCAGAAAGTGTACATGTTGTAGGATAGAGACCCTGGAACTGAAATCATAATGTACCCACTATATTCATGTTCCACCATTTAAAAAAAAAAAAAAAAAAAAAAAAATCATAGAATTCAGAAGCACTGATATCGGAAAGGACCTCTAAGATGATCAAGTCCAACTGTAAACCTAACACTACAAAGGCCACCATGAAGCCAGGCCCCTAAGCACCACACCTATATGCCTTTAAAGTACATTCAGGGACTGTAACTCAATCACATCCCTGGGTAGCCTGTTCCAATGCCACACAATCTTTCTGGTGAAGAATTTTTTCCCTAATGTCCAGTCTAAATTCTTATGCACTTGAGTGTTGTGGTTCTGTCCCTCTGGTCACCTCAACCCTCAATTTCTCCCCAGCATTTCTGCTTCATCACTTTCTACTAGAAAGCATAAGTATGTGAGCAGAGAATTTTGCAATGATATAGAAGTGTAGAACAGCATCACCATTGCTGGTAACAACCCGTGAGTTTTTTACTGAGTCTGAGTACTGAGTACTGAGTCTGCAAGGCCTTGGGGCTGAGGCTTGCCAGGCCTGCTTTGTGTAAAAGTTGTTGACCTGTGTGCAGGTTTGATTTGCTTTGTTTATGTGTGACAACAATTTCCCTAAATTGATCAGGTGTCTAGAGCTAATTTGCTCTACTTTTGGACCAGTACAACCACAGACGTAAATAAATACTTTTGTGCATAGAATGATCTACACACAGCTCTAACAGAGTGACACAGTGTAGAGAAATACAGATATGATAGACAGCAGAGACCTGAGGAATGTGGACACAGGTCATTGTGCAGAGGAGCTCAGGCACAGGGGTGAGTTAAGAGTCTGGCTGCAGACCAGGCACTGGAGACATCACAACTTTTAATGTATGTGCAGGCCTGGAGCTGGACAGCATTGGTTTTAGGGCTAACAAAGAAAAAAAATATCTAATATAAGAAAAATACACTGTATTACATATACATGTGTAGTGACTTTAAATGTAACATGGAGCTGCAAAACAATGAAGAAAGAGCAAAGCTGTGAAAATGTTAGTAAACATAGTAAAATGACCCCAACTGGACCCTTAGAGCAAGCAAGGGATACTCATCAATGTGTACACCATAATGCTCCTTGTAAAGGACACCAGAGACTCTGTTGCCTTTCTTGCTCTCAACACATGCCCACCAGAATGAAACCAACAACCTTTGGACCCAGAGGAGCATTGGGAGTGTGAGCAAAACACCATGAGTAGGGGCTGAATCTGAGAAGAGTGTGAATAATTTATCTACATTATTTATTTTTCAGTAACAATAAGATCTACAGAAATAATGATTAGACTTTCAATACTTCATTTACACTAACAATGAATTCTTGGCTTAAGGTGCTCGTAGGTTTTTGCCCCTTGGTAAGATTTTGAGTACAGGAATTTAAGTGTCCTGTAATTACTTCACATTACTTCTTAACTATTGTGTTATTGTGTCATATTAGCAGTAAAATCTGCATCTAACTGCCACTAGATTTAGTTTAATTTATGTAGTTTGAAAAAAAAACCCAACATAATCTTGTAAAAATGTTTTAATAAATAACCAGCTCCAAGAAATTTTCAGCAAGTTTTCTTCTGACACATAGACACCACTTGAAATTAGGTCATAAAAGAAAAATATATTAAAAAATAAAATAAAATAAATTGAACCCTTAAAACCCTTTTTTTCACTAGAACCAGTAAAGGAAAACAATGTTTATGGGATTAGTTGATGCAATAAATTAATAAAAAAAAGAGATTGATAATGCCATTTAAATATAGAGAGCTTGAGTTTTTAAAAAACTATTCTTTATTCAGTTTAGTTCACATCAGTGTAGATTGTATGATAATGCCTTCCACAAAAGACAAAAAATCCCTAAATAATTTTTAAGACAAATTTTGAGAAAAAAATATTTTGAACAGAAAATATTTGGATTAGATTAAAAATGTTAATAGAATTAGTCAACAGCACCTCCTGGGATATTGCCTTCAGGGCCAAGGGAGCAGAAGAGAGCTGGCAGATCTTTAAGGATGCTTTCCATAGAGAGCTTGATCCTCAGGTGTAGGAAGTCTGGCAAGGAAAGAAAGAGACTGGTATGACTGAGTCAACACCTGTTGGTCAAAGTAAAGGGGAGACAAGAAATGCACAGGCATTGTGACAGAGACTGGTATCATGGGATGAGTATTAGGGACATTTCCCAGTTGTGTTGGGATTGGGTCAAGAAGACCAGGTGCAGCAGAACTTAACAAAGGCTACAAAGAATAGTAAGAAAGGTTTTTACAGTTATGTCAGAAATCATGTCAAAAAGCATTCCCACCGTGATGAATGACACTTGAAAAGAGGTAACAATGGATGAGGAGAAGGCTGAGGTACTCAACACCTAGAATCATAGAATCATAGTATTGGCTGGGTTGGAAGGGACCTCAGAGATCATCAAGTCCAACCCTTGATCCACTACAGCTGTGGTTACCAGACCATGGCACTGAGTGCCACATCCAGTCTCTTTTCAAATATCTCCAGGGACAGAGAATCCACTACTTCCCTGGGCAGCCCATTCCAATGCCTGATCACCCTTTCTGTGAAGAAATTCTTTCTAATATCCAACCTAAACCTCCCCTGGCACAACTTAAGACCGTGTCCTCTTGTCTTGCTGATAGTTGCCTGGGAGAAGAGACCAACCCCCACCAGGCTACACCCTCCTTTCATGGAGTTGTAGAGAGTGATGAGGTCTCCTCTGAGCCTCCTCTACTCCAGGCTGAACAGCCCCAGCTCCCTCAGCCTCTCCTCATAGGATCTGTGCTCGAGTCCCTTCACCACCTGTATTGTCTCAGTCTTCACTGACAACCTAATTTCCAGCTCCTGTCAAATGGATGGACCACAAGGCAGGGTCTGGGAAAGCAGTTTTACTGCTGTAAGAGAATATGAACAACTGAGGAAGGTGAACATACATAAGCCTATGGGACCAGGTGAGATGCACCCAAGAATCTTGAAGGATTTGGCTGATGTAGCTGCCAAGACACTCTCCATGGTATTTAAAAATACCAATAGCAATCAGGTGAAGTCCTTGGTGACTGGCAAAAGATAAACATTGCACCCATTTTTAAATAGAGTGGAAAGGAGGACCCTGAGAAATACTGACCAGCCAGCTACACCTCTGTGCTTGGGAAGATCATGGAAGAGATCCTTCTAGAAGCTCCGATGTGGAGGACAGGAAGGCAATTCAAGAGAGACAGCATAGCTTCACAAAGGGCAAGATATGTCTGGACAAACTACTGGTCTTCTAGGATGGAGGGACAACATCAGTGGAAGAGGGAAGAGCTACATGTGTCGACTGTCTGGATTTCTGTAAGGCCTGTGACACTGCTGCACACAACATCCTGCTCTCTATATTGGAGAGATATGAATTTGCTGGATGAATTGTTTGGTGGATGAGGAATTGGTTGGATGGTCCATTCAGAGGGCAGTGGTCAAAGGCTCAATGTCCAGGTGAGGATCAGTGATGAATGGTGTCCCTCAAACATCTATACTGGGACCAGTACTGTTAAATATCTTCATCAGTGACACAGACAGCAGCACTAATAGCCACCTTTTTTGCAGAAAACACTGATCTGAATGTTGTGGTTGACATGTCTAAGGGAAGGGATGCTATCCAGAGGGTCCTGAACAGGCTTGAGAAGTGGGCTCTTCTGAACCACATGAGGTTCAACAAGTCTGAGTGCAAAGTACTCCAAGTGGGTTCCTGCAATACTGGACATCAAAGCAGGCTGAGGAATTATGGGACTGAGAACAGCCCTGCAAGACTTGAAGGTAGAGGTGGATGAAAAGCTGGACATTAGCCAGTAATGTGAACTCACAGCCCAGAAGATCAAAGACCTCTATCAAATTAAGCATGGCCAGAGAATCCAGGGAGGTGTGGGGCACCACCTGCAGTTCTGTGTCCAGCTCTGGAGTCCTTAGCATACAAAAGACATGGACCTGTTGGTTTGGGTTTAGGGTAAGGGAAAAAAACAACAAAAGTAACAGAGGGCTGAAACACCTATTCTGTGAAGACAGGCTGAGAGAGTTGGGGTCATTCAGCCTGGAGAAGTTTCCAGGGAGTCCTTATTGGGGATTTCTAATACTTAAAGGGGGCCTTAAAGAAAGAGGGACAGACTATTTTGCTGGGTCTGCTGTGATGAGAGCTAATGTTTTTAAACTAAAAGAGGGTAGATTAGGACTAGATGTAAGGAAGAAATTAGTTTAATATGAAGGCAGTGAAACACCGGGACATGTTTCCCAGAGAGGCAGTAGAAATCTTATCCCTGGAAACATTCAGGGTCAGTTTTGACAGGGCCTCTGAGAAACCTGATCTAGGTGAAGGTGTCCCTGCTCATTTAAGGGGCATTTGGAATAGATGACATTTAAAGGTCTCTTCCACCTAAGCTGTGAATTTATTCTTTAACTACATTATTAGGCAATTTTGGGTACTTCAATATGCCATTTACTAAATTATAGTAAAGCAGTCTTATTATATTCATTTCATTAAAGCACTTTGTAAGCAGATATTTCCTTTTTAGGAATCTAAGAATATTCACACACTTTATGTGTATTTTTTGGGTAAAGCAGAAAAAAAATTTCTATTATGAGCTGAACTACGTTCTTTGTTTTACACAAAGGATCAAGAGTCACTATAATTAATCTAGGAGGTAGAAGTAGCTTCCATGGTATAAGAAAAAACAGCACTAACTGTAAAGATGATAAACTCACCTTTGCCAAAAAAAATGGTTGCATCCTAGTTATGCAATTGTTTAGAATATGTGATCTATATAGATTTGTAAAGAGACATAAAAAACCCCAAGACAATATGGATACACAAAATATACTTTTTTTTTACAAATTGTTTTATCGTGCATCCTAACAGATATTTGGATTCACCAACCTCTTTCCTAAACCCTCACAATGCTTGCTTTAGTTATTGTCTTTTCACTGAACAAGTCAACTTGAGAAAAAATTAGACTTCTTATATTTCAATGACCAAAACCATAAAATCACAACACTGTAAATATGGGATATCTAGATCTGGATTAGTGGGAATTCATAAGGATTGCAGCAGAAATATAAAAGCAATAAATATGTACAGTCCAAATAATTTTTAATCTGTTTTTTTTTTTCTGTTTTCTCACAGTTAATCTACATGTTCAGCATGAATAGTAGAAGAAACAAAGGTCTCGAGAGTGGCAATGGAGATTTCAATGGAACATTAAGAAAAAAGATTATGAAAAAGGATAAGTCTCCAAAACTGAAGTCCTGAAAATATACTTGACAGGCATGAAATAGGTAAGTCAGATCATGCTATGAAGGAAAACTGGACACTCTTCTGTTCTTTTCAAGCTGGCCTGTATAATGCCTTTGGTCTGCTGTATGCTGGTCTGGAAATGCCTGTTTAATAGGACAGCTGCAGATCAGCCCATGAGAAATGCTGGGTTTCTTTGTTTGCTTGCTATTTAACTTCAGTCTTTTTTTTTTGGAATAAACCCAAATTTTAGAAAGCTTCCCATGCAGTTTTAACCCTATTACTGAGTCAGATTTATTGGAGAGCTTATGTCTGACACCTTAAATGGCAGTAGCATTCCACGGTCTCATTACTTCAGGGTTCAGAAACACTTCAGAAATCTTCCCAAGCCACAGTTGCCTTTATATTGTTTTCCCAGCAGCTACACAGCAAATAGAACTCTTGTTTCTATTTAAGAAATGCAGGAAACAGTTTGCCAGGAAATCAAGAAATTTATAATTAACAAAGGGACATCTTAACCACAAAAAAAAAAAAAAATAAAAAAAATAAAATAAAAAAAAATAAATCAACAGCAGCAATCCTTTGGCATTAGAGAAGCAGTCTGTGGAGTTATATGTCTGTGGAGTTACATTACAGAACTGATCAACATAAACATCAGTGATACTATGGAGACACTCCTTTTATCTTTATTTTTTTTTACAGATGCAAGATCCAATTGTATTTTTGAGACATAAGGATCATTATTTTCTTTTTTTCTTGCTGTTTTTTTGTATGTGTCCTGCCATTTATGTTTAGCTTTCCATTTGAAGAGTTCTGGCATATAACATTGTGACATATATGATAAAATGAAGATTACAAAATGAAATCTGAGATAGCCATGGAAAAAATTAGTTATGTAAAAACCTTCATTTTGCTTCACTTAAAATAAATTGAAAGACCATTTATAGGCTGTGTATATATACTTCTGACTTCAAAAGGGACATGAAGAATAAAGAAAATAAACTTTGTTCATACAGTTTTCAGGTGTGCCACTGTCATATCGCTTTTCACAGAGTTAAGAGTTGTAAACAGATTGTATTCTGCTTCTGTATAGATGATACATGTAGAGATGTATAATGATTCATGTGCTTTTCTAAGAGAACAGTAATATAGCATCTTTTTAAGACTGATGGTAACTTCCATTATGTCTAGTGATAGCAGTGTGTAACCTGAATCACGATGGCATTTGTACACTCGGCTTTTCAATTTATCTTATTAATCTTACACAGTTAATTTTTCTTGGAAGCATTAATGTAAAAGTATAAATAAGTGCAAGCAATGATTAAACCCAGTCTCCTAATCTAATACAGAGTATTATTTATGTATATAAATGTGCAGTTCTAAATAAAACATAAAGAACATACATTGAATATTTGGCATAGAATACCATTAGAAGTCTGTATCAAAGAATTCAGTGGCAAAATATTTCCTCTGTTCTCTTGCTTTGGCTTCTGATGGTGGAATAAGGCCAAATATTGTTCAAACGCTGCACAGAATTAATTAAAATGAACATACTAAAAAGGCTGGTGGGTTCTACACTCCTATAGGATTTCCACTTCAGTCATCTTGAGTGAGGTGTTCAGAAGCCAATAAGGAATTCTACTTAACTTGAAGCAGGTATTATGTTATAGGATGTTATAACATGAAGGTTTATACAGCCTACAGGTGTGTAGAGATAGCATCTACAGTGAGTTCAAAGTATTCCATCATACACAAGGACACAGAGGCTTTATCTTCTAAAAGTGACCCAAATATCCCAAATGTGGAAGAACAAAAACTGAACTAACCTCCAAAGTGACCCCAAAGGAGGACCAGTAACATAAAAGACAGACTTACATCATAGATTAACCATGTCAGAGAGTTTCAAGTCAGCAAGATGTACCCTGCAAGGGTCCAGCATCTTGTAGAAAGCTTGTGTGGAGAGTTCACTCTGGTAAAAGCAAAAGTATATACAACATAGAAAGTTCTCATTTTTTATATCATAAACACAAAAGAGGGTGTAGAACATCACCATTTTGAGCAGCCAATACATGATGTTAATTTCTGTTTTTACCTAGGGCAGTCAATATATTATGATGTTTTCTGTTCTTTCAGACTAGTTTGTTTTTTTCCAGACTGTTTTCCCTATTCTTGCAGTGAGAACAGCATATAGCGGGCACCAATTCTTACTTTCTCAGTATGTTTTACCCTTTTTTACAGACTATTTTTTTAATCTTTTCAGATCATAAATTGCTGTAACAGTTTCTTGATTTTGCAATTATGCGTGTGTCTTGTTTCTAGCCATACTTCAAAGATGCCAGCTGCACTTTCCAAGGATGCTTCTAGTTCATGGCCTAGTTTCCAAGCTCACGGATCCCAGTCTGGCAAGTGCTTTCTCTGCACATATTTCAGCAGGCATTTTCTTCTGTTAAGCAATCTTCCCCTTTTAACAAGGTTACATTACTGGCTACTCACCTCAGAGGGAGAAAGGAGGTGTAATTTCAAGGTCCACATTATCTGTCTTATCTGTTCTACAGGTGGTACAGAGGGATTTGGACAGGCTGGATTGATGGGCTGTACGAGGTTCAACAAGGCTCAGTGCTGAGTCTTCCACTTGGGTCAGAGCAACCCAGTGCAATTCTACAGGCCTAGGGAAGGGTCGATGGAAGTCTGCCTGACAGAGAAGGACCTCGGGGTGCTGGTTTACAGCCAGCTGAACATGACCCAGCAGTGTGCCCAGGTAACCAAGAAGGATAACAGCATTCTGGCTTGTATCAGGAATAGCATGGCCGACAAGACTAGGGAAGTGATTGTCCCCCTGTACTCAACACTGCCAAAGATGTGCTGTGAATATTTAGTTCAATCTTGGGCCCTCCAGTACAAGAAAGACTTTGAATTGCTGGAGCATATCTATAGAAGAGCAACAAAATTGGTAAGGGTTCTAGAGCCCAAATCTTACAAGGAATGGGTGAGTTTTTTTAGCCTCAGAATGGAGAAGAGGCTAAGAGGAGATTTTCTCTCTCTCTACAAATACCTGAAAGGACATTGTAGCAAGGTGAGTGTCAGTCTCTTTTCCCAAGTAACAAGTGACAGGACAAAAAGAAATTACCTCAAGGTGCATCAGGGGAGGTTTAAATTAGATATTAGGAAAAATGTCTTCACTGACACAGGTGCCAAGCATTGGAAAAGCCTACCCAGGGAAGTGGTTGAGTCACCATCCCTGAATGTATTTAAAAGATGTGTAGGTGTGGCACTTGTGGACATGGTTTAGTGGTGGACTTGGTAGAGTTAGATTAACAGTTTGACTTGATGATCTTGAAGGTCTTTTCCAAACAAAATTCCCAAATTGTCTGGCAAACTGCTGAAATGGACTAGTAAGACGTGTACTGTTCTACTGTCTAATGATCTTTTCTATCATGCACTACTGTTTGGAGTTTCACTACAATCTCACTTGTATCACTTATTCTCCACCGATTAGAGCACATATTTTTGCTAGCAATATTATTTCTATCAATGATCCATGAAGGTTAATTATTTCTGGAAAAGACAAAGATAACGTAATTCATTCTGGGCCTAGTTCCACCACTTTTATTTTTCCAGAGCTGAAGCCTAAGAGAAGTCCCAATAAGTGAGTGAAGTCACTCAAATATCAGTAATCACTCTGAATAAGAATGAATAGTTAAGCCCTCTGCTGTTAAAATCCTTTACTATGCTTTTGATTTCACCTTATTACTAAGGTGAAAATGGTGGCATTTTCTATTGAAGAATCTCTTGAAGATTCTACCAAAGTGTTCATAGCAAAGTAATATGTGATTCTTTATGAATGCTGCAAGCTAGACATAATAAAGATACTTCTTGGCTTTCTTATAAAAAAGAAATTTCATCAGTGAAAAGGAAGACATTGTGAAGAATGTTGTTTTCAGTTCCTTCGAAATGCTTGCATCTTAATCTGAGTCTCTTGAAGAAACTCACATATCAAAAAAGCAAGGAAAAGGCAACAACTGGCTAGTGTGTTTCTACTAACATAGCATCAGCCTTATGTAGAAATGAAAAAGGCACAAATGGTTCTGGGTGGAGGTAAAGAAGATGAATAACAGAAAGCTTGCAAGAGGAAATTACTAAGGCTTGTGTTTTGTTTTGGGTTTCTTGTGGTTTTATTTTGGGTTTCTTGTGGTTTTTTTGTTGTTTCTTTTTGTTGTTGTTGGTTGTTTGGTTGGTTGTTTTTTTTTAAATGCTAAGTGTTTCATGTTTATTTTATCATTGTGTGAGTCTGTCCTCACTGATTTGCAATTGTCTCAAAGGAGCAATTTTAAAATGAATAGCCCTGGCTAGGGTGGAGGACTTGGCTGGCCAGAGTTGAGCAGGGAGTGACACCTCGGGATGTGATAAGACCTTCTGGGTGGAGACCATTCCTCAGAGCTCCAGCCTGCAATGCCGGGTGGTCCCTCCAGGCACGACTGAGCCACCTCGATTGTACTTGCAAAGTACCTGGCTAAGGTGGCTGGAACAGAGTAAGGGTGGCCCCAGGAAGAAGATAAGAACTGATGACTGGGAGGAGACTACCTCCCTTTCCTGAGGGCCAACCTTCAATGATGTCCCTGGAGGCACGATTATGTACCTGGCTAAAGTGGCTGGAACAAAGGAGGAATGGCATCTGGACGGAGATAAGAACTGATGACTGGGTGGAGGACTGCACCCTTCTGCTCCCCTCCAGCCGGCCTGTCTTCCAAAGAACCTGGCTGACTGACAGCTGCCCCTTCGGAACAAAAGGGGCTCAGGGGTATATATATGGCTGTCCATGCTTGGGTTTTGTTGTCTCTTGACCCACCACCATTTCTGCATTGGACCCTGTCCAGGATCAGCAACATCCTGAAGAACCTTGCTGGACATCTGGACCCCTGGTGGTGACTCTCTCTCTCTCTCTCTCTCTCTTATTCTTCCCACTTTCTTACCCTTTTTTTCTACACNACTGTGTGGAGACTCCTCTTCTCTGAGCTCCAGCCTTCAATGCTGGGTGGTCCCTCCAGGCACAACTGAGCCACCTTGATTGTACTTGTGAAGTACCTGGCTGAGGGGGCTGGAACAGAGGAGGAATGACACCTGGAAGAAGATAAGTATTGATGACTGGGTGGGGGACTGCACCCTTCTGCTCCCCTCCAGGCAGCCTGTCTTCCAATGAACCTGCCTGACTGACAGCTGCCCCTTTGGCACAAAAGGAACTCAGGGGTATATATGGCTGTCCATGCTGTGGCTGTTTGGTCGTCTCTTCACCCACCACCATCTCGCATCGGGCCCTGTCCAGGATCAGCGCCATCTTGAAGGAACTCGCTGGACAGCTGGGCCCCTGGTGGTGACTCTCTCATTCTTTCCACTTTCTTACCCTTTTTTTCTCCACTTTTCTCTCTCATTCTTTCTTACCATTTTCTTACCACTTCTCTCTCCCTTATATCTTCTTTTCCTCTCTCCCTCTTTTGCCTGACTCTATATTTTTGCCTGTGTCAATTGTCAAATAAAATCTGCTTGCACCTGAACCTTTCCATGGTTGGACTTTGTTTTGTGGATCCAAAACAAAAATAAATTTTAATGTTACCTCGGACTGTCTTAAAGGTACTATTTAATTGTGTAAATCTAACCTGTTATCAGGAGGCACTGGGCAATATGGCCATTCTTGAGTCTCAACACATCTACTAAAGCCTGTCAGGTGGAAGATCAGGTTAGAATTTTAAGCCTCATTAACAGCTTTTCTAGTAGTAATGTCACGTTTTGCAAAGACAGTCTATGTATATAACAGGAAATAATTTATTAGGAAAGTGATTCAGTGTTAATTAAAAGACAGAAAAGTATTTAATTGGTGTATATTTTTAATAACAGAATATATGGGAATATGTGCATATGCAGCTATTCTTGCACATACACCTAAATAATTATAAATTTCCCATTTCCATACATTGACAGTAATCCCATAATTTAATTGGTAATATACTGATGTAAATTTCCAGCAGACATCTTATTATATCATTATTATTATATGTATCCATTAAATCTCATTAGAGTCTGACGTTAATGACTCGCATAGTCCTTGTTTTCTCTGGAAAGTCTTCCTCTAAAGAGAACTTCAGATATAAGTGTTCGTTCCATTATGCAGGATAGATTGAGTCATAAAGCTTTACTATTTCATGAAGCCCTAGTGATTTCAGTTTCATTTAATTTTTAGTAGAGCAGATAAACAAATAGCTTATTTATTTCACTTCCAGTCTTTTCAGTTTAACACAACTCTTTTGTGGTTTTTGTTGTTTGTTTTTTTTTCTATTTGAACTTTTTTTTCTCACCAAAGAGTCCTTTTCATAGTAAAAGAACTTTCATGCTCAGAAATTACAATAATGAGAGGAAACATTATCCCCTGTGGTACACTTACAAGCTCTATATCCCAATTCCTCATGAAAAAATCAGCTATTTTTAACAGCATGCATAATGTTTAATGTCTGTACTGGTATCATAAAGTCAACAGATAAGTTGTGGGCCAAAAATTTAATCAGAAGATCTCTGTGGAACTATATCCTCCTACTAATTCATCAACAGAAGGAAGCAGAAAGATTCTTCTTTTCTAGAAATTCTGCCTTTCAGAATCCTGGATAAATAATATCTGCATTTAAGAAATTCTATTTCTATTCTTCCTTCAAACTTTCATTGACATATGGGAATGTAGAGCTATGTCTAACCCTAGAATGTAAGTTTTATATTAACATTAAGTGCTAAGATTCCAAACTGAGTAGGAGTAACTATTCTGCATTAGGAGCAACAGGTTTTCATCATACAGCATAGCTGCTTCTGATAAAATCGCATCCATTGTTATAGTAACCAAAAGAAACAAGCAAATGTCCTATAGATAGTACTAAAGGAAAAAGAAGAATAACTTGCTTAGTAACTTAAAGAGCTTGGAATAAAGTCCTTAGTTGTGGTCATATTTTAAGACTGAACAGTGCACTACTTGAAACTAAGAAAACTTTTTGTCCACAGATATCATCAGAACTTGAAAAAAATTATGAATATTAAATTTAAATGTCAAATTCATCTGAGTACTAACTAGACATTAACATGTGGAAAATCATTCTATGTGTCCATCACAGTCAATAGAAAGTAGCAGACATTTCTATGACAAACATGACTTCTGTTAGTAACTTATTCTAGTATTTCAATTTTCATGTCAGATACAATTTGAGGTCCTCTAGGGTGTTTTTGACATCTACACAGGGTTTGCAGGTAAAAAAAAAACACACACAGGAAAAATTACTTCCTAAACTGACAGCTAAAGCTCAGAAGGGATATCATAGAGTTCATTTAATGTCATTAAACAACTGTACAGGACTAACTGAATTATCTCAACATGTGTTTGAGAATTAGATTAACTAAATCTTACAATGGCATTTTTTCATAGGGACTGCAAAGGGAAACTGTGATGCTTAGCTCAATGATGTTTGCCATGAAGGTATCTACACATGTTTGGTAGATTACATACTGGCTTACCCTGAAGGGAGAAGAGAGTGATTACCATGAAATAAATGTATGCAATAAAGTAGTAACTGATAGAAAGAAACATAAATGTCTCAAGGTGGAATTAGCCTGAGAGTAAAAATTATGATTTCTATAGGTTTGTTAGGTATCCAAGCCCTCTGCAGAGTTAATGGACATCTAGTTAATGAAGTAAGTAGAGTCTAGGCAGTCAACTGAACTATTTAGTACACTATGAAGTACCCACTTAAAACATTACTCAGTTCCCTAAGTATCTAGACCTAGAGCTGTTTAAGTATCATTCTAGATATCTGAATAGGTCTGACAGATGTAACACTGAAGTCTGTCATGCTTCTGTAGCTGGAACTAAAGACCAGAAAATATATCCCTCCTGTCTGAATTCTAACACTAAATGCCTACATTTAAATAATTGCTTTCTGCCTACAGCTGATTATACTAGCAGGTATAAAATTCTTTTGGGGAAGATCATTACCCAAAGATAATGATATTTCACCACTTAATTCTTTCCAAATTTAACTCATTTATGTCTATATGACACTGCAAGAATATTATGAAACATTATGAATCCCTGCAGAATATATTCCCATGAGGTGAATAGCATATGAAATTGTTATCTGCAAGTGTAAAATTTACATCGGTATATGTACATAGACAAGTAATGTATAATTAAATAACATACTGGCTAATACATTTCAAAAATATACAGCTGAATTCTTCAGATAACAAAGCCCAAAATACGTGCTTTAAAAACTCCACGTTGCTACATTTTGTTCCTGTTACTGGCTGGTGACAACAGTTAGAATTAGTATGGCTGTTTGCAATGAAATACTGGTTTTATCCTTCACACTTTCCCTCTGTATTACTTTCATCTTCTCAAGCATTTTTACTATTTATATGCATCCCAGCTTCTAAATTTATTTAACATTCAATAGCTAAGGCTTTTCAAAATATTGTGACTTGATCTTAAAGGTCTTGCTTCATCAGTATATTTTTAGACAACACCAAGTTGGGTGAGAGTGTTGATCTTCTTGAGGGTAGAAAGGCTCTGCAAAGGGTCCTAGACAGGCTGGACCAGTGGACCAAGGTCAATAAAATGAGGTTTAACACAACCAAGTGTCAAGTCCTGCGCTTTGGTCACAGAAACCCAGTGCAATGCTACAGGATTCAGGAGGACTGGCTGGAAAGCTGCCAGGCAGAAAAGACATAGGGGTGCTGGTCAACACCCATCTGAATATGAGCCATCATTTTGCCTAGGTGGACAAGAAGCCTAACACATTCCTGGCTTGTATCAGGAATAGTGTGGCCAGCAGGAGAAGGGAAGTGATCATGCCCCTGTACATGGCACAGGTGAGTCTGGACCTCAAGTACTGCGTTCAGTTCTGGGCCCATCACTACAAGAAAGACATTGAGTTGCTGGAGTGAGTTCAGAGAAAGTGAAGCGAACTGGTGAAGGGTCTGGAAAACAAACCCTATGAGGAGAAGTTGAGAGAATTAGTAATGATGTTCTCATGGTATCAGAATATAAAACTAATTATTTTAAAGTCTTCAAATTTTCATTAAAATGTTAATTGTAAATTAAATAAAGGCAACTTTTTTTTTTTTTAAATTATTATTTGCGCTGGATTAAACAAAAGGCTGAAAAACATACTTCTAATGTTCTTGAAGACCATATCTTCTGCATTTGTCTTTTTAGCAGCATATGAATTGAACAAATCGCTGCTCCTTGACTAGCTTGATTGCTCATTCTCCTTTCTTGTTTCATCTGGATATTACTTTAAGCTGTGCTTACAATTAATGAAGACTCTCTACCCCTATCTCTTCAGTAATGTCATCCCTATATGCAAGGCATATAAGCTTGTGGGCATTCATACTCCTTGCTTTCCAGCCACTTTTCATATTTAATAACCTATATTACCATTCAGTAAGTAAAAAGTCTGCACGTTAAAGACAGTAAAAAGAAGTTTAAAAATAATCTCTTATTGCATAGTAATATCACTGAAAATAATTGATTAATATAAATACTCACTTGATTCAAATGCAGCTTGTATCTCTTGGTCTGACTACTTCGGTTGTAAACAAAACAGAATGTGAAAATTTCTTTACTACCTTTTATCTACAGACTTACTAGAGACTCAGAAGGTGAATTGCATGCAAAATTTATGAAGTGTGTGGAGAGACACAGCATGATTCTAGAAGAATAATCTGTTTTTTCAGATAGGTACTTTTTTGTTGTTGTTATTGTTAGCTTTATTTATTTTACTTCGTATTATTTGTGTTTTTTCATTTGCTTGGGTTTTTTTAATGTTAGTTTTTTCATGTATTCATGAGAAAACTAGGTGTCTTTGCTGGTTTATAATGAAAGTGCCCAAAGTAGTCTGAAATTAAGATTTTATAAATACTCTTCAAACACATTTTGTGATAATTTCAATGGGTTTCTGGTTCTTGGAGAAGACCTTGCCAGCTCTTAGTGAAGTAGATGAAGAGTTTTTCTTGTTTTCATTTGTTGTTTATCCCAGCTGGCCTGTTTTGTCTTTTCAGGCATGGCCAGGAGTCAAAATGCATTTTTTTCTTGTTATGTTAAATCTTATTTGTGATGGGTTGAGCTTCTTAAATCATTGTCTTGAGACATTTCATGGATGTCTCAAGAAAAATATGACTATTCTGAAAATGGTGGGGAGGGGGAAAAACGTTGAGATGTTACTTGAGAGTGCATAAAGCTCAGTATTATAATGTCATGCTTAGAAATCATGTCAACTGCATCTCAACTATTTCATCTTGATTTCCCTGACTTTGGAAAAGATATTTCATAGACTCAACAGTGTGGTTAAAACACAAGGAGAAGTCAGCTTTGACATATTTGTCACCATGCACTCCATCTGATGAAATCAGTCAGCTTGCCTGCTGCAGAACTTTAGGAGTTCTGTCAAAAAAGCAACACAAAGACAAATAGTAAAATAAATAAAAAGAAATGCATGTTTGTGACTTGAGGAACTGCAACTGGCATTATGAAGTAAAGCAATGTGTGATAGCATGTCTCTTAAAGAAAACAAACAATCAAACAAACAAAAAGGAAGTATAAGCAGCCATATAAAAATGCCAGAGGTTTAAATTGGGGGTAGGGGAGAAACTGTGCAGAGTACTGTTTACTGGAAGGAAGTGTTTGTAAGGCAGATTCCAGACTAATTTTTTGTGACATTGTTTTTAACTTNTGCCAGGCAGAAAAGACATAGGGGTGCTGGTCAACACCCATCTGAATATGAGCCATCATTTTGCCTAGGTGGACAAGAAGCCTAACACATTCCTGGCTTGTATCAGGAATAGTGTGGCCAGCAGGAGAAGGGAAGTGATCATGCCCCTGTACATGGCACAGGTGAGTCTGGACCTCAAGTACTGCGTTCAGTTCTGGGCCCATCACTACAAGAAAGACATTGAGTTGCTGGAGTGAGTTCAGAGAAAGTGAAGCGAACTGGTGAAGGGTCTGGAAAACAGGCAACTTTTTTTTTTTTAAATTATTATTTGTGCTGGATTAAACAAAAAGGCTGAAAAACATACTTCTAATGTTCTTAAAGACCATATCTTCTGCATTTGTCTTTTTAGCAGCATATGAATTGAATATTACTTTAAGCTGTGCTTACATTTAATGAAACTCTCTACCCCTATCTCTTCAGTAATGTCATCCCTATATGCAAGGTATATAAGCTTGTGGGCATTCATACTCCTTGCTTTCCAGCCACTTTTCATATTTAATAACTTATATTACCATTCAGTAAGTAAAAAGTCTGCACGTTAAAGACAGTAAAAAGAAGTTTTAAAATAATCTCTTATTGCATAGTAATATCACTGAAAATAATTGATTAAAATAAATACTCACTTGATTCAAATGCAGCTTGTATCTCTTGGTCTGACTACTTCGGTTGTAAACAAAACAGAATGTGAAAATTTCTCTACTACCTGTTATCTACAGACTTACTGGAGACTCAGAAGGTGAATTGCATGCAAAATTTATGAAGTGTGTGGAGAGACACAGCATGATTCTAGAAGAATAATCTGTTTTTTCAGATAGGTACTTTTTTTTGTTATTATTAGCTTTATTTATTTTACTTTGTGTTATTTGTGTTTTTTCATTTGTTTGGGGTTTTTTAATGTTAGTTTTTTCATGTATTCATGAGAAAACTAGGTCTTTTTGCTGGTTTATAATGAAAATGCCCAAAGTAGTCTGAAATTAAGATTTTATAAATACGCTTCAAACACATTTTGTGATAATTTCAATGGGTTTCTGGTTCTTGGAGAAGACCTTGCCAGCTCTTAGTGAAGTAGATGAAGAATTTTTCTTGTTTTCATTTGTTGTTTATCCCAGCTGGCCTGTTTTGTCTTCTCAAGCATGGCCAGGAGTCAAAATGCATTTTTTTCTTGTTATGTTAAATCTTATTTGTGATGGGTTGAGCTTCTTAAATCATTGTCTTGAGACATTGCATGGATGTCTCAAGAAAAATATGACTATTCTGAAAATGGTGGGGAGGGGGAAAAACGTTGAGATGTTACTTGAAAGTGCATAAAGCTCAGTATTATAATGTCATGCTTAGAAATCATGTCAACTGCATCTCAACTATTTCATCTTGATTTCCCTGACTTTGGAAAAGATATTTCATAGACTCAACAGTGTGGTTAAAACACAAGGAGAAGTCAGCTTTGACATATTTGTCACCATGCACTCCATCTGATGAAATCAGTCAGCTTGCCTGCTGCAGAACTTTAGGAGTTCTGTCAAAAAAGCAACACAAAGACAAATAGTAAAATAAATAAAAAGAAATGCATGTTTGTGACTTGAGGAACTGCAACTGGCATTATGAAGTAAAGCAATGTGTGATAGCATGTCTCTTAAAGAAAACAAACAATCAAACAAACAAAAAGGAAGTATAAGCAGCCATATAAAAATGCCAGAGGTTTAAATTGGGGGTAGGGGAGAAACTGTGCAGAGTACTGTTTACTGGAAGGAAGTGTTTGTAAGGCAGATTCCAGACTAATTTTTTGTGACATTGTTTTTAACTTAAGTCAGTTCCCTCCATAGTACAACTTATTTTCATAATATACATCTTTAATCTTTTTCACTTTCCTACTAAAATAACTTACATTCAGATATCAAATAACCATAGACAGAGAGCAGACTGTGATCCAGAGATGAAGTTATTTTTTTAAACTGGAAAGATTCTGTCTGCAATGCCATATTTTCACAAATATGTGTGAACATATATGAAATCCCACCCACTGAGAGTGGGATTAGTTTAACTCCTTTTTACCTTTCTAAACTTGAACTTGTTGGCCAAACAAGCCATAATAGATAAGGCAAGTCTAGCTAAAGTCACTGAGCTTGATCAAACATAGTCATGTCTTTTAGAAGGTGATGAATTATACTGTAAACTGAAATTTACAGACTACATTAACAGAGCAATTACAGTGGCCATTCACCATTGCAATTAGAGCAGGTCCAGTTTAGGTGGCATTTTTAGAATCATAGATCGGCTAGGAACAACACCAACTTACTCAGTCTGTCTTCATAGGGGAGGTGCTCCAGCCCTCTGTTCATATCTATGGCTTTCACCTGGACACATTCAAGGAGCTCTGTGTCCTCATGTTGAGGACTCCAGAACTGGACACAGTACCCCAGGTGGGGTCTCACAAGAGCAGAGCAGAGGGGGAGAATCACCTTCCTCAGCTGGCTGGCTACAGTTCTTTTGATGCAGTCTAGGATACAGTCTGCTTTCTGAGATGAAAACACACATTGATGGCTCAGTTAAGCTTCTGGTTCACCATCCCCAAGTCCTCCTCAGGGCTGCCCTCAATCCTGTCTCCTCCCAACCTGTATTCATGCATGGGATTGACTCGACCCAGTTGCAGAACCTTATACTTGGCCTTGTTGAATTTCATGCACTTTGCTTAAGTCCACTTCTTGAGCTGAGGTCCCTCTAGATGGCAACCCTTCCCTCCTATGTTTTGACTTCACCAGCAGTTTGGTGTCATAATGAAGCTTGCTGAGGGTGCACCAAATTCCACACTTCATGTCACTGAGCCATTGACCACAACTCTTTGGGTGTGACCATCCATCCAGTTTCTTATCCAATGATTGGTCCATACATCCAATCCGTATTGTCCCAGTTTAGAAATCATAATGTTATATAGGACAATGTTGAATGCTTTGCACAGTTCCAGGCAGATGATGTCTGTTGCTCTGACTTTTTTTACCAGGACTATGACCCCATCATAAAAGGCCACCAAATTAGTCAGGCACAAATAATGCCTTTTGATGTATCCCTTCTCCAGCAGTTATTGTGTCTTGATGGTATATAGCTTTTAGAAAATATTTTTCTTAGACTGTACACAAGCTTAGCCTGGGCTTTCACTACTGTGTTGTTTGTACAGTTATCAACCATATGTCACTAAATTATGCATTTTTACTTTCAGAGCAAGTGGGTCATAATGTCAAAAGCATGCAGATGCACTGATGGGAAGTCCTTTTCTAAAAAGTGCAAGAAAAATAACCAGTTTCTAAGAAGTAATTATGTCAGAATTCCAAGATAATGTTAATTTCTCACTGGTTTTCATACCAAAGTTGGAACAGAACACTGCTAACCCATATTTTATGTAACATGGACAGAAGCAGATATGCGCATCATTTTTCTGTTTGAAGTTCTACTTGGATGAATATCAGAGCAAGTTTCCCTGAGCAAGTATGTTTCCATCTTGAGTGTTATAGCCAGCATTTAGACATCTCTCTTTAATGGTCTATGTCCTTTCATACAGAGGAACCTTCTGTACTTGTGTAGTCTTTAATTAGAGGATAAAATACTATGGACCAGGAATTTACATATCTTTCTAACTACAGAATGATATAATCTGTAACAAACTCAAAGGACATGGACCATCAGATAAACCTGTTATTTAAGCTGCTCTAGAAAAGGTTCAACTGAAATTTCTCTTTGGGGCAGAGATAATTGTTTTTTCCTGATGCATACAGAGAAGACATACTACTTAAACTCCTGTCATGGCCATTTGATTGAAAATTATATAAGAAGTTCTCCAGAACTTAACACCTTTCATCAGATATATACTTTTATATTTCTAAGACTTGAGAAGAAGGCAGAACCAGTTCATTTCTCCTCTTTATATAACTGGGCTGATCTTTCATCCACCTCAGTGTCACAAGGAATTCTTCTAAATCAAAGTCATTCTTTTTTTGATTCCTATAGAGTTCTCCAACTACCCCCCTTCAGCAGTACTGGAGCACCTTCTAGCAAGAAGTGACAGTTGTTCCTCCTCCAGCTCCTAATAGAAACATCTGTATACCTATTCATATAAATGCATATGTATAGAATGAAGAAAACATTTTTTAATAAGAACTAATGGAATGAAGAACTAATTTTTTAAAGTTAATAGATAATAAATAAACAAAAGCTTAAGTCTTGTTTGGCATCCTCCTCTATACAGAGCTATAGAACACATCCCAACACCTTGGTGTACCACTTAAGAAGGGCAGAAGGGCACCAAAAGGGGAAAAGGGGGCATGAACAAGTGGTACCAGGCCCACAAAGGGACCCATGGTGCAAATATTGTTACCTTCAAAGAAGATTCTAGACCTGCAAGGGGGTCTGAGAGGTCCTGAAATTTATGCTTGGACCAATATTATGATTGTGCAATATTTCTGGGTGAGAATTCAGGCTTTGCGTAGTGGTACAAGACACAGAACTGTCTGAAAATGAGAAACCAGAACAAAATGCCAACTGCAGATTAACAGACATATGGAAACAGTAGGTAAAACACCCAAAGTCCCCCAAAAGACCACATGAAAACAGAAGAATGGTTCCATCAATTGCAAACAGGGCTTGTGGTGTATGACTCATTACAGAATTGTAGACAAAAAGCAATGCTATTCGGTTGAGACAAATATTAAAAAAATATATAAAAAATCACTTCTCTTTTGCTGACATTCACAGACCATACAGCAGAGAGAGATCTGACAAATGCAGAATTGCAAAGCAGAACAAAAGAGCTACATGACAAATTCAGATGGTCTGTGCATGAGAAAGTCAAACATAGTGACATCCCCTTGTTTGAGGATTTTCTAGATCCATCTACATGGAGAGAAAAGGGTTTGTGAAATTCTTAAGTCAAACAGTTTTAGATATTCTAAGACATTTTTCTTCCTTTTATGTGACATTTATATGTTATTATGAAGTTAAACACGTCTGCAGTAGTTTTAAGAAATCTTTGTAAGCTTTGTTACATACTGCGTAACCATATCATAGCTTCATCAACAAAATAATATCCTCTTGGATGCCTCAGAGTTACTTCTGAGAATTATGATACCCTGATGGATTACTCTGGGCAAAGCTAAGGTATGCCTAACTGTGGACCCTTTTTTTCCTGTGCTTCCTGTGACAGCAATTGTTAAGCTGTTTTTTCCCTAATGCTACACTTGTGCTCAAACCTGCCAGGACTTCTGCACCCACAGTGCTGAACAAAAAGTCCTCATGGGTACCTGAGTGTCCCTGGGAACTAAACAAGGCTCTGGGAGAGGATTATAGGGCTGATGAAATCTATGAGGTTCATCATCTACACGTGAGCCCACAAGATTTGTACCACACTGTTTAAAATTAAATTACTTCTTCGCATAATTTCCACAAAAAGCATCATAACCCATGAACCAAATAACAGGCTTGGACATCTGTCCTAGAAAAATTTTTCTGGTTGCTGACATAAATGCCAGTTGGTATGCTGAACACACTTCTAAAATTAGGATAAACAATTTCCAAACACCTTTATAGAAATTGTATGGTGTTTCTATACAAGCTGCAGAATATACCTCCAACATCTGCCCTATACATCACAGGACCATCTTGATAGCCAGGGAGACCACTGGCAGCTTGGACTCTAATAATTTACATAAAAGTACAGTTACCCATAATTTTTTACCACTACCATTTTGGCGTAGTTTCTTAAAGTATCAGAGGCTTCCAGAGCCAAAGATTCTGCTTCACAATCACCTTTCTAAAGCAAAATGAGACATGAGATTATTCTGGTACATCTTTATTTCAATGTTGATTTTTTTCATGTGTTGGCAGCTTATGGGCACATTGTGTGGTTTATCAAATGGCACTGTTATGATTTCACTGTTATTTCCATCATCTGTAACAGAACAATAAGGGGAACACAAAGTTTCCAACAGGCTGGTGCTTTGCAAGATCTGTGTAAAGATAGAGTGAGTTAAACCCTCTCATGATGTCCTCTACGAAAGGACCTTTCTTAGCTGCAACACTCAGAGAAGCCTTCAAAATACATTCCAGATCCCAAGTGGTAGTAAAACTTCAAAGTTTTACATGCATTTTGAGCTTTGTTTACCTTATGATTGGGCTGTTGACCAGCTTTGACTCTTCAAAAGAGTCAACAGCTGAAGCTTTGTTGTCATGATTAAGATGATTTTTCATGCATTCCATCAACATGGAGAGGAACTTGCACAAAGAGTACTGCCATGTCTTGCCCTACAGGGCTGTTTCAAATATAGTATCTTTGCTGAAGCTATTGCATCTGTGTGGATACCATATTTTCACCAGGCTCACCTCACACTAACTGGAGAGCTGCAAGGCCTTCACCAGACATGCAGCAAACTTTGAGCTGATGTTTTGAGGGAAGATTCTGGCACCGACATTGTTGAATAGCGTGATGTAAAACTCCTGTCCACCATCCTTCTTCCCCCCACCCACTCTGCTGTCAGGCACTAGATACCCTGGGCATGGGAAGCTTGTCTCCAGCTGTTGAACCTCTTATGCCAGACACACCATTTCAGTTTTGTAGATTCAGGATTCATCAGGATTGATTTTTTAAATTTCTGTAGGGTAAAATGTTCCTTCGACTGCTTCATAGTAGAATATGGTCTATTAAGTGGTACACAGTTATATGTTTCCTTCTCACATCTTCAACTGCTATGAAAATTTCATCTGTGAACATCTGGTCATAAACTTTCTCAAAGCCATCTGTTCAACACAGTCTTCCTCTTTGAGCAGAAGTGCATATTCTTTAATTTTAAACACATTAAAACTCTCCTTATAGACTTTTCAAAATGCTTACATAGTTTAAAACATACTTGTCTACAAGGTTGGCTCTGGTAGTTCTGTGGAACAGGTGGAAGCTCTTTAAAAATTTTAAAAACAGGAACACATCAATGTTGTGTGCTGATGATAGGTTATTTATTCCTCACAATAGCTTGCAAAGTGGTATGTTTTGGATTTGTGACCAAAAACAGTGCTAAAACAGAGTCAAGGACTTTTATGCTTCTCACACTACTTGACCAGTTAGTAGGCTTGGGGTGCACAGGGAGCTGGGAGGGGACACATGGGATATCTGAAGAGGCATCACATGGTGTCACAAACAGTGACAAAAATCAAGTTGAAGAAGAAAGGAGGGGGTATGTTCAGAGTCATGGTTCTCTGTTTTCCCAAGTAACTTTTATGGCTGATGGAGCTTTCTGGGACATGGATGAACATCTGCCAGCCCTGTGAAGTAACAAATTAATTTCTTATTTAACTGTGCTTACACACGGCAAAAGCTTAGCTTATTAAACTATCCCTATTTCAATCCACAAGTTTTCTCATGTTTACCCTTCCTATTTTCTTCATCATTCATCTGTGGGGGAGTGAGATGCCTGCTAGCGTTATATCACAACAGCTGTAAAATATTTCTACATTTTCGTTCTAAGTGTCCTGTTTAAATGCACTGTGACAGAGGTTTTGACTTCATTATTCACAACACAATGGCATACATTGCACTGCTTTTATCAGACACTGGAACATGTTGCTCAATCAACTTGTGTCTATCCCCTCCTTGGAAGTGTTCAAGGCCAGGTTTGATGGGGCATTGAGCAACCTGATCTAGTGGAAGGTGTCCCTGCCCATGCAGGGGGGCTGGAACTAGATGATCTTGGAGGTCCATTCCAAGCCTAGCCATTTTATGATTAATAATTTTTATAAAGTCGAGTCAGAACATAATATCTGAGACTTGCACCCCCTGCTAAAAGTTGCTTTAAAGCAGAACCTTTTAGTCCAACCCGTCAGGAATGCTTCAGTAAATTGACTGTCACCATGAAGATGTGCTTTATGCTTTAATTTTCTCTGGAGAACAGTTGCACATGTCTTTCACAATCACTTTGTTTATTTTCAAGTGCTTTCTTATAGCCTTGTGTACGTTGTTAGGATCCTGGACTTCATGCTAAGTTGACACTTTTCTTCAGTTCGTATGAAAAATTTGCATTTTGGTAGCTTTAAAAGTGAGTTTATGCCCCTAAAGTTCCCCTCACTCACACCTTATTTGTTGTTTGTTAGTTTGGCTTGGTTTTGGGTTTTTTTGTCTGCTCTGTAATCACCACAGTCTTAGTGCAATCATCTTACCATTTCATGTGCAATACCTATTTGCTAACATTTCCACTGGTAAAAATACAGTCTTCACTTCCTTTTTATCAATCTTCCTTATTCACATATTACATCAACCAACAACTGGAAACTTCACTATAAATTTTGTATTTATCTAAAGTTCAGGGCCAGTCAAATCAAAAATTTGGGAATTGTATTAAAGTTCTAAAAAAAAGGATCTGAATACTGTTCCTGAATAAATTCCAGAATTTTGCAACTGACAGCACCAAAGTCATTTAGAGACGATTTCTAAAGTGATGTTTCTGTATTCATGTATGTGATAATTATGTTCTCAGCCATGATTATCATCCTGTCATTTCAGAAGAACATACTTCTGCAAAGGTGTAAGGCTCTGCAAGAAAATGTTTACTGAATGGGGTTCAGGACAACTGTCTATTGCCAATTGCATGTCACAACCAGTTCATAACCAGGTAACTCCCCAACAGACAAATGTCTACCTGGTACTTTTACACTGCTGACTCTTCACTAGGAAAACTTCACACTACTCAGCAGATGACACAGGTTCAGCACTGTGAACAGAATTTTGGGGAACACAGGTTTTGAAAGTGATATGCAGGGCTGCAACCTGAAATAAGGTGTTTTATCTCATCATTTTTTCATGTTACAAACTGTGTGACTCACAGAATTGAACCCCCCTGTGTACGCAGTTTCCTTGAAAAAGTCAAAGAACCATCAGCAGAGCTGCCGCTCATGTTCATGGTTCTCAGAAAGCATCATCTGCCAACCAGTATTCAGTTGTCCGAGAAGAGTCAGTGGTGTAGAAGTGTCCAGTGTCATTCACTTGGCAGAGTACAATTATTCCTTTCCGAAATGAAATTTGGCAATGTCCCATTCCTGATAACAGAAGCTGGTGTTATCAGAATGTACAAAGTGTGTGCTGTGTGCTGCTGCTTTCTTTCACTAACTCTTTTTTTCTTTCCAACCATGATGTTGAATTCAGAGCACAGTTTTGGTTTGTGTTTCAAAATGTTTAAGAAAAAATAGAGTGAAATCACCTATCAATAAATAAAATGAGGAAATATTTAGCCTAATAATATAAACACTATAATTGAAATATAAACACAAATTGCTTTTCTGCATACAACCGGTGTATGAGTGAGTATGTGTTCATGTGTGCATACTTGTATTTATAAATCATACACATATATAGGAGTATCTGTTTTCACACACACGTGATTAATATTTGCATAACACTACTACATCTACACATGTAGTTGCATGTTTCTTGTCTTCTGCTATCCATGTGCAGGATAAGCTTATGAGTGTTGAATAATCTCTTTGGAAGTTAAAGAAGATAACTTTTTCTTTATATGAATTAGTCTTTTTATGTGTTGATATTTCAAAATTTGTATGAAAGTCACTGACAAAAATTCAAGAATATTGTTTTATATTTTACATATATTTACATACATACTCTTGATGAATTGGCAGGAAATACTGAAGAGAAAACCCTCAAATGAATAATAATTAACTGTAGAATGCTTGGATAAGTAGGTAGAAGGATCAAATATCATGATACTGGAAATACTTCCCAACACTTGGACATATTTTATTAAAAATATGCTGTAAAACAATAGCAATTTAAATTTTTTAGTCACTGTAATATTAGAAGATGTACGTTTTTATGCCTGTCACATTTTGCTTTCAAGACAATGTAAGTTTGTAATCTGTATTTAAGAAGTACCATGTATACTTTCTTCCTTCATCTTTCCTTGGCATACTAATCAGTTTTTATAAAATAGAAATGTAGCCAGAAACTTGAATTTGATGTCTCTCACAGTTTCACTTCTCCTTCAATGGAAAAGTCTGAATTCGGATAATATTTTTATATGGATATATGTTATGAGGTTAGATATGGTATGCATTTCCAAACAAATAAAAGAGATCTGAAGTCTGGCAGAAAACATACAAAGATGAGTATATGATACAGCTTAAAATCTAAGCTAAGTGATTACATTAAACCATAATATAATTTTATTTTTTTTATTTATTTGTGGAGTGCAAGTATTTTTAGTTTTCTAATTAACATTTACATTTATTTGCTGATTACACAGTAGAAATATCTAGACTCTGGAGTGGACTTGAAGAAAAAGCAATGACTCTGAAGGGCATGCCTCACTAGTAGTGACTGTAGACAGTATGCTTGCCTTGTCTGTCCTTATCTCCCATAAGAACTTGGCAGGCATAAATGGCCCTGAACGTAAGGGAATGATGCATTAATCATACTCACAGTGTCTGATTAAGGCTCCAGTGATTAACTATGTTGTGTGTGACTATGCCTGAAAAATTACATTTAACCAAAAACAGTGTCTATGAACTGATGTCCCTAACTTTAGGCATCCTTCCTGTATTTAGAAGATTAGATACCTGCTTCAGTATTTTATTCTCTAGAAAGCCAACAAGGACAGGCTGGTACAGGGAAAGTCTGTCAGATTAAGCTAGGTGTAACCCTTGATAGGTTATCTACTGCTATTCACACACTGAAGAGGAACCACAGACTCTGTAGTACTAAATAGGCTGGACGAGAACTAATTTCTGTCCAAGAGGGCAACAGACATAAGATATTCCTTTTGCTTATTTCCTCCTAGAGTAAGTTGTCTTTACTAGTGGCATGTCACTTGACATAATGCTACATTGGTCAGGTAGCACTACTTTGCAGACATTTATTTTGTGGAAGGGCTGTTTCAGGTTGGAACACCTGAAATAATTTAGAATCTTTGTGCAATTTTTTACTATGTTGGTCTTAAGCCATGAGGTTCTGGAAATGGAATAATTCTAGGACTTTTTCTTAATACTGTTCTGGAAATACCGCATTGGATCCATTTAAGGTAGAGTCAGACCTGAGTTAACAGCTAAGATAAAGCATTCAGAGACTAATTTCTCTTCCTGGCCCTCTTTTATCAGAGGTACAGCTAGAAGTATGCACTTTCTTGCTACAGCTTTTTCTCCCTACAAATAAGTGCACAGACAGAAATTCAGCTGGAGTGGCTCTCAAATCCTAAATTTAGAACTAAATCCCTTTGTTATATGTCCTGTTATTATGCAGCTTCTGAATTTGTCCCTGTTCTCAAAACCACAATTTTACAAAAGTTTAAAGTATTTTTCAATGTAGATTTTAAACAGATCTGTGAAGTATATTTAAATGCCATTTTGTTGTCCTCTGTTGGTGGAAAACTATGGAATTTAATTTAGTGGCAAAATAATCTAAAATGTTGTTTTGGGAATTAAACTGGCTTAGAACAGTGTATGACATGGATGTCAATGTCCCTCACATGCAATATTGAACAATTGCATAATCACAGAAGAATCAATTAGAGGATTGCACCCCATGCATACTATGCGATTGAATTGATTTAGAGTTTGTAGAAATACTCAAAAAAACATCTATGCACAAACAAGTTTAATGTGTATGTGTGCATGTGCACCTCTTCTGCAGTACATTTTATAGATAGAGATTGCTTCACTAGCGAAGAACATCTGTGCTGCTGGAGAAGAACAGGAAAATGAGGAAGTATGCCATATCCAGTATCAGTTCCATAGTGCTGAAATTTCTAGGAATCTTCTTCCCTCAAAGAAAACCCCAGTATTCAAGAATCCCAGAATTCTCCAGAATAGCCCAAGATTAACCAATGCATTTAACACAGCTGGTAAAAAAAATCTTGCATTATATTGCCATTTCTGTCCTTTGTGTTAAGTAATAAAACATCTAAAATAAAAATTATGCTAAACCTCCATCGCATATTACATTCTTACTTATACCATCTGTTATGTTACATGTATTTATACAAACATAAATTCACATATATACATGCATTTTATATATCACTTTGGTAGTGATGCTTTTGGTTTGGTTTTATTTTAATAATTATTTCTATGTAATCTCTATAAATAATTACTCAAAAATTGATTTAATTGGTATCAACATTAAAATGCACAAAAAATCATCACAATTGATTTTTTTTCAAAATCCTTATTTTTCTTAATTATGTTAACCCAGAAAAATAGAGTGGGTATTTTTTCTAAGTAAGGTCAAATACTTGTAAAGCCTTAAAACAATTGTAAGGCAGTCAGGGTTAAATTCCCATGAACTCATAAAGAACATTTTCTGATCTTGTCTCTCTTATCCATAAAGAAATCATCCTATTGCCACTTAATGAACTCTCATGTCAGTGACTAGGAGTATTAATTACATTAACTCTTGTAGGCATTCAAACTCAAAGGTTTATTCCCTCATCTGGGACTGTCAAGAAGAATATTAGAGTCAGTTTGTTAAATGTTTCGTTTAGGCCTGTCTCTTCCATCTTTTCTCTATTCATCCATTTCTGTTCTTACTCAGTAATCTTTCTGAACTGGACACAGGCCAGAAAAGACATCATTCATCACCATCTTTTAATGAACTTTTGGAACAGCAGTGCAAGGACAGATCATTATTTCATATTTCATCAGTGAAATGACTGAGATTTTTTTCCCCCCATTGTCAATATACAAGAGCAAGCCTAAAAATAAGAAGGAATAGTTTGTGAGGAAAGAATACATAATAGTGTAGGAGAAAATGTAGATATGGAGATAAATGTAGAGGAAGACATTATTAGAAGAACTTATTAGCTAGAAAATAAAGTTAGAATAAGATGAAAGAAAGGGTGATAGATTTGATGTATGTAGTGGAAAATGCAAGGTGTAAATAAAGGTTTAAGAGGGAGAAATAAATACCTTGGAAAAGGTATAAAAGAACTTAAAAGGATTTCAATTAAATTTCCTGAAACCAAAGAATTCAACTCAGTAAATGTGGTCTGAAAGGTATGCTTTTATTGAATGGCTTCAAGATGCAGCAGGGTAAGTTTAGACTGGATATTTTTTAGGAAAAAAAATATCACAGAAAATATGGTCAGACAGTGGAATAGGATGGCCAGGAAGGTGGTTGGGTCGCCATCCTTGGATGTATTTAAGAGTCCTCTAGATGTGGTGTTGAGGGATATGGTTTGGGGGAGAGCTTTGTAGACTAAGGATGACGGTTGGACTCAATGATCCCAAGGATCTTTTCCAACCTGATTCTTTGATTCTATTCCTAAGTAAGACAGCCAAGCACTGACTCCTTGCTTGGGATCAAATGCCACCAACTGGCTCATATGCACACTGCTTAATGCTAGTCCAATTTTTATCAGATTTATTCCAGAGAAATATTTTTGGACAAATTCAAAATTAAGCCGCTTAAGCAACATTGGCAATTAAGTCTGCAATGTTCAGTCTCACTACTATTTTGCAAGACAGACTTATACAAAAGATGTGTAAGGCAAATAAAATATGCTACAGAAGAAAATAAAAACAGAACCAGTAAAATGAAAAAAAAACAATCAACAAAAAGAAATTTCAAAGGAAAAAAATGAAGGCTTTCTAAAATTATTTAGAAGTACACTGGGAATTTTGCTGCCATACAGTGAAACATGTATATTTGCCTCTTTTCTGACATTTGAATGTAAAATAGTCAAGGATGAAACAGAGTTTAAGCCAGCTCAGATTATGGTACTGGCATCTCTCCGCTATAGCTGATTATCATCTAACCACCTCTTATCATGCAGGGACCTGTGGAAGAATAGGAATAAACAGTAAGAACTGGAGATTTGTATGAGGTTGCAAGGGTCATGATCTCATTGTAATTACTGAGATATGGTGGGATAACTCCCATGACTGGAACATTGTTGATGTCATGGATGGCTATGTACTTTTAGAAAAGATAGTCCTGCAAGGTGAGGTGTTGGAGTTACTCTTCATGTGAGAGAGCAACTGGAATGTATTAAACTCTCCCTGGGGGCAGAAGAGTGAGTTGAGAGCTTGTGGGTAAGGAGTAGGGGTGAGATTAATATGGCAGACACTTCTGTAGGTGTTTATTACAGGACACCTAATGGAAATGGGGAAGTTAATGAGACCTTCTATAGGGAGCTGAGAGTAGCCTCACAATCACAGGCCTTGGTTCTCATGGGGAATTTCAGTCTCCCTAGTATCTTCTGGGAAGGCCACACAGCCAGGCATGCAAATTCTATGAGGTTCCTCCAGTGTACTGATGACATCTTTCTGACTCAGATGGTGGAGGAGCCAACAAGGAGGGGTGTACAACTGGACCTAGTACTGACAAACAAAGAGGCTCATTAAAAAAAATCCCACCACCAAAATAAACAACAAAAAAAGCTAACCTCATGTTATATTTTTTTTACTTTCATTTTAACAGTCTGGAAGTATAAAAATAGCTTAGTAATAGCTTTTTTTAAAAAAAAAAAATTTACCAAAGCTTCTTTGTAGCCACTTATTATGCTTTCAACACCCTACTCAGGTGTTCAAAGGATCTGATACAAACTCTATACTCTAACATCAGGCAAGATTGCTGCAAAAATCAGCCTGATTCTGAACAGATCTTCACTTTATGAGACTGCAGAGCAAGAAGAGAACAAAAGAGTTGTATAACAAGCAGCTACAGTCTAGCTGACTGCTGTCACTATTTTAGAAACACAGGCTGCTGCTTCTCCGGAAGGCAAAGCTAGTCTCTTCTTTCTTTGCTGCAGAGATAGGTACTCAAAAGAAGCAGATGGGTGAAAATAGTTCCATCTGTTTTACTGTCATAAACTTAAAAAGATGGTCTGATTTTAGTGTAAGACAATAAGTCACGGAGGTAAAATTAAAAACAAATATATATATATTTAAAAAACCTTTCTTTTACTTTCACAATTAATCTTGTCTCTTTAAGAGGTTCTTTGAGTGCTTCTAAATGCATCTATCCTCAAAAATCATAGGCCTAGCATGGATATTATACTTTGCCTTTTCTTTCCTGTAGGATGAACAGAAGGTATGACCAGGCGAAAAAAATAGCCATGAAATTTCTTCATCCATGATTTTAATGGCACAACTGGATAAACAGCTGATCAAAACTACAAAACAAATAACTTTATAATAAAATAAAAAAATATATATATTTTTAAGAGTGTCTCAGCAATGGTGAGAAGGCGACTTAAATTCAATTCTCTGTACTAGTATTTTTGCAGATTTATTGATAATATGTTATATTCATAAATTGCAAACACAGATTTTTAGATTCCTCAAGATATATTTTTTAATCTCATCATAATGAGGTACGCTTGATATAAAGTATGCATGTGATTGTGACATATTTAACTTAAAATTGTGGCATGCTATTCCATTTATTTAAGCTACAGTGTTACAAGAGATGAAAAAAATTGTGTTTGAGACTAGTTTTGTGTGTTAGCAAATAATATAAGAGGGTGCTTACTTTTGTTCTTTACTGTTGTTAGTACTGTTTTTGTTATCGTTATTATCAATGTACTTGTTGTTTGCAGTACATTAGAAAATCTTGATCTAGAGGTTCTTTTCTCAATGATGCCTGACATAACAAATTGGCATTAATGTTTTCTGACTTGACACTACTTGTAATTCCTGATTTTAAACATCTGATGCAAGCTTATTTTCATTTCATTTAGTAGCCCCAAGGAAACTGAAATCTTACTGCTTCTTAAAGAGAGAAAGAGAACTACTCCAACAGACTGATACTAACATGCTATGAAATCCATAGAGACTCCTGCTCCCTAAGGAGTAGGTGGGGTGTAAGTATCATGTTGCTGAAATCCTTTTTCTTGAGTAAAATTGACAGATATGGTTTGAGCATTACAAGACGTTGGAAATGGATAGAGGCAATATGAGGCTTGTTGGCATTAGGAATTATGAAATGCTGGAATGTCCTTTGGGCAGTTCTGAGCACTACAATGAAAATAAATGAGTAAATTACAAGCAGCTTGCTCACTTAAAAAAGTATTTTCCTTAGAATTTGTTGCCTACACGCTACTGATTTTCTTGATTCTATTCCCATAAAAATCATCTGGAAGACTTTTGACTTTGATTGTAATTAGTACAGATTCTCTTCTTTATGTTGTTCGATCTTCCTCCGGTCTTGAGTAAAATTGGCTTGTGACTACACAAGTCTTGAAAAAAACTCACCTTAAAGTCTTGAATTAATTTAACCCTTTAAATTATTCCATCCCTTTGGAATCAGTATTCTACCTAGGCTTTATTTTTCAGTAACTGCCCTTTAATTATGCTTTATATTTTTAGGGAAAGCTGAATTTCAGGGCTCAGTAAAAGGAGGTTTTGGGTTTTTTGGTATAATTTGTCTATTTTTTCTGGTTTTGATAAAACCATCACCATTTTCAGCACCATATAAGTGTATGCCTTTTGGCCTCACTTTCGGTTTAAACAGAGCCATGTCAATCTTATTCTTTAATATTCACAAAGAAGAAGAAAAATATTTTTATGGCACTAGAGTTCTTATTTTTCTCAGTATCTGCTTGAAGTTTCATCTAATTCACCTTTATTACATAGAAAGTCTGCAGGATCTGTACAATAATTCCTAGAGATCCACTGATGAGTGCCATGTTAGTCAGACCATTATCAGTCAATGCCAGCAGCAAATACTTTATACAGAAATCAAATGTCAGTACACTATCATGAAGGTCATCACACTGTATTGCAGATATAACCATATAATAGGTATGTTTATATATCAGCCCAAGGTAAGCTATTTGAAAGAAAAACTTTGTTTTCATTCTGACACCAAGGCACCCATCCCATCCCTTCCAGAGGTACAGTGACAACAGAGGAGACAGGTCTCTTTCTACACACAGCACCAGTCTGTCTACTTTCATTCAGTCTTTTCAGAGTAGTCTATTTGACATCCTGACTTTTTTGTGTCTTTCTCTGGAGGGTTACATTCCCTTCTCAAGCAAAAAAGTTATGATCTACTGTAAGGGCCATCCACTTTGTTGTGTCCCAAACGAAGGTAATAAAACCACCTTCCCAGGCAATGCACTCAGTGTCCACTGTGTGGTTACTTAGAGGTTCCCCTACTTATCTCAGAAGTGTGAGCCTGAAGTTTGTTTTAGAGGGACAAATGGACAACAGGGTCCCTTATTTAGGAAGCAGAGAACTGAAGGCTTTGTTGGAGACTTCCTCTGTAGACTTGAAAGCTCCAGTTCACATGATTTGTCACATCAGTTCTTGCTTTACCGCCTTGTGCTATGCACCCAATATTCACCCAGCATATCAATCATGCAGAGCCTTGCCATAAGCATGGGACATAAACATAGGAGATTTGATCTGGTTTGGTTTTGTTCTAACACAGGTTCCAGCACATCTAGTCCTGACAGGATGCAGCAGCTACATGTATAAGAGAACAGAGCTAAAAGGATCTTTGTAAACATGCCATTAAGGGTTTCCCAGGATTCCCCCAACAACTGTCAAATGAGATAGAATTGTATTTGTTTTAGCACTTGAAGGGCTCCTGTATGGCCAGAGCTGAGGAGTATAGTGCCTTCAGTGGAAACTCTAACTTCTGGGAACAAAATCTTTTCTGAATCTCTATGGAATTTATCAATCAATCAGCCTTCTGAGACATTATGTGCTTTTGTTAAATCACTCTGCCATCTTTTCAATTCTAGTCTTGCCAAGAAGGAATACTTCAGCTAGCCAGTAGATAATAGATTATATCTGTAATTTCTTCTGTAGCATATTTTATTTGCCTTACACATCTTTTGTATAAGTNGGCCTCACTTTCGGTTTAAACAGAGCCATGTCAATCTTATTCTTTAATATTCACAAAGAAGAAGAAAAATATTTTTTTGGCACTAGAGTTCTTATTTTTCTCAGTATCTGCTTGAAGTTTCATCTAATTCACCTTTATTACATAGAAAGTCTGCAGGATCTGTACAATAATTCCTAGAGATCCACTGATGAGTGCCATGTTAGTCAGACCATTATCAGTCAATGCCAGCAGCAAATACTTTATACAGAAATCAAATGTCAGTACACTATCATGAAGGTCATCACACTGTATTGGATATATAACCATATAATAGTTATGTTTATATATCAGCCCAAGGTAAGCTATTTGAAAGAAAAACTTTGTTTTCATTCTGACACCAAGGCACCCATCCCATCCCTTCTAGAGGTACAGTGACAACAGAGGAGACAGGTCTCTTTCTACACACAACACCAGTCTGTCTACTTTCATTCAGTCTTTTCAGAGTAGTCTATTTGACATCCTGACTTTTTTGTGTCTTCTTTCTCTGGAGGGTTACATTCCCTTCTCAAGCAAAAAAGTTATGATCTGCTGTAAGGGCCATCCACTTTGTTGTGTCCCAAATGAAGGTGATAAAACCACCTTCCCAGGCAATGCACTCAGTGTCCACTGTGTGGTTACTTAGAGGTTCCCCTACTTATCTCAGAAGTGTGAGCCTGAAGTTTGTTTTAGAGGGACGAATGGACAACAGGGTCCCTTATTTGGGAAGCAGAGAACTGAAGGCTTTGTTGGAGACTTCCTCTGTAGACTTGAAAGCTCCAATTCACACGATGTGTCACATCAGTTCTTGCTTTACCGCCTTGTGCTATGCACCCAATATTCACCCAGCATATCAATCATGCAGAGCCCTCCTGTATGGCCAGAGCTGAGGAGTATAGTGCCTTCAGTGGAAACTCTAACTTCTGGGAACAAAATCTTTTCTGAATCTCTATGGAATTTATCAATCAATCAGCCTTCTGAGACATTATGTGCTTTTGTTAAATCACTCTGCCATCTTTTCAATTCTAGTCTTGCCGAGAAGGAATACTTCAGCTAGCCAGTAGATAATAGATTATATCTGTAATTTCTTCTGTAATTACAAATACAGAACAAATTACTGTTAGAGACTGAGATCACAGCCGTAAATCCTCTTCTGGATTAAAATGAATTATACCATTATTTTACAATTGAGAAAAACCTTCTTCTACTTTAAAAGTTTTTTGCTTTGTTTTGCTACTCATTACTTGTTGGTTTACTTTGACATAAATGGTGGTACTCTATACCTGCACACAACGATTGGGTTTATATTTCTGGAGTTAAAGTACTCATTCAGAAACTGAAAGAAACAGAGGACAGGGACCAGAATCTGAGGCTCATGCTTTTCCAAGTACATGAACCACTGGTTTAGAAAATGTTATCTATGTTAATAATTCTATAAATTAATGAATCTTCAATTAAATAGTTCAATTTTGAATCCTCTTGTGATACTCTTGTCTATCATAATTCATAGAACTAGAAGGGGAGTTATGAAATTTACCATTAAAGGCAGAAAATTCAAATCCTTGATGACAGAAATTTATACATCCTTTGCCATACTCACTACCAGTGCTTATTATTATTATGATTATTTATAAAGTTGTACCATCCATTGTGTCATGTTTCTACATACACAAAAAGAAGCAGTTTTTGCCCAAAAATGTTTAGAATATAAGACTTCAGTGATTAGTCCATAAATCTATTTGCTTGTCTGGAGCAAACCTCTGTGGAGAAATCTCCAGAAGTGATGAAACCAGCTCAGTCTGCAGCAGATGAGAGAACAGTATGTCAAAGACATAGAGCAGGGAAGACTTGAGGAAAACATGTTATGCTTTCTTTTGCTACCCCAGCTATGAAAGAAAAGAAATAAAAACAATAAAATAGTGTCCATAAATTTCATGTTTAACTTTTAGACTAGATTTCTACCCGCGCTTTCCTAACTTTTTCATCTGATTCCTTCAGGGACATCTGCACTGGATAGTACAGTAATAGAGCAAAGCCACCTAAACATTTTGTAAATAAATTAAGATAATGACTACTGTCCAGTTACAATTATAGGTCAGGCTCTAATAACCTGAGAAATTGCCTGAACTAGTCTGCTTCTCTTCTAAGGCTAATTCATTCAATGCTAACTCAGTTACAGCTAAAACACACTGTAATCTGGACTCCAGGCATAGTTAGACCACATGATTGTGTGTGCTCATGGCCAACACACTGAACTAGAAGAAAAATGTAATCCTTTCCTGTATATGCCATATGCTCCTTCAAAAACATAAAGAAATCACTGAAGCTTTCATAAAACCTCAGTTCATCACTTGCTAAGGATAAAAATATACGTATGCAAATATCTGAAAACTGTTTAGTTACTAAGGGAGAGTCTATGTCTGTACGTAGTTAAATGCTGATATGTGTCTTTGTATGCATCCAAAGGGAATGAATTACACAGATGACACTGTAACACCAGGTTAAATGAGAGGGATTTCAACTTTTTATTATTAAAATTATGGTTTTTTAAAAAATATAATTAGAATGAAACTAATTAAATTAATGAAAACTCATTAGAAATAGAATCAGGAAGCAAAAGTAACTTCCTTAATCAATAATTGATTAGATGATTGGTGACTCATAGACTGATCTTTAAATACTTGCTCAGTGGAAAACTTTGTTCAGAGAAGGTCTCAGTAAAATGTAAGACAGGAATTTTCAGAGCCCTTCCAATTTTAAAACATTACAGATTTTTTAAACTGAATGCTGCTTACTTCCAGTTTTTTTGTTTGGTTTTGTGTTGGTTTTTTATTTATTTATTTATTTTTATTTTATTTTTTAAAAAAGATTCCTCTGAAATTTCAGCCATCTGAATATTAAATACTAAATAAAAAATAAAAATATCTGTGGTGTGACAAGTTTATTTCTAAAACTTTTTTTACCTTTTGTATAGCCCAGCAGTGATAATCTCTTTTGTCTTTCAACCTAGCTTGACTTGTAAATCCATGCCTATGCTAGGTGAAAACTAGGTGAATATTGGGTGAAAGTCAAGAGTCTAAATACATAAAACGTATAAAATGCATGTATATATGTGAATTTATGTTTGTATAAATACATGTAACATAACAGATGGTATAAGTAAGNATAAGAGACAGATCATGAAGGTCATCACACTGTATTGCAGATATAACCATATAATAGTTATGTTTATATATCAGCCCAAGGTAAGCTATTTGAAAGAAAAACTTTGTTTTCATTCTGACACCAAGGCACCCATCCCATCCCTTCCAGAGGTACAGTGACAACAGAGGAGACAGGTCTCTTTCTACACACAGCACCAGTCTGTCTACTTTCATTCAGTCTTTTCAGAGTAGTCTATTTGACATCCTGACTTTTTTGTGTCTTTCTCTGGAGGGTTACATTCCCTTCTCAAGCAAAAAAGTTATGATCTACTGTAAGGGCCATCCACTTTGTTGTGTCCCAAACGAAGGTAATAAAACCACCTTCCCAGGCAATGCACTCAGTGTCCACTGTGTGGTTACTTAGAGGTTCCCCTACTTATCTCAGAAGTGTGAGCCTGAAGTTTGTTTTAGAGGGACAAATGGACAACAGGGTCCCTTATTTAGGAAGCAGAGAACTGAAGGCTTTGTTGGAGACTTCCTCTGTAGACTTGAAAGCTCCAGTTCACATGATTTGTCACACCAGTTCTTGCTTTACCACCTTGTGGTATGCACCTAGACTCAATATTCACCCAGCATATCAATCGTGAAGAGCCTTGCCATAAGCATGGGACATAAACATAGGAGATTTGATCTGGTTTGATTTTGTTCTAACACAGGTTCCAGCACATCTAGTCCTGACAGGATGCAGCAGCTATATGTATAAGAGACAGAGCTAAAAGGATCTTTGTAAACATGCCATTAAGGGTTTCCCAGGATTCCCCCAACAACTGTCAAATGAGATATAATTGTATTTGTTTTAGCACTTGAAGGCCTCCTGTATGGCCAGAGCTGAGGAGTATAGTGCCTTCAGTGGAAACTCTAACTTCTGGGAACAAAATCTTTTCTGAATCTCTATGGAATTTATCAATCAATCAGCCTTCTGAGACATTATGTGCTTTTGTTAAATCACTCTGCCATCTTTTCAATTCTAGTCTTGCCAAGAAGGAATACTTCAGCTAGCCAGTAGATAATAGATTATATCTGTAATTTCTTCTGTAATTACAAATACAGAACAAATTACTGTTAGAGACTGAGATCACAGCCGTAAATCCTCTTCTGGATTAAAATGAATTATACCATTATTTTACAATTGAGAAAAACCTTCTTCTACTTTAAAAGTTTTTTGCTTTGTTTTGCTACTCATTACTTGTTGGTTTACTTTGACATAAATGGTGGTACTCTATACCTGCACACAACGATTGGGTTTATATTTCTGGAGTTAAAGTACTCATTCAGAAACTGAAAGAAACAGAGGACAGGGACCAGAATCTGAGGCTCATGCTTTTCCAAGTACATGAACCACTGGTTTAGAAAATGTTATCTATGTTAATAATTCTATAAATTAATGAATCTTCAATTAAATAGTTCAATTTTGAATCCTCTTGTGATACTCTTGTCTATCATAATTCATAGAACTAGAAGGGGAGTTATGAAATTTACCATTAAAGGCAGAAAATTCAAATCCTTGATGACAGAAATTTATACATCCTTTGCCATACTCACTACCAGCGCTTATTATTATTATGATTATTTATAAAGTTGTACCATCCATTGTGTCATGTTTCTACATACACAAAAAGAAGCAGTTTTTGCCCAAAAATGTTTAGAATATAAGACTTCAGTGGTTAGTCCATAAATCTATTTGCTTGTCTGGAGCAAACCTCTGTGGAGAAATCTCCAGAAGTGATGAAACCAGCTCAGTCTGCAGCAGATGAGAGAACAGTATGTCAAAGACATAGAGCAGGGAAGACTTGAGGAAAACATGTTATGCTTTCTTTTGCTACCCCAGCTATGAAAGAAAAGAAATAAAAACAATAAAATAGTGTCCATAAATTTCATGTTTAACTTTTAGACTAGATTTCTACCCGCGCTTTCCTAACTTTTTCATCTGATTCCTTCAGGGACATCTGCACTGGATAGTACAGTAACAGAGCAAAGCCACCTAAACATTTTGTAAATAAATTAAGATAATGACTACTGTCCAGTTACAATTATAGGTCAGGCTCTAATAACCTGAGAAATTGCCTGAACTAGTCTGCTTCTCTTCTAAGGCTAATTCATTCAATGCTAACTCAGTTACAGCTAAAACACACTGTAATCTGGACTCCAGGCATAGTTAGACCACATGATTGTGTGTGCTCATGGCCAACACACTGAACTAGAAGAAAAATGTAATCCTTTCCTGTATATGCCATATGCTCCTTCAAAAACATAAAGAAATCACTGAAGCTTTCATAAAACCTCAGTTCATCACTTGCTAAGGATAAAAATATACGTATGCAAATATCTGAAAACTGTTTAGTTACTAAGGGAGAGTCTATGTCTGTACGTAGTTAAATGCTGATATGTGTCTTTGTATGCATCCAAAGGGAATGAATTACACAGATGACACTGTAACACCAGGTTAAATGAGAGGGATTTCAACTTTTTATTATTAAAATTATGGTTTTTTAAAAAATATAATTAGAATGAAACTAATTAAATTAATGAAAACTCATTAGAAATAGAATCAGGAAGCAAAAGTAACTTCCTTAATCAATAATTGATTAGATGATTGGTGACTCATAGACTGATCTTTAAATACTTGCTCAGTGGAAAACTTTGTTCAGAGAAGGTCTCAGTAAAATGTAAGACAGGAATTTTCAGAGCCCTTCCAATTTTAAAACATTACAGATTTTTTAAACTGAATGCTGCTTACTTCCAGTTTTTTTGTTTGGTTTTGTGTTGGTTTTTTATTTATTTATTTATTTTTATTTTATTTTTTAAAAAAGATTCCTCTGAAATTTCAGCCATCTGAATATTAAATACTAAATAAAAAATAAAAATATCTGTGGTGTGACAAGTTTATTTCTAAAACTTTTTTTACCTTTTGTATAGCCCAGCAGTGATAATCTCTTTTGTCTTTCAACCTAGCTTGACTTGTAAATCCATGCCTATGCTAGGTGAAAACTAGGTGAATATTGGGTGAAAGTCAAGAGTCTAAATACATAAAACGTATAAAATGCTCAGACACAACCATATAAACTGATGCATTTCAAGAGTGCTATACCTGCTCAATTAATTATAAAATGTAATTTAAGTAATGAAGTGGGGAAAAAAAAAAACAAACAACAAACAAAAAGACCCAAAACATATCCAGCCAGAGAAGCAACTCTTCTCTACTCAGCACTGGTGAAACACGTACACTTTTGCTCTCCTTAGTGTAAGGAAGACATGGGAGCAAGCCCAGAAATAGGCAGTGAATAATCTGTAGTAGGAGGAAAGGGTGAGAGAGCTGGAAAAGAAATTCTAGGGAGAGATCTTAGTAACGTGTATAAGTATCTGATGAGCAGAATAAAGAAGATAAAATCAGACTCAGTAGTGTCCAGTGACAGGATGTGAGGCAATGGACAACAATATAAAGTAAGGAAATTCCACCTAAATATAAAAAAAATGTCTTCTTTACTATGCGAGTTACTGAAAATCAGAATAGGTTGCACAGGGATGTTATAGAGTTCCTATTCTTAGAAACATTCAGAGCCCAACTGGGCATGGCCTGGAGAAACCTGATGTAGGTGACCTTGCTTTGAGCAAGATGGATTCAACTAAACGACCTTCAGAGGTCCCTTTGGACTTCAACTGTTCTGTGTATGAAATTCAGTACACTATTTTAGCAGAAATAAAATACATAGTTTGTTAAGCTTCATGTTGATTTTGAACTGCCCTTTAGGAAGGATGAATATCTTTAGCTATTATGAATCATAGAATGATAACTAAATTACTTCTTATAGTCATTTTTTCCTTGGTTTTGGAGTTTTGTGGTCTCTTTTTTTGGTTGGTTGATTTTATTTGCTTCAAAGATATGTCAGACATTTGAAATAAATGCTATGCTGGTTAAGTGTAGCTACTTGAGTACTAATGCAAATTATCCTCTTCTGAAACAAGTACATTTTATAAAACACAAGGGAGAAAAAAAAAATCCACTAAAGAAGCAGTGTTGTCAAACTTGTCTTATTATGAATACATATTTACTTATGCATTCAATTATTCAATTTGAAGACTGAAAAGTTATAAAAAAGCCATAGAAGATTAGTTCCTCAAGGTAATTTCTGTGTTGAAACCTAACATGAAGGTTTGAAAAGTATATGAATGAACAGGATAGTTTAAAATAAAGCTGTATACAAGAAAATATGAATAACTCTCTTGCCTTATGGTGTACTTAGTTCACAACTGTTTGGATGTAACAGAAGGAATTGTAGAGATTTAACACAGATGCCCTCATATCCTATTGCTACAATGTTTTCCATTCAGATAAAACTGTTTGGAAAACTTACATTCTTACTTTGGAAACTGATTTTTCTACCAATCTGATTAAATTTTAGGTTGTCCATTCATAGTCCAACCAAAAATCAGTATCTCAGTCACGAGCAAATATCAGTTCCCTCCTGTATCCTATTAATTTCTGTCATTGTCCTTTGGGTCAGACAAATGCTAGCAGAATGCTAATCTATGTCTCATAGCACGAGCCTTGGGGGAGTATTACAACCTAGACTTCTAATTTTATACTTAGGCAACTGATCAATGGTCCATTTAAAAAGAACTGATCATACTATTGTTCCTCCATACCAAATATGCATATGTGCTATGAGTCATTATATAAAAGTTCAGATCTTCAGCATATGAGTCAGAGAATTCTCTGTCTTTCTGTATCATGCATTAATCTCGATACCATTTAATCTATCTGTCTGGTCATTGGTTAGAGGAAGTACATTAGGGAGAATTTCACCTTAGAACACACATCTGGTGCTTCATCTGTGTTTTCTTTTCCTTGAGAAGTGTATTTCTGTTAGACATCTAGCTGCAAATCAGTGCTTTTGCGAACTTCTATGTAAGCATTAAAAATTCTAACACAGAAAAGAATTCTGCTTTGACAGAAATCTACATTCTAAACAAACATTAGATCTTCAGAGTGTTAAAAGTCAGCACAATAAAACCTTGACTGTGAACAAGACAAATGTAAATATACTGCATACTGATGGTTTAGAGTGTGTATATGTTTTTTTGTTGTTGTCGTTCCTCTGAAGGGTCTATCTGTGGTGGGTTGACCCTGGCTGCATGCCAGTTGCCCACCAAAGCTCCTCTATCATTTTCTCTCCTCGAGTGGACAGAGGAGAGATAGTATGAAAGGCTTGTGGGTTGAGAAAAGGATGAAGAGGGAAATCATTCACCAATTACTGTCAAAAACAAAACAAACTTGACTTGGGGAAGTTTGTTTAATTTTTTACCAATCAAATCAGAGTAGAATAATGTGAAATAAAATTAAATCTTAAAAAAAAATACCAAAACTTTCCCTCACCCCACCCTTGCTTCTGGCCTCAACCTTTCTCTCAAATTCTCTACTACTTCCTTCCCAGAGACACAGGGGATGGGGAATGAGGGTTGCAGTCAGTTCATCACAGGTTGTTTCTGCCACTCTGTCCTCCTTGGTGGGAAGACTCCTCACACACTTCTCCTGCTCCAGCATGGGGTCCTTCTTATGAGAGGCAGTCCTCCATGAACTTCTCAGATACAATTCCTTCCCACAAGCTACAGTTCTTCACAGACTGCTCCAGCACAGGTCCTTTCCACAGGGTCACAAGTCCTGCCAGCAAACCTGCTCTAGCACAAGCTTTTATCTCCCTAGTGTCAAAGGTCCTGCCAGGAGCTTGCTCTAGTTTGGGTTTCCCACAGGGTCACAACCTCCTTCAGGCATCCACCTACCCTGGCACAGCGTCCTCATGCAGATAGGTATCTGCTCCACAGTGGTCCTATATGGGCTGCAGGGGGACAGCTTATCTCACCATGCTTTATCAAGATCTTCATGGGGATTTCTGCTCCGGTGCCTGAAGCACTTCCTCCCACCATTTTTTTTTTTACTTTCTTTGGTGTCTGCAGAGTTGTTTCTCTCACATATTCTCACTCCTCTCTCCTTCTGCAATTGAGCAACACTACCAGTGTTGCTGTTGGGCTTGGGTAGAACTTGGAGCTCTCTGTCATCAGCTCTATAAGACACAGAGGAAGCCTCTAAGCAGCTTCCCACAGAAGCCACCACAGCAGACTCTCTATTACCAAAACCTTGCCATACAAACCCAATAATTTAACTTTACATACCTGACACTTATTTATAGGTGGTTATCAGTTGGCTGGGACTACTATGTGCTTAATTTGCATGATTTTGTACCTTAGAAGAGAACATGAATCCCAACAAGAGCTTTGTGATATTTATTGGAGAGGTGCTCTTAGAGAAGAAAGAACTGTGTTTTGAGTTTACAGGAAAGGAGATAAAAACTCTAAAAAAACCAAACCAACACACCTCTAAAAAAAAGCTGCTTTTTTTCTAGATGTTTTTATCTATCCCATATATATTTTTTAAGCTATGCTTTTGCTTCTCTCACCTATTCTCACTTCCTCTGGTGACTTAATTACTTACAGCCTTGATTTCCTAGTAGCTAAGACATCCACCTGAAACAGGGAACTGTTCATACACCTGCTATACTTTCTCCATTTACTACGTACAATTTTGTTTTTTATTGTTTTATATTTGCTCTTATACTCTTAGTGTTGGGAAATAGTCAGTAGGAGATATGGAAGAAGAGCTTCCCTCCTAGAACAGAATACATGATAGGTAAGTACTAAGCCTTTTTCTAATGTTTGTTGTTTGGGGCATTTTCCCATCCTATGTAAGTCTTTTGGAACCTGGGGTCATTGTGCTACTCTCATCCATACTGGACTGGGAGTTTCTGCATAACTTTTCATTTTTTTTCAATTTGTCCAGGCACTGAAAGGTCCATTCTGAGCTCCAGAGTGCTCAGCTCTGAAAGCTGAAGAATTACACTACGCTTCTCTCAACCCACTTAAAGATGAAGCTAAATAAACCTGTCTCCCCTCCTTTTTGTTAGGCTGGGTTTTTTGTTGATATTTTTTCCCACCATTTATTTTTTAAACAAAAATGAGGTAGAAAGACAGTTTATGCAGAGCTGTTTGTCATTTATCAGTAATTTGTACCTGGCATTTGTTTCTCAGTGCCATATAATACTGCAGAAAAACTGTGCTGACAATCCTGTTGTTTTCTTTAACAGCATACAGGAATATTTTCTTTGCATAATTTCAGCTCTAAGTGTGCATGCTCTCATCTCTAGCTAGCAAATAAAATTTACTTGTTCTTGTTGCTTCACTTGGTACAGTGAAGTCCTGACCACCTTTGTTATTATTTTATTAGAATTTTCACTTATTCTGCCAGCACTAGTGAAATTTTACTTCCTTAAAAGTATCTTCACACATTAATCGTCAGTATAGATTTTAATACCTGCACGAACAAAGGAAGATTAAAAGGTCAACTAATTTTTTTTTTTAAATTTCTTTCTCCAAGATTATATTGCAAAAGCCAAACATCACCACTGTGTGTGAAATTCTTATTTAGGGATGTTAATGGTTTCCTATAAACAAGGCTTCACAGGGCAATGATGAAGGGTGAGACTATTTGCAGAAAAATGCAAATTGTGAGCTGAATTGAAGCCAAATAACTGCATATAACACATCACTGAGTTTGATCTAATATATCCAACCTCTCATTAAAGCACACAATATAGTGCTGTGTTTGTGCTAACAGGCTGTGTGTCTTATGTCTATCTAGCTTAATGTAAGCAAACCAAACTTACACCTGTCTTCAAAATGTCTGTAGGCAAAAATTATTACTTTGCCTTTTCTCCCAGGTATTACAATTGCACACCAAAAATATCATCTGACTGAAAAGGAAGATAATAGAAACCATGGGGACTTGATTCTTTCACCCTTTTCCTACTGTGCCCACTAGCATGTGAACATTCATGTCTATGAGTACAATGCAGGCTTGCACAGTATAAGGTAGAGTGGTTCTTACTGCTTTGTGAATAAATTGTGTTTCAGAATATAATTTTTTTTTTTTCCCCCCTGATTCTTTGAGCAGAAACTCACTGTGTTAACAGCAAGGCTAAGGACTAAGGAAGGACTCACTTTTAGCTTGCAAAAAAGGCAAAGTGAATTTTGTTTTCTTTTGTTTTTCCTCATCTTCCAGAGATAAAAAAAAAAGCAAAGACAGAAGGCCAGCAAGTGGAAAAAAAAAAAAAAAAAAAAAAAAAAAAAAAAAAAAAAAAAAAGCAAGGAATGAGATTATTTTAAAAACACAAATTTCAACAACCAACTCATAAAAGGACAACATTTATAGGAGAAACTGTGAGCTAATAGTTGTAGGCATCTACTGATATTCATGCACCATGAATGGTACAACACTGCCTTCAGTCCCACTGAAGTCTTCTACTCCTGTAGAGCAGAGCATTTGGAAGATTATCAGACCAGTGTATTTAGATTAATGATCTACCAGATCCGTGGTAGCTGGATATCTCTGATAACGTGATTTTCCCTTGCATTGTTGCTCTAGAAATGTCCCAGTAATGTAACATTTAATGGAATTCTGGATGAAGAACAGCTTCATGGTTGTGTTAGCTACCATTAAAAGGATACAGAATGAAAAAATAACTTTTTTTTAAATTATTTTTCAGTTTTAAGATTTAGGAGTTCTTCATGAAGCAAAGTAACAAAATAAACACTGAGTAAGCTTTCTGAACTGTAATAAAATGTTGGTATTAAACCAGTTGGTTTTTTTTTTAGGAAGAAAAAAAAAACAAACCACTAAACACATTAACACCATGAAGAAGTTTTTATTGATTCATAAAAATTATTTTACGGACTTTCTATGTTTTTAAAGATGTTGATATTCTCAGTCTTTTTTGAAAAAGCAGTACATGCTTTGTTTGTATGCATATGCTAACTAAAAATTTCATTTCACAACTGTATTCCTTTTATAGTCTATCAAGTCATCTGTTACACACAATTAAGACAAATCGATAATATGATTATGTCTTGAAGAGCAGAATTTTTATGAAGTGTGCAAAATAGTATTTAATAAGCCATCAGTGCAGAAGTGTTATAGCACAGCTAAGAAAAATGTGAACCATGACAAATCTGGTATGTCTGTATAAGCCAATAAATTGCAGCAATAGTCCTCTTAGGTTGATAGTTCCTGTGTTTTTCTATTTAATCCTCTCATCATTCATGACAATTATTCTTTTACATAAACAGTGAATATAAAGTGACGGAAAAATAAAGCCAGTGCAATTTCTGCACCTCATTTTATAGCAACAGATGTGGGTGCTATAAACTGAGGAACTGAGAATATTAAAACAGGTCTCCAAAATTAGCACAATGTAGTATTCACAGTAATTGCAATAATGTTTGAGCTCCACCTAGTGAAACTTTCGTGAAGAAATAACAGAAATACATGCGTGTGCTTGATTAAATCACAGTCTTTAAAGTTAAGCTTTATGGGGTTGCTGCTAGCCACAAGTAATCACATTTAGCTCAAGATGCTATAAAGTAACAGTTTATTTGCATTCTAGGAAGTCTTTATTTTAATTAGCATAGAACATTTCTTCTTTCCTCTGTTGACTTGGCAATGTTTAGAATGTTTCAATTTTAAACTGTCAAAGAGTGTGTTAACTTCTTTTCCCCAGAAATCATGAATACCCGCCAAAAGAATATCTTTTGTTCTTTATACTACCCAGATCTTTAACAGTATTCAGTGATATTTTAGACAGATTTCACTTCCAGCCATATAAGAGGACCTTCTCCTACTAGAGATATCAGTCTGAAACGTCATGTTTGCTGTTTTCTGAGCATGAACAAGATACTATTTCAGAGATGAAACCATATTTAATTAGTGATAGTACAGCATATTTTCCATAGGTATCTGATAAGGCATGGAGCATTGTTGACTAGTGTGTTTGGAGTGAATTGGTACCATATTTACACATTTTAAACCTTGTGCCTTGCTCAAGCTATCATTCATAACATCAAATGGTCAGTATAATCTCTAGCAGAAAATAAACTGATTTAGGGAAGTAGGATAATCACTGAAATGAAAAAGACATCAGTTTTTAAAAATATATATATATCTTCCTTCAAGCTGTCAACTTGGATGCTTGTCACGCCCTAACACTACCAGCCAGGTTTTTATGATTTTGAATACTATTTGCAACTCAGAAGGCTTACCTGAAGTGGTGGCCTGGTAAAAGTGATTATATTGCATGTTTTGCAGCTGACCTGTTTGTGCAGTGGGAGGCTGATGCATTTAATTAATATGTCCTGGGAAAAGGCAAGCTGTTTCCTGGGGGACTGAGGTGAAGAAAGGCAATGAACAATGGAAAATAGATTTGGAAACAATGTTAGAGGTCATCTAGTTATTCCCCTTCCTAACAATAAAGGGTGTATGTGTATCATGCCTAGTTTTCATTAAAGAAAGTTCTGGTATTACCAGTGCACAAGAGCTATAATCTTGCATGCTGTCCCTAAATAGTTCTTTGAAAAACATAGGGATCTTTATTATTAAGACACACACAATTATCTGTAGTGTAGCAACACACTGACACTAAGCTAAAGTTTCTGGAGATACCGTTTCTGCCGAATAATAATAATAATCATGTTGAGCCTATCATCCAGGAGAGTGGAAAAAAGGGTTGAAAGGGAAAATGATGTAAAATGGGCTAAGCTTGTCAATAGCAATGAAAAATACTACACAGAAGTAAATGGCTTTTCAACTGAAATCACAAGGAGCTCTAGTAGCTTTTTTTTCTTTATCCTCCCTGGATCTGCTTCTATCTATATAGGGCTCTATGAGATTACAGTGAACTCAGCAATAATATTAGCTTTGTTTTCTGAAAGTGGAATATGCCCTTGGTGCTGTCACTATTCTAAATATAACTGAAAATGTGTGGGAGAAAGAGGTGATAAATCAATTTCTAGATACTTCTGGAGGCTGCTATGCCTTTTTGAGTGAAGAAGCATTTTGTAACAACCTCACTTTGTTAGCATTGTAATCATTGCTTTCCTTCTTCTCTTTTCTTTTCCTGAATCAGTATACAGGCTGGGTTTCTTTAATCACTTGGAAGACAACAGGGGCCGGAGCTGCTGTCTGAATATTCTCTCACTATAATCATACTTAAGAAAGCTTCTGTCAGATCTGTCCTAAATAGTATTTCTGTTACTATGCACTTAAGTCCCTGGATTCTCCAACAGCTGATCACACACTGAGTACACTCCCAGTTNAGTTCCTGAAACCAGGTGTTTTGTAGGGCAAAGTAATTGAATAGAAAGATAGCAAGAATTAGCTTTTATTTTAACTAAAATATCCTCAATGTAGAATGACATTTATTTTTAAATTTATGAATATAAATATTAACTCTTAATGTCTTAATCTAGCCATAATTTTTACAGGAAAATAAAGAAAACAATGCAGTTAAAATTGTTTTACACACAGTTACTATCCCTGCTCCTGGTGTTATGCTGACCCTTCCTTGCTCCTCTGGACTCTAAAGTTTGTGGCTTCATTCTCATGTATGTGAGGAAGGAGGGGTAACATTTAGTTAGTATCTGCATTAGTATCTGCATTAGTATCTAAAAAATATTAGTATTTTTTGATCTATAATTCACTTAGGGTATGTTTTCTGCTCTTTAATATGCCTTTGACCTTTGTTTTTCCTCACTGATCTGTAGCTCTTTGATATTTGAAAGTAATCATTTCTTAGCATCTTTTACATATATTAGATTCTATGGGTTGGTGGGTTATTTATGTTGTTTTTTTTTATTTATTTATTTCCTTTTTTGTCATGGTTTGTTTGTTTGTTTGTTTGTTTTTTCACTCCTGAAACCAATTTAGACCAGCTACAGGTCTGCACTTCTTTAAGTGGTCATGGGTAAATTGTTTATTTTTGTGGTGTCTCCAATGTGAAACCTGTGTCCCCTCTCTTATCACCACCCCTTGTCTGTGCTTCTCCACACCTCATCCTGAGGTACATCTCTGATATATGTGTATTTGAAACCATACTTTGGTACTTTTGAAATTTGGAACATCTCCCTTATGAGGAAAGACTGAGGGAGTTGGGTCTCTTCATCTTGGAGAAGAGGAGAATGAGGGGTGACCTCGATAATGTTTATAAATATTTAAGGGGTGAGTGCCAGGAGGACAAAGTAAAACTTTTCTTAGGGATGACTAACAGTAGGACAAGGGGCCATGGTTATAAACTGGAGCACAGGCAGTTCTGTATAAATATAAAGAAGAAATTTTTCCCTGTGAGGGTGACATAGCACTGGATCAGGCTGCCCAGGCAGGTTGTGGAGTCCCCTTCCCTGGAAATATTCAAAATCCACCTGGATGCATCCCTGTGTGACCTGCCATAGGTGACCCTGCTCTGGCAGGGGTGTTGGACTAGATGTTCTTTGGAGGTGCCTTCCAACTCCTAACTTTCTATGATTCTATTATACTTGGCATGCATTCTATGTTTGTCAAGGTCTGCAGCAAAATTATGTCTTAAAAAAAATCAACTTAGCTTCATAAGCATGACTTCTTCATTAGCAAGAAAGCAGTCTTTAATAATGCATGACAAAAACACATGCTTTAAAAAAATATATAATTTGTTTCAGCTGAGTGTCCACAATTATAACAGTAAAATAAACATTTGTTCATTTGTTTAAGAGAATCAAGATTTTTATTTTTTCAGAGAGTAAAGTCATGATAATAAACATAATTCCATTCTTAAACAATGTACACCAGAATAGTAAATACCAAACCTCTGCTGACAACTCATTAAATCTTAGCTTACAATAAATAGAGAAATGTACATTAATACTCATTTTTAGTGGCTTTTGCAAGTAACTGTAAACCTTTTATGGGAAGCACCCTTGAGCATGACTTTATGAAAATTTAATTTCAGTTATTTAGCATACATATTATGAAAGTAAAGTAAAAACTCCCTTATGTTCTCATTTGGTGTCCACTTATTTGTGAAGTAAGCTCATATGTTGAAATGTTTGATATATATACCAAAGGACTTAAAACACGTAAACAGGACTTTATGTTGATACCACACATTTTTAAGAAACATGTTGAAATTCTAGCCAAAAGCCTCTCAATATTAGTGTAAAGTAGAAACTATTAATATTAATAATGTATTAGTTATCATAATGTATTTATTCTGTACTTTTCAAGTGATAAGCTTGTCATAAAGGAGCAAAAAATGAGTGAAATTTCTGTTTAACTACCTTGTATAGTATTTCCCAGCCTTTGGATTTTTCAATAGCTTTATAGACTTCTTTCTTCCATTTCTAAAACTTTCAGCCCATGCATTATCCCTTTTGTTTCTACCCTCCTTTTTAACATTCTTTTTTTTTTGCTTGGTTGTGGGTTTTTTGCTTGTTTGTTTGTTTGGGTTTTTTTGTATTCTGTCAGCATCTTAATTTCTTGTATTTGTACACAATTAACTTTGACAGGCTTTTTGACTGCAGCATTTTCAAAACTCAATGCATATATTATTCATACTCTCTCACCAGAGCTTTTGAAATGTCTTTCCATTTTTTAAAGAGTAAACATTAGTTAAAGTGGGCTGCAAGGATTAGTTAGAAGATGGAACTGAAAAGCTAATCTCATTTGGTTCAGAGAGACTGACTACCCGCAGAAGAAAGAGATGCAATTTTTTAGGCAAGGATAGAATTGCTAGCACAACTTTAAAGAATATTTGATCAGAATATTTGTGAAGGATTGTCGGATGCCTAGAGCAGTGTGGTCTCCTGAGATTACTTTAATCAGTCTTGTTGAGATGCATAAGCTCTGCAAAGCATGGTCTAGTGCTCAATAACACCTACTGAACAGGAGGTCCAAGGCACACAGAACACAGTGATTTGGTGCATATGTTCAACCATAAGAATTTTGCCTGGAAAAGGTCTAATGAGTCCTGGTTGTCTATACTGCTATACCAAGGAGAGGCATCTAGCACTACTTCAACCCACGGTTGACAGGCACTACCATGGGTTAGATTGGGTTATACTTCTCTTTGTTTAGAGGTAGCTCCCTCTATAATAGATATGTTTTAAAGAGAAATAGTGGGAGCAGTTAAAAAATGAGTGATCAAGTGAGCTTATAGTTAATCAGCATAAATCATCAGGGAACACTGAACTCATTTCTTCACACTTTTATTTAGACACATAAATCTATCATGCATTCTAAGTGGGCAGAGATAGCTGTGTTTTTTGCAAATGAAATGATTCTTTTCTGGATACCTGCTATATTGTTCAGTATGACTACAGATTTTTATTGTAGTGATTCTTCTCCCCCTTCTTTTCTCTTCCCCTGGCTTTCTCCTTCTCTGATGTTATATGAATCTTGAAACGTACCTGTGCAGTGACTAGTAACTAATCAGACAGAGGAATATGAAAAAAAAAGCTTTTCTTTAAGTACTACAGTGTTGCATTTCTGTTTTCGACTAATAATTTTTAATGGACAGTATCTTAAAAATAATATTAATGGAGAGTTTGATATGTTTAGTCTGAGATGCATATGGTAAACTGTCCTTCGCAGGATTTGAGTTAAATATATAATACTTACTTTTTCTCCTGCACTGTGTGGACAAAACATGAAATTTACTTCTGTTTCTGGAATGCTTATTGCTGGATTCAAATTCAAATTACAGGAGAGAGTTGTTAAGATGCTGGAGCCTGGACAAATTCAGGTATGGTCAGAGGTGGAATTGTCTCAGCACCTAGGGAACTTCTAATTGAAATGATTTTGTTATAAATCAATGTTGGAAAAAAAATTGTAAATATCACTATTTAATGAGATATATAAGGTATAACATGAGAAATTAAGAGGTTTTGAAATTAAGAGGTTTTAATATTAAAACTGAACTTAGGAATTGTTTGAACTTTTGATTCCTTGCTAGTGTATTGGAAATGGTAATATCAACTTGGACTATCTGTAGAATGGGTTCATGGACTTTCTAAATATGAAAATTACATAAATGGTGCATAAAACAGTGGCACCTGTGACACAAAAGTAAAGTCCTACCTATTTTACTACTCCAAAGCTGCATATCTACATGTATTTCCTTCGATATGATGTTCATTTATGTCACTCTGATTTGATCAGTAGAGAGAAATGCATTAAATTAATTATATTTTTGATACGTATTTGGAAGGTTATCTAAATTTTATTATTGTCTTCCTAATAAAATATATTAACGAGTTTCCCAAAAGTACGTCATACGTGTAGTTTAGAAGAAGCTTATTGGGAAAATCTATGAACATTTGCTGCCACCTGCAGACGAATATGAGAAATGCTTTTCTAGAACTGTCAAATGTTTAATATTAATTTTCTACAACAAAACGTTTTTATTATTATTAAATAATTCTTCTCTAAACTATTATAATGGCTACAGCTATCAGATAGAATAACCTCCTGAGGAAAAAAAAAAACCCACAAACTAGAATTCTTTTTATTTTTATGTTGGATAAAGAAAAAATAATAATTACTGATAGGTTCCTATAGCTCTTAATTGATTTTTTAAATATAAATTGTGGTTTTTTTCCCAACATTAAGTTTTATTTTTAAATATTTCTGTAACAGAAAGTAGAGACTTTTGAAATGTAAAATTGGGGTTCGATGGGACCAAAATTTTTACACTCCAGATACAAATACATCTTTCTCAGAGTTTTAATTGAAAAAAAAAAAAAACAAGTCCCACTATCTTTGTATAGTTTTCATGGACAAGGACTATCGATCTCTTTTTTCTCTTCTATAGGTTTCAGCTTCTCTGAGCTAATCTCAGCTAATCTATTTATATCCTATTTTTAATTAAAGCAGCCTTTAACAGTTGTGTTAAACCCTTTTAAATAAAGTAATTATTATCCATAGGATATTTACAGTTGTACAAAATGATCTGGATTTTTATAGAATTTTTATTCTTACTACTTTTTCTAAGCAATAGATGTTCACAAAAAACAGGTAATATTGTAGGGGAGCTGATCTGGAAAAACAGGGAGAGCAAGATCTATAGACATATGGAGGGACATAAATGCAGGTAAATGATTGACTGTGATATCAATGTGGTTCTGTTAAAATATGTTTACATAAATATACAATTTTTTTTTTTATTATTATTTTTTTTCCTCTGGGCTGTTTTGAAAACCTCAGAACTTTGAAGAAGTATGTTACTGTAGATCATCCCAGCATGGATGGGATTGAAGAAGATAACTTAATAGTTTTGGTCATTTTATTGTTTGTAAATGACTATCAAGAAATTAAATTTTGACCAAAAAAGCCAAATAGCATGAGGCAAATATTTAATGAAAACATATGTAAAACTTCTGGTTATTCACTGTAATTGGTACAGAATTTTATGGATAATTTAATTTTATGCAGACTGTTTTACTTTCAGTAATAACCAGTATTAATTTGAGAGAAAAATTTTGAGATCATATTGACTGAAATTCCCCATTTCATGTAGATTATTTTCTGTACCTTTCACCTTAATAAATGTTTCCAAGAAATACAATACATCATGTATCTAGTGTTTTATTTATCTCACAGAATCATAGAATGGTTTGATCTGGGCAGGATCTTTAAAGATCATGTAGCTTCAGTCCCCTGACATGAGCAGGGACACCTTCCACTAGTCCAGGTAGCTCAAAGCCCCATCCAACCTGGCTTTGAACGCTGCCAGGGAGGGGACATCCACAATTTCTCTGGACAGCCTGTTCCAGTACCTCATCACCCTCACTGTGAAAAACCCCTCTACCTTATTTTCCCTGTAGTCCCCTTTAAGTATTCAAAGGCTACAGTAGAGTCTCCAGAGCAACAGTGGAGGTGAAAGATTGGTTTGGGGTTTTTTAATTATTATTCCAATGCATAAGATATTATCAATTTATGTGAGGAACAGAATCAGAAGTTTAGAAGGAATAGTGAGATTTGATAAAATTATGATATGTCTTTATTTCTCACAATATAGAATAGCTTTTTTCTCCTGAAGAGGTAAGTCAAACTGCAACTAATTAGATACATGTAATTCAAAACTCAGTGTCCTTATTTTACCATGATTTTAGCTGCAATTCTGTTTTATGTGAATTTGCAAATAATGAGTAATTCATCTGAAGTAAACTTATTCTTCATAAAGTTGGCTTTCAGTCAAGTGTCTCAGGTCATGTCTTTAAGTGGATTTAATATCTAAACAAGTACAGTGCATTTACTTTGAAAAGCCCTCTGGTCACAAATGAGACCAATACTTCCTTTTTAACCCTTAAAAACAACAACAAAAAAGGTTTTCCAAATGCTGGCTATTGCATAAGATTCTTTCTGATTGTTTTAAAGTGCTGCATTTCATTTCAGCTCAGCTTAATTACTCAGCTGGGTGTTGATCTCTTAGAAGCATGAGATGCTAATTATTATGCCAAAAATTATTTTAAAGCTGAAATTCTGTTTGGGTGTGCAGTTCATTTCAGCTAATTCAGCTGCAGTGTGTGCCTTGTTTTCTGTCATCTGCATTACAATAGCAGTGACTTCCTTGCCTCTTCGGGCACCTAGCCAGAAAGACAGAGTAAACCCAGTGTCTCCCTGTGCTTTCACTGCCACTTCAATGGACTATTGCTGTCAGCAGTAAAAGTACAATAAATTGAGGCTCTTTCTTGGGTAGAAAGATAGAATTAGGAGGACTTTAATATTTTACAAGAGACTGAGACCATCTGTTAAGATCCAGCTGAATGGCTCTTGGTCTAATAGAGTGGAAATGAATCTTGTGACTATTTGGGTGGTTAGTTCAGCTGTCTTTTCCATTGTTAATCTGTCAGTAATCACATTCTGTGTCACTGAGTGGTCAGAGCTATTTCTGCTCTAGGGTCTAGCCTTAGGGGTTATGCTTTTAATTTATTTAGTTAATTGCCATCTTGCTTGGTTAAAGTCTTGCTAAGTCTTACCCAGGGGAAAGGAAAAGAGGCAGAATATTGGAAGGATAAGGTATTTCTGTTTAAAAAGGGCATATTTAGGACACAGTTGCCATACAAGATGTGTATAAGAGCGACTGAAAGGCTAGGAGATACTGAAAGCTGATCTGCCCGGGCTATTTTGTGATCCTGTGTATTCTGCCACTGCTAAAAAGGTGGAATGTCCATTTACAATGCAAAAGTTATTTGGCAGAATACATCAGTCTTGGATATACACTTCATAAGATTTGTCCCACATTTTTATTTTACACATCAGAAGCATTGTCAAAGATAATATGAAACACCTGCCCACCTTCATGTAAATGGAGTTTCTACCCTGATGGGTATTTTTCTTCTCATGAGTTGTCTCAGGGAATTAATGACTGAGTGAAGTTCTGCCTTGTACAAACTTTCTTTATGTATGGTCTCTTACAGATTTATATCTTGTGACCTTTAATCCTGTTTTCACGTTAAAATATCCCAGCAACTGTATTGGTATGCATTAGTGGGGTCTGTAAAAGAAAACTCATGATAAATCTTTTAATAGTTTTAGATTTATTTTTTTTTAAGAAAGAAAATATCATATAACTAAAAAAAAAACAAACAAATACTTCTTTGCTTTTTTCCTTCTTTTTGCTTTTTTGAGCCCTTAACACTGGCTCAGGCTGAATGTTACAGACTGATTGCTGCAAAAGGCTGGCTGTGATAGAGTGATTGAATTTAGCAGGGTTTTACACCTGTCTCAGTGATTTCTGGATATAAATATTATTTTTCTAGAGTGGACTATAGCTGTTCTATTGTAGGAAAAAAAAGAGCAGAAATTGGATTCATGTAATTTGAAGGGCTGGGGTAACTGGACTCTGGAGAGGCAAAGCCATTAAGATTTATATCTAAGTGTTAAACTGTCTTAATTGTGTTGCTACATTTTTAAGAATAAAAAAATTACAACACATACTTTCCCCATTAATTTTTATATTCTTCTACTTTTTCAGTTAGACTTCTGTCTCTAAATTGGAGAGGTATAGATCTGATGGGTGGATTCTTAGATGAATAAGGAATGGACTGGCTGGCCATATCCAAAGAGTCATAGTAAACAACGTCCACTGTAGAAAGCACTAATGAGTGGTATCCCTCAAGGGTCCATATATCTTTATTAATGACATAGACAGTAGGACTAGGTTATTTTGTTTTGAATCTATGAGACAAAGTCCAACCGTATAAGGGTTTAAGCATAAGTTTTTATTTGACAATTGACACAAGGAAAATGATAGAGCCAGGAAAAAGAGGGAGACAGGAAAAGAAGATATAAGAGAGAGAGAGAGCAGTGGGAGAGAAAAAGGGTAAGAAAGTGGGAAGAAAGAATGAGAGAGAAAGAGAGAGAGAGAGAGAAAGAGTTACCACCGGGGGTCCAGCTGTCCAGCGAGTTCCTTCAAGATGGCGCTGACCCTGGACAGGGTCCAATGCACAACAGTGGTGGGTCAAGAGACGGTGTGAGGAGGCCAGAGGAGACATCTTTAATACCCCAAAGTTCCTTTGTTCCAAAGGGGCAACTGTCCGCCAACTTCCACAGCAGCCAGGGTCATTGGCATCAGAGCCATTGCAGACAGGCTGCCTGGAGGGGGGGCTTCCAGCACACAGCTCTTATCTCTTTCCAGGCTCCACTCCCTGTTCCGTTCCAGCCCCCTCAGCCAGGTACATCAGCATCAGTACAATCAAGGTGGCTTCCTCCACCCCTGGCCAGGGCAATCGTGCCTGGAGGGACGTCCCAGCATTGCAGGCTGGCCCTCAGAAAAGGGGAGTAGTCTCCACCCAGCAGATAGTTCTTAGTTCTTATCTCTTTCTGGGTGTCACCCCCTGCTCAGCTCTGGCCTGGCCAGGTACATTAGCATCTTCCTCCACCCTAGCCAGGGCTATTCACTATAAAATTGTCCTTTTGAGGCAAATTCCAACCAGTGAGATCAGCAGCTGACTCTCACAAGTAGCCACCTTTACTAATTGTCTGTAAAAGCCTTAGAAAATAACACACTCCCTCATTAATTTATAAAGACCAGAGAAGAAACTTATTTCTGAAATATTTTTATGAGACTGTTGTATGGGGGATTATTTGGTTCATCTTTTTTCCACTAATGGCAAAAAAGGAAAAGAAAGTGTAAAGGCAAAGGCAAGGGCAAGGCAAAGGCAGAGGCAAAGGCAAAGTTGTTTTATACTAATCTTTCTGTGATTTCTGTTTAACTTACTCGAATTAGATTAATGATCTGTGAACATCTGGGTCCTTTTTTTTTGTCTAACATGCATAATTTTGAATGATTCTACTAAAAAAGAGATTTCTGAAGGTAGTTGCACAGCTGCTTTTCTACTAATATGAAGTACAGTTTTAATCTATCTATTATCTACATATTTATCTACATTATCTATCTACATATTTAATCTATCTATGTATCTATTATTTTTAAGTAACAAAAAAAATATGAATCACCTTTTTGTTTCCTGAATACAAAATTGTCTGGCAGTCATAACATCTAGTAGCTAAATTACTTATTCTCCACATAAATAAGAGAATCAAATCCCTGCTTCAAAGTTTTGTGAAGTAAATGGAAAAATTAATTTTATTTTTCTGAGTTTACTGTAGCTAGCAAATACATAAATGAAACATGAAGGGAGCAAATAAGCCCTTCCTAGCCACTCCTTACTCAAAGTGCTAGTAGAAAGCCTACATGAGATAAACCATCACTGAGAACTGAAGGAATTTGTACTAACCAAGGCATTGATTTTATTTTTGATAAGTATGGATTTAAAACCAGTATATTTACATTCTGAAGTATAAATAAACAGAATAAACTCGTTTTGTGCTTCAGTATAGTTTATAAACATGTCCACTTGGCTGCTGGACCATCTTCAGGCTTGTGGAAAAACACTGAACTAGTTATAAACAGGTGAATGAAATACGTGAGAAAACTGATCAAATAAAGCTCTAGATACTTGGAATCAGTTTCTGATGTAAAAGATGTGTATAAGTAAATTAATTAAATAAAAGTATATTATGCCTGACAAAGAAGAAAACTGAAGCATGAACAATTGCTTTTTGCTTTAGAATGTCTTTTTCTAAGACTGAAATACATTTTTCTTAGGATCAGCTTGGTCTTAACATGGAACTTGCCAGTCACACACAGAAGGGTGTTGCTGAAAAGATGTGTATAACCATCTCCCTTCCTTTTTTAGAAAGGAATGTAGTAGCTTATAGTCTGAAAATGATGGTCCAGCACAGTAGTACAAGGCTACAGCCATTTTTTTCATTTATTACATCATTGGCCAGGACTTCTACAATATAACACAAAGGCTGTACAAGAATGTAAGCTCTTTTCCTGTGCCATCCATAACCACCGAGAAAACATGGCAAGCAGCAAGCACCAATATGAAGTTAATGCAAGTTCAGGCATAAATATGAGGTATGTATTAACAGAAGCTCTGGAAGCTTCTGTTTCTAGAAATAAATATATAAATAGATCCTGTGAATCTGTCTTCTGCACAACTATACTTTCCAGAGAAAGTAAAGTAACAGCTGATTATGACAAGAAAGAGTAGAAGCAGCAGAGAAAAGCATTGGCACTAACATATAACCTTGTAAAGTGCAAGAAGGAAGAAGGCAAAGTTATTATATTATATTTGTAATGACCCATGGCCTGGTGCTCTGCCTGCGGACAGCTTCCCAGGACATGCCTGCAAGCACATTAAGGTGGTCATGGTTTAAAAACTCCAAGGCATACAGAGTAACACATAATATAGGAATGACCTTCATCTGTACCTGCAGGCCTGCTGACTGGACAAACAGTGAATCTGCTCTCAAGGGCAGTAAAAGGCAGTACAGTCAGATAAAATATCTCCCACAGTATTTCTACAGCTGAGTGAGTTTATAAAGCATGTCCTTGCTCAAGGTCACATTTACTACAACAGTGAGGAATAATTTGCAGTATCTCAGAGTATAGCTTAATTGATTAGATGGAATGGCCTCTAATGGAAAGAATAATGTGATGCATTTTTGAGCACTTAATACTGCCTCATTTTATCATAGCTTCTTACTACATCTTGAAACACTAAAATAATTTGAAATTCTGTTTAGAACTTCTCCAAGAAAGACTTAAACACTTCATTGAGAGCTGAGACAATAAGGCCAGATGTGAACATGACATTACTTCTAAAACAGGAATAATGTAACAATTTTACTCTTAGTAAATATATTTTTTGCTTCCCATTTTCTGATGCTGTTACTGGAATTGTTGCAGCCCTTAACACTTTCTTGAAAGCCTTGAGCATATGTTGTGGTTTCAAATGGAAACCGTAGGAGTAGGAGAATCACTGATGCTAGACTACAGATTAGCAAATACAAGCTAAAAGGCAGCAAGGTAAAAACCTGAAATGAAAACAAAGGTATATATATAAAAAAATAACACCGATTTTAAGTAATGAAAAAAAAAAAGAGTTGTAATAGGACATAATGGGACTGCAAAGGAACAAAGTTAACTCCAAGATTTCATCAATTATTTGTTGAATATTTGATTTGAATTTGATTATTATCATCAATTATTTGAACACCAGAGAGCAATGCTGGAGCAGAGAAACCAAGGTCAGTAAGGAAGGTGAGGGAAAAGGTTCCTGAACAGATTTTTCTCTATATTCTGTGGTGAGAGGGCAGCCTGTCCCCTGCACCCATGGAGAATCATGATGGAACACACTCTGAAGGGCCATGATGGTGACACCAAGAGGTGTTGTGGGCTTTCTCCCTATGAGGAATCCCTCTGGCTGCAGCTGTGGACCTGCAGCCTGGGGAAGAACACAGAACAGATGTCATAGACCTGCAGCCATGGGAAGGATTATTAATGAACTAGTCCATAGGCCCCATGTTGGAGCAGTTTGCTGCTGAGGGATCGTGCCTTGTGGGAAGGACTCACATTGGAGGGGGTTGTGAAGGATTTTCTCCTGTGGGAGACACCTCACGTTGACGTAGGGACAGACTGTAAGGAATCTTTCTTCTTCAGGGAACAGAAGCAGGGAACAATCTGTAATGTCTGGACTGTAAACCCCACTTCATGTTCCCCAAGGCTGATGGGGGCCGAAGAAGGTGTTAAGGTAAAGAAATTGAGAAGTAAGAAATTTTGGCTCAGGAAGAAGGGAGGGGTGGGGGAAAAATATATATATTCTGTTTTGTGTTTTCTCTTTGCCTTTTTTTGGTTTGATTAATGATAAACTGAATTACTCCCCAGGTTGATTCTGTTTTGTCTGTGAGTGTAATCGGTGAGTGAAGACCTCATAGCTCTTGTCTTGACCCACACGGTTATAGGTATATTTTCTCCTCACCATCCCATAATGGTGAGAGGCCATGTGGTCCTTTGTTATAAGCCAGACTCAAACCATGACATTATTAATGCAACATTTTATTTTTATTGAATTTATTTAACAGATTTTTCATCATTAATATCAATTACTTGTGTTTACTTAGGAGAAATATATTACAATGTATATGACCTATAAATAATGAGTCAAATGTATAAAGCCAGATAAATCATTGAAGTTAGATTAAGAACAGCTGTGTTCTTATTTATCATGTGTATTTATTTCACAATTTAAAGAAGGAAAAAAAAAAGCACAATATATTGTAAGTATGATGGATTGTATCCACTAACTGGCCCTGGATGCTTAATTTTCCCACACTGCTGGCACCTTGAATATCAGTACTTCATATCCACAGTCCTACTCTTGATGCAAGTGTTCAGGCCCTCAGAATACTTACATCTTCTGGTCCCTTCAGAAGCCAATTTGTAGACCCCTCTAGTCTTGCCAGTATCTGGAACAGACTTCAGCCTCTTTGGTGCCCATGTCCAACAGTGATTACCTTACTTGCAGATTAGTCCAGGTTGATAATCCCTAATAATCACATACACGTATGTCCATACATACTTGTGTGATGCGCACATACCCTGCAGAGTAGGCGTGTGCACATCACACAGGTAAGTTCAATGTCCTCAGTTGCAGACTTCCAACTGCCCACATCAGGATACCTACAGCACTATGGAATTCTTCAAGGCATGACCTCAGGATTGCCTTCTGAGTGTGTTAGCAGAAGGGAAGATGAAGAAATGGGAGTGAAAGTACACGTTGTCAGAAGCCGACCGAAGTGCACAAGTTGACTCAGTATTCAAAAGCTCTGCCAAGTCCTACCCTCACAAGTACAGAATAAGTGCAACAGACTATAGTTTGCCCGTGGAAGAAACTAAAAGAAATTGGATAAGTAAGCAGAACCTTTCTGGAAAAAACAAATAAACAAACAAACAAAAAACAAACCGAAAAAAAAAATCAACAGCAATCCAAACAGAGTGCTCTGTATTGCATATATTAAGTCAGAAATTTAATTTCAAATATGATTTGGAACCAATTTTAAATAGTCACAAGAATATATTATAAAGACAGTCAGCCAACTAATCAACCTGTAACATTTTTTTTTAAGAATTTCAATAATTTTATTTTGGTCCAGTTTTACTTAAACATTAGATGTTCCTCTAAAATAGGTCATTCAACTTCCAAATGTAAGTAGGAATCTAATCTAATTGGGGCAATTAAATGTGTATTATTAAGGATCTACTCAGTTCTTTTAATCATTGTACAATTTATAAGTCAGTTTCTTTTATCTGTAGCTTGAATCCATGAACACAGACCACTTGAGGGATTGAGTATCATTTTCATTAACTATAACTGCTTTGAAGTAAAATATTTAGTCTACAGCAGTATATAATTCCATACTAATTTGAATCACTGCTCTTCTTTGCATGCAATGAGTTTTATTTTTACAGCATTTGAGTGTAACTGTGAGCTACAGACAAAACAGATTCTGAAAGCATAAAACAGGTATAATTGGCACAGCTGGATTTTTTATTTTTATTATAGCTTGCTTTATGAAAAACTACTGTTGGCATTTGCATTAGTTACAACATTATTACCTCTTTTCCTAGGTTAGAGCTCCTCTTGGTGGTTAATTGGACAACATGTAACAGTGTCATTAACTTTTTACTACAAAAAAGAATTACAAATATATTCACAGTTATTTTTACAGTGGGGTTTCTGCATGTACTGCAAGCTAAAAAAATATTTGAAAAAATGAGAAGTTATTTTCTCAAAGAAGATAAGCTTAGGGTTTTAATTATTTCTCTCTAATTTCTTAGATTATATAAAAAAATATTTGTATTCATACTTGGCAGATGATACAAGAGCTACCAAATTTTACCACAATAATGAAGAGAAGTGATTTTGAATTTTTACTGGGATTCAATGGGGGGCAGAAAGAGAGAAGAAAGATTAATATGTGAATTTCAAATTATACACGTCGTTAATTTCTTAAACTCTGTGCATTCTGTGTCAGATAACTAAGTAGTGTATTAGGAGTTCTCATCTATTTCAACCTAGACTAGCCATTATTTTCAGATCATGAGATTTATAATCCTAAACCAATAAAGTAATATTTCCTTATCTGTTTTGCAAACAAAATGGTACTCACTGGAAGAATTTTCTTATAATTTACTAGTTAAGGTGTCAGTTAACTCCTTTCACTTCATCATAAATTTTCATAAAAAACAAGTTGGAATTTACAAAAGCATATGGCCATTCCAGCACCCATCAGAGACACTGGCCAAGAAACAACAATCAAGTTCCAAATCTTTCTGCTGTACCTACTATTAAGTTATTGGGAAAAATGTAGAATTAATAGTAGATAGCTGGTGGTCCAGCTACTACTTGCTGTCAGCTCTTTGACCAGCTTCCAGTTATGGAAATCCTGTCCTAATTTAGTGACTTTGTAACACAATCTCAACAGAAGGCACAAATTTCAGAGTTTCTAGGAAATATTTTGTTCTGTAAAATATCCAAAAACCTATAGCTCATTCACATTTACCTAATCTTCATAATGCAACACTTTAGTCTGATGATTAAAAAACTTAAAAATTGGCTCCAAAATTTTGAATAATAAACTCTTAAAACAGTGGTTTACAAATTTAGAATAGTTTGCATTAAATAAAAAGCTAGTTTACATAAAAAGTGAGTTCAGTTTTCTTAACCCTAGATTTCATTTTTTCCCTCAGAGTTCATAAAAGGCGACAGTCCGAATCAATTGAAGATGTTAAAAATCAGGTTTGTGAAAGTTCAAATCTGAAAAATCAGATATCAGACAAGATACCTTAGACTTAGCTGTAGTCACGTGAAAGTTAGATATGTCTTAATGTAATTTCTTTATCATTACTGGGGAGAGATGTTGGTGAGAGACATTGGGTTAGTGCATGTCATATATTGTTAGACATACCTGTTCTAATCCATTTTGTATTTTATTTATAAAGAATATGGTATCTGTCAAACTGCAAAATGGTGCATTTTTCTTCTGAACAGGGTCAAATGGAACATTACAAACCCAATTCACAGGACCGTGTTCTTTGCTTCACCATCTTCCCTGCTGTGTTAATGCCTTGGTCCAGATCTGAAGCAGAACAGACATAATCGACGGTCTGGAAAGCCCAACAGCTTTCATGTAGTTCAGTCTGAGTCTGTGCATGTACATGCCTCAGCAATGACCACCAGATAACCAGAGTACTGAACAAAAGTAACAAAAGTTTTGCTAAAATTTAACAACAAACCATTTTGGTTTTGTGAGTGGATTTTTTTGGTTGGTTGGTTGGTTAGGTTTTTTGTTTGTTTGTTTGGGTTTTTGGGGTTGTTGGTTTTTGTTTTTGTTTTTTTTCCCCTTTGATTGTGTGTAAAGAAAGTTTAATGAGATTACTGATGATTTAGTTAAAGATCAACTTTTGATCTATCCTCTAAGATCTCTTTATTTCCAGTCTGGGTTTCTGTCTTGGATTTGGCTTTTTGGTTTTATTTTGAGTGATTTTGATTTTGTTTCTTTTACAGTTGAAGCAATTTGAACTAAAACGCCTTCAATATCTGGGAAAGAATCATAGAATGGTTTGGATGGTAAGGGATCTTGGCTGAGAGGAGCCTTAAAGATCATCTAGTTCCAACTCCCTTTCATGGGCAAGTACATCTCCCACCAAATCAGGTTGCTCAAAGTCCCAGCCAACCTGACCTTGAATGCTTCCAGAGAGGGAGTATCCACAATTCCTCTGGGACACCACTTCTCCTGTCTCACCACTCTTACGGAAAAAAAGTTCTAAATCTAATGACTAACTTAAACTTACCCTCTTGCAGCTTGAAATCATTCCCCCTTACTACGTGTTCTTGTAAAATGTCCCTCCCCAGCTCTATGTAGACCACCTTCAGGTACTGGAAGGCTGCTACAAGATCTTCCTGATGCTTTCTTCAGGCTGAACAACCCCAACTCTCTCAGCCTGTGTTCATAGGAGAGGTGCTCCAGTCCTCTGATCATCTTCATGACCCTCCTCTGAACTCACTCCAATATGGTCCTCCTTACAGTTCTCATGGCCGAGCAATTTCCTGTCTCTCTTTAATAAAATAGCTTGATTAAAAAACAAGCAACAACAAAAGACCCCTACACTGTATGCTACACTTGGAATAATTTAAAAAATCTATTTGCTTTGGTTAGGAATAATCAATAGTGCATTTCAGACCTGGTACAAGAACAGATGTCACCATGTTATATTTTCCTCCAAAGTAATCATAAAATTTTATGTGGCAGCTGATCCTCTGTGGTACTTTATTCTCTTGAAATACAGTTCTAAATCTTAACAAAACTGTGAAAAAGGGGTGATGTATAATCTAAAACACACTTTTAAAAAAGGCACGTCATTGTGGCCAAAAGATCAGGTGCTAAAATGTATGCCAGTCTCAGCTCATTAGGAAATGCTCCAAGCTGGCAGCTGTGCCCTTCCCTTCTGTTTGCAACTTCTATGTCCTCTGGCAACATGTTGTGAACCCATCAGATATTTTGCAAAATCTGTTTTTTAAATTATTATTTTTGTTAGGTCCACAGTTGATGCCAAGGGTCAGAGCTTCTGTTCATTGTATCTAACAACTGACAGAAAAAAGTCTGTAATAGAAAAATATTAATGTTCTTAGCACTTACACCAGTGGCCCTAACAGTTATTTCTTATGTGACACCCAGCTTATGAAAAATTCATTAGAGGATGAGGAGTACTCAGACTTGGATAATTGTAATTCAGGACATAAAATGTATAATCTTACTACATCTGACAAGATTTGTATAATTTGAAGTTATTTCTGTTACAGTTTATAAACAAGTTTTGATCTATAATGTACCTGTTCAAATGCATTTATATACTATGTCTATTGGTTAAAATTTTTTTGAGGCAAAAGTATTATTTTAAAAATACAAACACAAAACAATGTATATGTGTTATTTGCAAGAAAATTACTTTCATCTTACCCATGATCTCTCTCACCTTTTATTACCTAGAGAAACAAATGGTGCTTCTGCTTTTACTGTTGCTTTACATTGACTCTCACATCATGACTGCTCTTGATACTCTCTTCGGTTTCACAAATATAAAATGTAACATTTCTTCTTGCAGAACTGTCTGTATCTGATTCCTTAAGAAATAGTACCTTGGCAACAATTGGTTTAATTATGGAGTCATAAAACTGACAATCTATTATTTAAAAACATGTATTATGGGAAAAAATAATGGTGTTATTTTTACAATTGTCTTATGTCCTTAAGAAGAAACAAAGGTTGGATGAAACTTTAAGGATTTAAAAGAAAGACTGTAAAGGGAGAAAGGAAAAAATGTTTTTATCAGAAGCTTAGAAGCTAGAAGCTCATAATGAGTGACAGATGATGCCACAAACAAACACTAATTAATGATGCTCTGATTAGAGTAAATGTCCCCTGGAGAGGAAGGAAAATAGAGCAATGAGAGACTTAGAGAGGGAAAGCTAAGGATAAAATGTAAAAGATGTTATAGTGTAAAAGCTCTGTGTTTAAGCAAAAGCAAAGCTCAAGTTCATTAAAGAGCTATGATCATGTACCTTGTAGTAATTTCTTGTCACATTCTGGAGAGCCAGAATGTACCTTTTGGGAACCTGAATATACATGCTTCCATGTGACAGTAATTAATGAATGTTGGCCTTGTTTGTTTATAAATGTTGGCCAAACTTCTTGGCTGTAGGAAGAAAAATGCCTAAAGTATTTTTGGGTATTTTTGTTCAAGTTATGTTACTTTTCAAAGGAAATCCAACTAAGATACAGCAGAAAAATATTTGCAGAGATATTTTTCTTCTGCTATTGCTTGAACTAGGTAGCTTTTAGGACTATTGTCCACCCAGCATTTACCGTAGGCATTTTGCAATCCTTCTGAATTGTTTTATAAGTTGTAAAGGCGTCCTTGAAACATGTAATTTCTCACTGGCATGCCCTATCTACATTGACACCATAAGGAAAGTTGATAAATATGACATCGTTGACTGGACTCAGATTCAGAGTTTTCTCATCAGTCTTTTCCTGACTTTGCAATAAGGTGCCTTGAAAGCATATAGAAGAAGAGTTGTGCACATATTTTGTCTGTAAGATCACCTGATGTGGCCTGAAATCCTCCTGTGTATATTGCCCCCTCAGACTCCAGAAGTGCTCCTTTTTATGTTCCTTTGAAAGCTGCTCAAGACACTTACTGGAGTGGCCATTATTCTTGGCCCAGCATTCAGTACAGCAAAAATATTCTCTTGCCTGATCTGGTTTTTTTTGCATGGGCTTCAAGTGGAAGAATTTGAAATAGCAGGTGAGCATAAAAAGAACCCTTTTCACTTTCTCTGACCTTCTAAAATGCTCTCGAGATGAACTGTTATCTGTGCCAACAGTAACTGGCCTTAAGCAAAAAATAGTAAGCTTTTACACTTGCAAGAAAAGGTGAAGGTCTGCCTGCCTCTGCACTCAGGCAGCTGACCTGAACTTAACAACATAGAGGAAAAAGTCACTCTTTAAAAGAAAATTACTCCAAAGAGCAGCACTATGTTCATGCCATCTGTCACCACTATAAACCTGAAGCCTCAAACCCATTTTTTTAAAGTTAAAGTCCCCAGAGCATGTCAAGACTAGTCCTTTTTTGGACTGACTATGGAGGTGGCATAATCAGAAGCTCTGTCTCAAGTATCTATGTTTTGATGGGCAGGAAAAATGTGGTCTCCTGTGCAGTCACATCAATTAAATGAATTGTTACCCAGTCTAACCTTCTAACCTGCTAAATTTGCCACCAAAACCTGTATTCCCAGATAAAGCAGCAAGAATTTCTGGGTAAGAAACTTACCTGTTCTGCAGGAATTTACAGGTAGCTCTAGTGTCTCCAAAACTCTATGCAGTACCAACATATTTCTTGCCAACATTAATGATTTTTTTTTTCATCTGGCTTACTAGATTTGATGGTTTTTTTAAGTGAGAACACCAAATTTTTGAGTCTACCATAGGGAACTCAGCTTTCATCTAAAATAACTGTATACTGCTAAGCCAGATATCATTAGAAAGCAGTTGAGTTGTAATTTATAAATTGTTTCTAAATTGAAAAAAATCCTACTTTGTTAGAGAAAATGAGGTGGTTAGGGAGGAAGTCTGCTTGATTGTTTTGCCTTCACTACATTTTACTGAGTCAGAGTTGGGAGAAATTACACTTCCTTAACACAAAAACAACATGCTCAACTGGGAGAAGTTTTGTATTAGGCAGTAAAACAGGGAATTTGTTAGGGACTTGCAGACTTCTTGGAGGAAAAAATAATATCTTAGTACCGGGGAGAGAATACTGAGTCACAGTCAGAGGCAATGAAGAGAAGACTTTCCTAGGGAAAAAAGGAGTCTGGCTGGAATTTTTTACAGTACACGAAGCCATTAAAACTGCTGAAGAGACGAGATGAGCAGGGACAAAGATGCAGCAATCAGACACCTTTTATTATCAGTCCTGTGTCATCCTGCGGGCCTGAGATTCTGGGGGTTTGTTGAAATATTCTTCCATGTTGACTACACTAATGAATGTAGAAATGAGAGAAAACTATGATAATGATCCACCATTTTTTTTTTTAAATGTATAAAGATTCAGATAAAAGTGTTCTTGTGTGTTTCAGTTAAAAATTAAGAAAATTTTGGTGCTCATATCTGATACTAATTCATCTAATTCTTCTTTTTATAAAGACACAAGAAGACCCAATGAGTTATTGTTAATAAATATTTTATTAGTTCATAGATGACAAACTTTTCTGGGCAGATAACTGCATATTGGATCAATCCTTTACATAATGACATTCACCATTTTGATTTTTTAAGATGTATTTTTCTCTTTTGCTATCCAACAGCAAAATAAATAAACCTATGTAGAATGATAATCCATGAGGAGTCAGGTATATGAATATGTGACAAAGATGTCACTGAAGTTTAAGAAAAAGCATCTGAAAATGTCAGTAACACGTAAAGATTTAGATTAAGTCTGTAGAGGTTCATGTCCTTTCTTTGAACTTGATAAAAATGCTAGTTTCTGGTCTTGAATATTTCAGCTAATCTTGAAAATGTAAGTTATTAAATTCACTCATTTTGCCCTCTTTAAATGTTCCTTTAGGAAAAAAAAAAGACAAATAGAATTGAAAGAACTGTGACTTTGGTTTTGGTTTTTTGTTTCTTGTTTCTTGTTTTGTTTTGGGGTTTGTTTATTGTTTGTTGTTTTTTTTTTGTTTGCTTGTCTTTTTTTGGGGGGGGTTGTTTGTTTTGTTTTTTGTTTTTTTATTTAAGTACCATTTTTTATAGATTGCTAACATTTTTACAATATGATCAGAGATGAGGAAAATATATAGTCCTGTAACTGTTCACACTGAAATTGTTTTCCCCATTTTACATCAGCATAATACCTTGATTGTGAAATAGGGAGGTTAAGTATAGAGCAGAAAGGGGAAAGTATTTTTTTATTGTCTCTGAAACACCCAGAAGAAATGTGAATGCTGAGAATGACAGTTCTTTGAAATATGAATTTAATTCTGAATTTAAATATTTCACTTGCTCCATAAGAATAAAAATAAAAGTTCATTTAACAAAACCAGTCAGTCTTTTAACAGTAATGGTCCAGAAATATTTTTTTTTTTTTTTTTTTTTTTTTTTTTTTTTTTTTTTTTTTTCCCTCTCCCAAAGAAGTAGAGATTTAACAGGCTACTTAAAACCCTGTGCTTTTTTCAGCGTTGATCAAAAAGTTATTTCTCTAAGCTGTTTTTCTGGCATGACGAATGCAGTGATACAGAATTTAGTTTTGAGGGAAGAAGTGTGAAAGGCACTTTAACACTATTTTGCCATCTTAAGTAACATTTAAATTTCAGCATTAAAGGCTCTTTCAGCTCTTCAACTCAGTAGGAGTTTGCCCATTAATTTTATAGACGAGAAATAAGTCACTAAAGTAGGTGCTTTTGGTGTGTTTCAGTAATGCATTTTGTCAGCTTTATTATCTCCTGAACCTTGTATTGTCACTTTAAATCTGAGTAAGCTGTATCATAAGTGACATAAAACTTTCCTATATGAAGTCTGCCACTTTGAATTTATCATCTAAACCGGTAATTCAGCTAGAATTGCTGCAGGGGCTGAAAGCACATTTTGTGACCTTTGTTTCTCACCTTGTCCACTGCCCTGCATGCAAGCCACACAGCCCAATACCCTGCCCTGCCAAAGTAGTTTCTCCTTTAAAAGATTCTCCAGTGCCATAAGAAGTCATCCTCTGGACATCTGCAGGACTATTACCATATCCCATTTTATTCAGGCAGAGATGGAGTGGCCATAGTTAACTTGCTTCGTCCTTGAATGGGCTTTTTTGTATTTTTCATTACTAGAAATCTACACCATCAAAAAAAATCTTGTAAGGAGTGTTGCACGGGCATTGCAACAAGAGCCAGTAAGACCACTTATATTTTAATATGAATCCGCAATAACAGATTACAAAACTTAATATGAATCTGCAATAACAGATTAAAAAACTGACAGGTACTGAAGGAAAAGGTGACCTGAAACCATACATCCCAATCTGTATACATTAGAATGTCCTATATTGCCTTATTTCTGTGCATCCTGTATTAAATAAAAAGATAAAAGTAGTCTCTTTTTTGTAGTTATGCATTGGAAGTGTTTGATGATATAATAGGATAATCTAAAGCCATTTACAAGACAATCAAACAAAACAAATACTTCAAAGCTTCAAACATCATCTTCCTCCTGTTCCCACGTCAAATGTATGCACTTAGCTATGAAGTGAAGAGTCAGTTTCCAAGTCCACCAAGAGATTCCCATATGAACTGATTCTTCAAAAGAATGTAGTAGTCTTAGTTTGTTATTTGAAATGAATGGACCCTATTTCATTAATCTTCAATGACAGATTAAATAAAAAATCGATACATCCCCACTGGTTAGCAGTATTCACTTTTGGCTTAAGAAGATGCTGCACACAAGAGTAATTTAGTCTTGTTGAGAGTGATATTAAAGCATTTCATTTAAGAATTCAAGATTGACATGTGCTGCAGAAATAGGACAGGAACTGCCAGTAAAATAATGCATTTGAAACCAGAAGTAGTATCAGGAAGGAGTAATATGTTCCTCAGATAATCAGTGGGTATTGCATTTAAGTTAACATTGTCTTCTTTCTTCCAGCATGATTTTACTTGTATTTAGATATTCTTCATTTTGTCCAAAACTAACAGATAATGATAACATACTGGCAGTACACAGTGACAAAGTGAGTCTCTTGTTGTAATATCTGGCAAGAGAAAATGTGAGGGGGATTCAGAAAAGTCCACTCCAAGGTAAAGTTTAACTTTTTAAAGCTTTAAAGTCCTCTTTATTCTGTTTGGACTTGTTTATTGTGAATAAAGAGAAAGTCTGTAGTGAACAAAACTGTGCAAAATTTCAAAGCATTTGTTGACCTAAGTACATAGGAGTCACCAAGTCGTCTTTTACACAAATAAATCCTCATTGCTAAGGCACTGCTTAGGGAAAGACACAATTTATTCCTAAGATCACAGCCAGAGGGAGCTTGCCATTCTGACAGTGCATACACCATTTGCAAATGCAATTGTAAAAGAAAACTATGCACTATAAGCCAAATACACTGATACAATCTTAACAGAATTGACAAGAATTATCTGTTATTTTACAGTTGGCTTTCTTTTGCTTTTATCTTAAAAAAAAAAAAAAATCATAAACCCTTCCTCAAGAAGAATTTTAAGGACATAGCTGGCTAGCTGTTACTTGTTTCTAATAACCTGAATTCAGGTCCACAAAGCCATAAACACATTACACAACTATTTTGAGGTATTTACTGTTTTTCACTGAGTTCTGTGCTCCTAAAAATATTACTAAATATTTTTAACAGTTTAAGATGGTGAGAGTGATTTTAAAGTTGCATAGAAAAAGTATTTTACTTGCTGAATTCATAGTGTTCAATGAGGACGACATGAGGGCTCAGGCATTTTATTGCAACCTTACAGACTTCTTATTTCTCATGTAAGGGGCTGTTATGATCCAATGGCCCTTTAATGATATAATGAACGGCAATGAAAATTATGCTTCTCAGTAAGAATTTATCAGATTTGGGAAGGTTTGTTGGGTTTTATGTGGTACTACTAATATTTTTATTTGTGTTTGATATCTGTGATGACTGAATATCATGAGGCAGATTCTATAGTATATGACAGAGAAGATAAAGCTCATCTCAGGATTACTGCTGAGGTTGAGAAAATATACCAGCCTTGAAATTTCTGAATTGTGCAATAGTCTTTCCCTCCAGAGTCACCTAGAGTTCGTCTTTCTCTTTTTAAGCCTGGCTGTCCCACCTCTGATCTCTTGTTACAGCTGCTTTCCCTCCTGCTCTTTTTTCTGTGAAGAGTGTTCCTGCAAGGCCACAATGAGAGTACTCTGATCTGTTCTCACTATAGTTTTATAGCTTTCCCTGGGGTCAAAATTGGCACTGCTACAATATTAATGAAAGGAGGTGAATAGTTTATTATTGCTTATCACTGTAGGAGAAAGGCTCAGATTTATATTAATCACTTGCTCCTAGGACTTGGAGCATGATGAGAATGATGCTTGTCTGGTTCTGAATTTCTCTGATTATCTCTGACATTTATTAATATAACTATTATGGACCTTGGTTGTTTGCCCTGTAAGGTGTTGTGAGAGTCTGATCTCACTGATTTGAAATTGTCTCAAAAGAAAAACTTTAAAGTGACTAGCCCTGGAGAGGGTGGAGGACCTGGCCTGGCCAGAGCTGAGCAGGGGGTGACACCAGAAAGAGATAAGAACTAAGAACTAACTGCTGGGGGGAGACTACTCCCCTTTCCTGAGGGCCAGCCTGCAATGCTGGGACATCCCTTCAGGCACGATTGCCCTGGCCAGGGTGGAGGAAGCCACCTTGATTGTACTGATGCTGATGTACCTGGCTGAGGGGGCTGGAACAGAGCGGGGAGTGGAGCCTGGAAAGAGATAAAAGCTGTGTGCTGGAAGCCCCCCCTCCAGGCAGCCTGTCTGCAATGGCTCTGATGCCAATGACCCTGGCTGCTGTGGCAGCTGACTGACAGCTGCTCCTTTGGCACAAAAGGAACTCAGGGGTATATATGGCTGTCCATGCTGTGGCTGTTTGGTCGTCTCTTGACCCACCGCCATCTCGCATCGGGCCCTGTCCAGGATCAGCGCCATCTTGAAGGAACTCGCTGGACAGCTGGGCCCCTGGTGGTGACTCTCTCTCTCTCTCTCATTCTTTCTTCCCACTTTCTTCCACTTTTTTTTTCTCCACTTTTCTCTCTCTCTCTTATGTCTTCTTTTCCTGTCTCCCTCTTTTGCCTGACTCTATCATTTTGCTTGTGTCAATTGTCAAATAAAATCTGCTTGTACACAATCCTTCTATGGACTTTTTTTCACAGATCCAAAACAAAATAAATTTTAATGTTACCTTTGACCATTACATGTTACAGACATGTATCAGTTTTATGTATTTTTCTCTCTCTTATAGAGTAATTTTTTTGTGACCCAGTCACAGCAAATACAAAAACAAAGGCTTTAATAATCTTTGTGTTAAGCAATTTTTGAAAGATATGAACAAGCACTCCAATCTCAAAGTCTTCAGTGTTTTATTTTTCACTTCATTTAGCATCTGTGCTCCGATTTTAGTATGGATTTGTTTGAAAACAAGAGTGCTGTTTTCAAAAATAAAATTATTACATTACAGAATCACAGAAAGTTAAGGGTTGGAAGGGACCTCAAAAGATCAACAAGTCCAACCCCCCCTGGCAGAGCAGATTCACCTACACGAGGTCATGTAGGAACACGTCCAGTGGGTTTTGAATGTCTGCAGAGACAAAAAGACTCCAAAAGAGTCCAGCCCTACCTTTGTCTAAGGTTGAGGCCACCAGTCACAATGGATACACCTCTGTGATTACCTTTTTAAGAAGGGGAAACAAGAGACTATAAAACCTTTGGGCAAAGGAGAGAAGGAGCAGAGATTGATACGAGAGATGAGAGTAATGCTATAGCAGAGACACCAAGATCAGAAAGGAAGGAGAGGGAGAAGGTGCCTGAACATAGGTTCCCCTTCATCCCATGGTGTGATGGCACGCTGTGGAACACAGGGAAGCAGTAGAAAAGAAAGGAGCAGGAAAAAAAGGGGTTGGGCTTCCAGTCCTCCTGACTTTTATGAAGTATGGGCACAAAATGGGAGGGAATAATGACCCCTCTGTGTTCCACCCCTCTTAGATCTTCTCTTAATGTTCTCTTAGTGGTTACAAAAATTAACCTGGTTCACCCCAACCATGACAACTACAAAAAATATAAAAAGACATTCTACAAAAAAGGATCATGAACAGTTCATAGCACAAAGGTTAAAATACTCAGCTGGTTTATGCAAGATACTGACCTGTGTCTCTGTTTTGCATGATCTGGAAGAGGGATTTAAACCAGATGATGGTTTAGCAGGCATTTAAAGATCCTTTTGACTTCTTAACTCCAAAATTTATTGACTGAATATAAGCAGCTCCTTTTATCCCAGTTTTTTCAGCTTCTCTGCTCTCTCAAGGTTTTGGGTTTTGTTTTTGGTTTTTTTTGTTGTTTTTTTTTTAATATACTTCTACCCAGCCTGCCAAGAAAGTAAATCTGGTAGATGGCCTTTTAAAGCAAGAGACACCCTGAAACAGCACACAGCACACATCTGCAGATTGAAACACCTCTGTTGGTCTTGTTCTTGTTGTTTGATGTAACTCAAAATAGAGCAGAATAACCATATGGTTGGCAGCTGTGCCTGATTCATCACCATTCCTGCAAAGACTGGGTGGCAGCCTACACAGAATTTACTTAACTGGTGTGGAACAAGCTTCACCTCTATATAAGGAAGATTTACATAGACTTTTAAATTTTCTCCCATCCTAGGTGAGCAAACTGATGAATAAAGCACTCTGTATTTCAAGCTCTAGTTCTGTCTGGGCCACTTCTACAAGAATGCAGAAGAAAAATGAGAGTTCATGCTGAAATTTGTTACTGAACTCTGAACTATATTAAAAATTAAAGATTTAGGCTGTAGAGTTTTGATAGTGTATTTGTTAATTTCTTTAAAGCCTAAGAAACAAGAAGACTGTACCCACGCTAGCATTATTTTTCACAAATATCTTTTGGAAAGAGAGTTTAACTTTATACTTCGCAATGTAAAGGTATTTCTTTTTTCTTAACTTCTATTTCTTTTGTTTGGAGTGAAAAATATATATATATATGTATTTACAAATGAAATACAAAACCTAAAAGTATAATTTCACTAGAGGGCAGAAAACGTCTGAGGTTTGTCATCTACAGAAACATGTTTGAGCTTATTTGACAGAAGTGTTCTAAAACAGCTGTACTCTGAGCAGTCTAACTTCTGAATCATCATACTCCAAGCAGATTTATAATACTCTATGGTAGTCACTGTTCAAGTAAAGAACACTGTGATGGAAAGTCCATCACTTAAGACAGTCATGTACTGTAGGTGTACACCAGTGAGTAATAATGTTCTCCAAGGAAGTCTCCAAGAAAAAAAGAAATCATTTTTTCTCCACAATTCTACTGGGAGTGAAAGAAAAAATAGGAGAGAGGAGGAGACAGAAGGGTGATAATTCAAATTTTCCCCTTCAAAAGTGACTTTAAAATGTTCTTTCTTGCGTTACAGTATCTGTGATCAAATATTAAAAGTTATGTTCATTTCTAGATAAATATATTTTGTAGAATTCAACACCTAATTAACATTATTGGCAAGATTTATGTATAACTTATTTCTTAAATATTTTTTAATTAAAAAATCAACAATTTTATATGGAGTATGATCTGTTTAAAAAACTTTGTATCACTCATAGAAAGGACCTGTACTTACATATTAATTTAACTACATAATAAAACAAAGATCCTGTGTATGAATATAACAATATTTTACTACAATATGTATATAGTATACAAAAAAACAAGATAATACATATTTAAGTTACCTTCTAGATTATGGGGTCTTCTATAACTATCCCTTCCTTGCACAGCTTTAATTTTTAAGACTGAAAAAAAAAAGAAAAGAAATCACACAATTTTTACATTTGTATTTATGTAAATTGGTTTCCAACCCAAATGGTAAGAATGCTAAGCTAAGCTAAGAATGTGAAGAACAGTGACACTTTGTAAATTCCTCTGTCTGTTGTTCCGTGAGAATACTCAAACACAGCATGATCTTCACTTTCAGAGTCATTATGTTTTTTCTGTGACATTTTGTTGAAATAAAACACATTGAAGTGCTTGATAAATTCATATTGCACACAAATCCATTTCCTGGTCCTGAACTTGAAAAAAATATTTTAAAAGGCCATAAATATTAGTGAATGTTTTGGTACAACGAATGCACACAGTGCCAGCCTACTGTGATGAAGGAAAACCTGTTCTTTTTTACAAGATTACTTTGTATTTTTTCAGGAATTAACAATTTCTGAGGGGCCGGGCTTCATAATTTTTTGTTCAAGATGAAACTTCAAAATAAAAGATTCTTGCAGTTAATAAAAACTGATGATTAGACTCCGGAAAATTGTTCCCTCTAACTATTCTTGAGGAAATAGAAAAATGCTATCTAGTAATATTATTCCCCACAAAAATCTTTAAAAAGACACGTTTGACCTTGAAGAGAACTTCATAGTAGGGAAGTAAAAGACAATTTTGCTCAGCTTGGCATAACTATCAGTATTCCATGGCAAATTAACTACCACATGAATAAGCAAAAAAAAATACATGGAATATGCAAGAAATGAGAATACACTCAAATTCCATTTTTTGCAGTTATTCTTTTATATAAGTCATAATTTCTTGAAAATAAGCTGTGCAGTAGCTGTAAAACCTGTTTAATGAAGTTCCTAAAATGACAAATACCAAATTAATCCTCCTAATTTTAAACATGGGTTCCAAATTATTTCATATAACTTTGGATCTCCATGATTTAATTTAGTCAACCAAACTCCCTTCAGAAGCAGCAAAGCTATGTTGATTTCCAAAAGGCAAGCATATGATTTATTTATTTTTGATAAGTTCTGGTGTTAAAGGTAACTATAGAACTTGCATATTAATTTATATCTGAAGGAGGATGGGCTATAACTTGTATAAAAACCAAACTCATAACTGTGTGGAGTCTTAGCCTGAATCATTCCACCTAGCAAAGAGAGAGCAGGTAATTTCTGTGCCTCCCGGGAGCAGTTCATTTGATGTATCCTGAAGTATGCTGCTGAGATGAGATGAGTAGCTCTCAAGAAGTGTCCATTTCTGTCTGTAAAAGGACTTCAAGGTAATTAGATTGGATTTCAATATTCAACTTTAAAGCTATGTTAAATCAATATCTCCTACTGATTCTATAGTTATTTGTGTAAGAAAGCAGTGACGAAAAGACAGCGGAGTCCTGCATATCTTCCTAAATATAGATTTGTCAACAATTAATGTGATACACAGATACGTGCTCATCTTGTAAATAAAACACATGGTTTGAAAGGTGTAATTAACCATAAATCCCTCATGAGATCCAGTCTGAACTGTGCCTCAGGTCAGCTACAGTCTTTGGTTCTTGATGCAGACTTGCACTTTTTTCTGTTTTTCTATGGATACTTTGCCTGATGAGACCAATGGACTTCACTGTATTTCCCATGCACTAAATAAACATAATTCTATTAATTTAACAAGATGATTCACTTCTATTCTATTCACAGTTTTTAAAAACTCTCAGTAAAATAATTTTTGCTTCAACATTTTCCTTTATTTTTAAAAAAATTCTTTAACATGCCTTCTATTAACTTCCCTTTACCAACCAATCTCACTGGTACTCCTCAATTTTTCCCCCTCTTATGCGATGTCAAGCTGCTTTGACTGAACTGTTTAAAATGAGCATTTGCACTGCTTCCAGCTTAGAGAGTCAATTTTCCACATAAGCAGCCCACGTGGATCTGTGTTTTGAATGTGACTGACACAGTGCTGATAACATACCAGTGTTTTATCTCTTGCTGAACACTGCACAACACTGAGGCCTTTTCTGTTTTTCACTCTACCCCTGGCAAGTAAGCTTGGCAAAAACAAGCTGCTTGGAGGAGGCACAGCTGACCTTGACTGACAAAAGGAATATTTCACACCATAAAAACATAATGCTAAGTAATAAAAACTTTGGGATGCTGGAGAAAGCAGGAGCCATTCCAATGTATCCTTTGCTTAGAGACTTACCAGGCATTGGTATATTTATGGAAGGTGGTGAGTGACTGGTTTTGCCTTGGTAATTTTTTAGTTTTTCCTTTTTTCCTCCCCTTCACTTATTAAAATGAATGATCTTCACCTATGAGGTATTTGTCGCTTTTTTCCCCAATATTCTCCAGCATCCTCCTGAGATGCAGGAGGGGTGACTAAGTGAGCACCTTGTGGGTGCTTAAGTGCTGGCTAAGGTCATCTCACCACCCCTAGCATTTCTAGATATTTAAATCAAAAAATCTGGAAACTTAAATACCAACTGAAAGAAAATGACATATCTCTCTCTGGCTATATATGCACACAAAGTTTTTCATTGTTTGTCTTGAAGGAACCTACTCAGCATTTTATCAACTTTTATCAACTGCAAATAAAGAAAATGCCAAATCTTTACATAAAGTTTATGGGTAGAAACAGTTGCCTTATTAATTCTAGTGCCTTACTTTCAGCACAGCATAAAAGTCTACTTCAAAACTTTCAGCTTCAGAGATTGCATCTTTCACTCTATTCAGCAGCAATTTAACCAATTTAGAGATAATAAGAATAAGAAAATTTTATTATGCCTTTTACTCATTGCTATCAAATCAAAAGTTATACTAGAAAAAAGCCTAACTGGCTCTTCAAAGTGAATCTCATCACTTCACTGTTTCAAGGCAGTATTTTCTTCTTTTAATAATTACATTAATTATGTATTACAAGAAGCTGTCCCACATGATTTTTTATTAAAGTGTGAAAGAATGTGATACTAATATTGTAGTATTAGAAATTAAGGTGGGCCATTGACTGTAAACTTAGTTTATTTGAGGTGAATCTGCTTAGATTTTGTCCTGTAATGAGCAAGACCACAAATTCTGAATGGCTATAAAATAAAAATGTTTTGGAGGGGGTGAATAAAAATTAGAAAGTCTTTGCCTCTTTTGAAAGAGAAAGCTAAATGTGATCAGCAAACATAAAATAGAAATAATATCAGTAAAAAATCTAGTGGAATTTAACAACTAAATTTTTAAATTTATGTTTACAGTTGTAATTTTAATTACTATAATTAAAATTGAAGAATTTAACATAAAAATAACTTCATTTGTTTTAATGGCTCAATTGTAATTTAATTGCATATGTAAGAGAGGAGGTTTTACTGATTTACTATTACATTCAAGTGAGCTTTTTAGAGTGCAAATATATTCAAACGTGCTGTAACTAAAAGTTCTCATGGATCTCTTGGTTTTAGGTGGAATGAGTTCAAGTTTATTGGAAATGAATGATGTCTATCTTGGCTTCAATAATTTTTCTTCTTTTTATATGTTGAGGTTATGACTATTTCAGTAAAGTCAGATCCTCTGTGCTATTTTTTACTTTTTTTATTTTACTTGGGAGATCTCTACCATACACTCTCAGTGAGTGTTTCAAATCTGGTTTCTCCAGTTGCTAAGAACTCTGAGTTCCTGCTGTGAACTAACACAGACCACTTCAGAACTACACAAATCCACATGCCATGGCGTAAAATCCTTAGAGAAACGCTGTTGTGCATACTCTTATATCAGCTGCTGTTTAATTCTAAACGGAGGTCAAAAAATGACAGAAGGCTGAGAATATTCTGTAGTTTACAAGTGATTATATAAATTTCTTTCTGCTTCTCTACTCTCCAGCAATAACCACAGCATCTCCTGACAATAAAGGTGCAAACGGTCACAATTTTATGCTTTTAGATGTAGGCACAATCAGTGCCTGCATGTGTATTTAAACAGCAGGTTAAAACAAGACTAGTTCAGCAACTAAATCTGACAATTCAATGGAGATTATCTAATTATCAACTGCAGTTATTTGCCCACTGAACAGAGAAAGCCCTTATAAAACATATGCACTAGTAAAACTCTAATGTCTTCAGTTTTAGCAAAAACAATTCTAAACTCAGGCACTGAGCTAAATAATCTTAAATTTTTAACAGGTAGAGAAGAGAAATGATGGGATTATCGTTGCATATTTTATAGCGGACATAGAGAGGTATTTTATATTACTTTTCACTTAGTACTATAGATCCTATTATTTTCTTCACTCATTTGCCCTAAATCCTTTGATAGATGAGGCACAGAAAAGATCAGGTTTGTATATGATATATATACATATGTTTATATCCCTCCCTCACGGTACCCCAAATGTATTCTCTATTGTCACCAAGTCACTGACAATATTCCAGAGACCGATGTTCTTGGTTTTGTTGTATGTATTTTTTTGGCTGCCTATGTGTTTGTTTCCTGCAGTAGGAATAAAATCCATTAGCTACCTGCATTTAGGATTGAAGTCATAAGATCTTTGAAAAACCTTGCAATTCATTTCTAAGCAATGGAGGGTCCTGCAAACACATCAAATATAATAATCTATGCTCAATTAAAAGATCAAATACTGCCTAAAATAGCAACCCAGGCCTCTCAAGACACAATCAGAGCAGTCAGCATTACTCCTTGAGCAAACAGAACTTTTACCTAGAAGTGTAATGCTTCCCTGTGCAAATGATGGTAAAAGCCCCTGTAGAGAGTGAAAAAGTTTTCTGAAACCTCACTAAATATGAAGAAGACTCTTTTGGCATACTTTCATAAAGATAATAATTTTACACATATATATAATTGTATATATTGAAAAAAATTAAGCTTCAAACCTGCACAATTTCTTTCACAGAGGAAAGCTTAAAGTCATAGTTTATGTATATATATGCTACTTAATGCCCAACTTGGAAACTGTTCTGACAAACTGATGATGAGGCAGTTTATAAGAACTTATTTTTTCTAGGAAAAGGATGTGTCACAAATACTTGATTGAACAATTCTAAAATTATTAGACAGTATTGTATTTGCTGTACTTATACAATAAACATTTGACTATCTGCATCAGGAAGTCTTGGTATCAGGAGGAAAGGCACTCAGTCTTTGTAAAATATAATTTAAAATATTATTTATTAGAAGTAGAAATGTATAAAAGTAAAAAAATAAAAATAAAAAAAGAGAGAGAGAGAATTATAGAGAGAATTCTAAATTTCTTCGGGGGTGAGAAGCCTGAGAAACACAGCATTGAACAGATCCTTCAATCCACAGGCAGCATAATATGAAGACCCCATTTGTGGAAATGTTTAGGTCATTTTGGTTACTCAAGCTGTTACAGAATTTTCTTCCAAGAAAACATCTATATTCATCATTTCTGTGATCAAATAGAGAGGATATTCTCATGAGAATTTCTTGCTAAAGGTAAAGCCATACAGGTGACCTAATTGCCAGGACCAAGTGGGAGCTTCTTTTTTATAATGAGCTGGTTAATTTTATCCTGCAGACAAGGGATATGCTCTGCAAAGCAAAGTCCTGGGGGCGAAGCTGTACATTCAGCACAGCACAGCAAAGGACTGCACTGGCCTGGGCCAGCTAGTTCTTATGTGTATCACTTTTTCTCACTGTCTTCCAGTGAGAATCACTGCAACACTTCACTTGGACACAAGCTTCTTCACCATCTGCTGAAAAACATTTTGGGTAATTTTTGTTTTAATTTGTCTTGGAGATAATTGTATTTTTAAGACAATTTTGTTTTTCTACCCAGACTACACTGATTCCATTTCTCACTATTAGACAGTTGTTAAAAGGGATGGGATTTATCTCATCTAGCTCTACAAATCAAAAAACTAAAAACTCTGTCCTTACCTTCCTCCTGTGCACAATAGAAGGGGATAAACACCCCTAAAGTATCCTTACATAGTTCATTACAATAACGTGTGGTATATTCTTTATTATCACCGTTTACAAAGGACACTAAAATAATTTAGGTTATGAATTCGTTTACAGTAAGGTGTGATGAATGCCACCTCAATTATATATGATAATGATTGCATACAGATTTCTGCATTTTATTTCTTTAAAAATGCAAGTCCATCTAACCTGCCTGTCTAAAGCCTTCTCATAATTCAAGCTGAGACTGTAAAAACCAAAAGCAAGTAAATAGAGACTCAAAGCATTGAAAGACCTTGGGAGTTTAAGAGTTGCATTGAAGAATATAATGTAGCTAGTGGAAACTTTTCATACTTCATCACCTTTGTGCTTCTGAATTTTGAAGTTACCCGGGGAAGGATTTTTTTTATCTTGAGACTTTATTGTCCTTTGAATGAATTATACTGCTTTTTCCATGATACTGTAGTAATGTTCCATCTACAGCACTGTGATCAGGAAACTAGGACCATAATAGCTACATTACCATGTCTACCCAATAGAGGTATGTATTTTCATGGCACACAAACTGGTAAATTACTTGGCAGTGTAAGCAAACTAATAATATTCTGAAAAACAGAATTTAAATGGCTTATACTATGAAAATTAATGTGTTCTTATTTAAAAATTATGACAGTATAAATAAAAATAAACTACCTTTTAAACCTTCATTTGGAGAACACTAAATAAATAAAAGCTTTATTTTAAAAATGTGTTTTGGTTTACACAGTCATAGAAAGAAGTGACTAACAACTGTTTGATTAGCAGAGCTGTCTGTTTAACTTATGCTTAAACAACATAATTCTGTAGTTGTTTATTAAGTTTTACATTTCCTCAGGCACAGTTCAAAAAAATTCTGTTATTTTTCAGATATTTCACTTTATTAAATTATTTGAGAGCTAGATTACAGACTAGTGATGTAGTTCATTGACTCTGTAGCTGACTTGATTTACAGTACTGAAGAATATGATCAAGTAGATTTCTCACTCTGTGACATCAGTGTTGAGATTTGTTTATCTTATTTTTATGAATATATTTTAAAACCCCCAAAATTTTAATCTATGCTCTTCCATACAGGAAGAATCACCACTGGAATGTAATCATATTGGATAAAAAGCAAGATATACAATTTACTAAACCTGTTTTAGACCAGTGTGCATCTTGCTTAATAAGTAGAGTGCATTTCCTGAAGAAAAAAAACAAACAAACAAAAGAAAAACCTGAATTGCTCTTCTCATATTTAATAATTTAACTGAAATTCTTTAATTAACTTTTAATGTGTATTCCACTTGCTTTCCATATGGACTTCTTTACAAAATCAAAGCTGGCCTCCTGTGCAAAATAGTAATGCCTGTTGCTCATGCTTATTTGGTTATTGCATAACTTAATATTGCTTTTTGAATAGTGTCTGTTATGTAACAATTTAAGTAAAAAAAAAAAAAAAAGATTAAGATGGTCCAGCTTCAGTATACAAATATCAGTGTCTGAAACCTGTAAGAATTGCTTATAGACCTAGGAAGGGAATGCCCAAAAGACATTAAAAGGATAAAAATAAGAAATACGTGAAAATCTTGTTCAGGACAAAAGGTAATATGCATTCTGCATGAGGTTAAAAATTTATGTCTAATTAATGTTTGAGCAATGTAAAAAATAAAGAAGAAATAGGTACAATTACAATCCCAATGAAAAAAACCTAAGAGAATATTGACTCTATAAAGGAAACAGAGAATATACATTAATTTGCTACAGCTCCTCCCTTTCTTCTCATTTTATACTCAGTTTTCCCCTGTTCCACTGGCTACTAAGGTCAAGAGAATCAGTCTTCTTAGTAAGGGACAAGGGATTATAACAACACATCTGAGGTTTTTGCTAGAAGAAGTAGGTTTTTAATGGTAGGTGGGGTTCTTCTGCCTTGGTCTTTTGATCTTTCTTTTCAAGTTGTTTCTACCTGACTCACACAGGTACTCCTGCATTTATCAGCTTTTGACCAGTGTGATTCCATGGTCTGGAACTTCTGATATCACCAGCAGTTCTCCCCATGCAGATTTTAAACAACTTTAGTCAATAGCTACTGGTTGTTGGATAAATGCTATCACAAGGAATACAAATTAACATCAGCTCAGGACAAGGCAAATGCGAGTGAGTCCCGAGAGACAGAACTACCAGGTCAATTCAAAACCTGGGGCTTTTTACAAGTAATGACAGAACTTCATATTTCCTGGGCTATGGAAAGGCGAAGCTTAGGCAGTCCTGCTCTGCTGTGTACTGTACTGTTCTGTGCATGAAAATAGATTCCAAGAAGAGCAGAAAAATTGACTTAATTGACCTTTTTTCCTTGCCTCCTTCTACAGCTGAGAGTTACCAGCCTTTGGGGTTACACAAGTTGATGATATGATCTAACCCTTCACAGAAATTTATCAGCAACTTGAAAAGTTTTGGTAATTTTTAGAATTAAATAAGATACATCACATAAATTAATACTACATGAGCAGGTATGCTCAAATAAAAGGGTGACATTTGTCATTTACAGTCCTTAGAATTATGAAGCCGAAGCATGACAAAATGAACAATCTCAATTAATCGTGAGTCAGATGCAACAGTTTTAGTATTTGTTTATCAAATGCAAAATAAGGTATTTCCAACTGTCTGAAAAAAATGTGATTCAGTGAAGAAACAGAATGAATACAAAACTATTTAGGAACCTCTGGTTTTCTGCTTTGTCAGAAGACAACTGAAAAAAGGGAGTTATGCATTTTCAAGATATATGAAGATTTAATAAAAGTCTAATTATTAGATTAATTTGTTTTGAAATCCTTTAGAAACCCAAAACATTTCCTTTTGATAATTTTGTTTTGGTTTGGGTTTTTGGGTTTGTTTGTTTTTTGCCCAGTTGTCTGGAACAAAAATTTACAAATACCTATGTACAGGCTATCTAATGTACTTTCTGGGCCTAGATATAAATAATTTATACAGGGAAGACACCAAACATTTAAGGGACCATGGATATTTCTTTTGGTTTTGTTTTTATTTCCCCTTTTAAACTGACTTGCTGTATCAAAAGCTTAAATCTTTTACAGTCACTTTCTGAAGAACTGGACTTTCTAGGACCTATTTATTGAAAATAATTGCCAAGAGTCAGTAATTAACAGCTACTTTGTACTTTATTTTAATTGCAGTGTTATATCAGCCGAGACCTTTATTGCTTCAAAAACACAATTAATTTGTTGGTACTTTTCCAGGAACAGTATCACCGTAAAATAAAAAACTCCACTTTGAAAACAGTGATTAATGTTCAAAAAATCTAGATGAAGATATAATCCACTATAAACATACTTGGGATTGCACTCCTCAATAATTCATAAATAATCAACTGGGTTCTGACCTACTCCTTTTTACAGACATCTCTAATGATTTAACTACTAATATTTGCAAAGGGATTTCACTGGAAGCAGCCTGTATTTTCCTAAAGCAAATAATTAAAGAAAATTTATCATTTAGAATAGATCTGGTAAGGATTGTGAAAGCCATGTTATAGAAATTATTCTGTACTGTACTGCAACTACTGCAATGGTGAAGTTGAAGCACTCCTGTAGGAAAAATTATACCATTTACCTTTTCATCTAGCCTCCACAGTTTTTAAGTAATTCTGTGTTTGAACATTTTGACTCTAATAGCTGAATTCATTAATTGTTGTGGAAAAAATTGCCAGCATCAACATAACTGTCATAATTTGTTATACAAACCAATACTATTGAACAAAAATTGTTTCTTCTTAATTTTAAAAGGTATATCTGAAACCTTTTAGAAATAAATCTATGCATTGTGTTTTCTAAGCTACGCAAAAAAATCCTTACAAAGCAGCCTTCATTCCAGCTGAGGAAGTGCACGTGTCTGTGTGCATGCACATTCATGCATGTGTATCATCTTCTAATACATAAGCTACTTTTCTGCAAAATTAATAGAGAGATGGTTTGGAACCAGATGTGAAACCTGTTTGTGCATGTGCATTCCAATGACGTATTCCTTTTAGAACTAGAGGTAAAATGTATTATGCAAAACAGTCTTATCAGTTTTGCAAAGATGTTTTTACAAAGATGCTTCTACAAAGCATCTGTTTAAGAAGATTAGCTATTTGGAATCTGTTTTCCACTGTAGAGAATTATCATTATGTTCAGCACTTAAGCTACAATTTTGTTTAAAAAAAAATATTGATGTGTAGTAAGTATTCATGTCTTGAAATTAGAAGCTGGATGGACTGGTTCAGAAATTCCTAAAGGCTTCAGTAGGTGTTTCTCAGTGTTATGACATAAAAATACAGTTTACATACTTTGTGTCACAATGCTGTATTTAGAAATGTCTTATAAAAATGTGAATATCAAAGAAGCGTGATATATTTCATTGCCAAGATAAAAATGAAATATTTTATTTTTTTAACCACTTTAATTACATTTACTAAATGACATCTCCCCCTGGACAGAACTCAATATATTCAAATTGCACTTTTATGTAAAGAGCAACTCCCCACCTTGTTACCCTGTCTTTCCTAAAAAGGCCATAACCATCCATGACCACATTCCAGTCATGTGAGCTGTCCCACTCTATCTCTGAAATAGCCACCAGATCACAGCCCCTTGACCTCACGTAGATCTCTAACCCCTCCTGTTTGTTCCCCATGCTACATGCATTTGTGTAGGGACATTTCAGGTTGCAGGCTGATCCTGCTGACTCCACCCTTGGGGAATGAGAGTCCTTCTGGTCTGCATGCAGACTGGTACATTGCAACACTGCTGCAAACCCAGCTATGCCCCCTTTATTCCCAATTCCCACCTCGAGTGGGATGGCAGACTGAAGGCCATCCCTAGGCTCGTCCTCAGCGAGCTACTCATGTTGAGCTTCTCATCAACCACATTCCAAATCCTTTTCCTAGGGACTATTCTCAAACCATTCTATGCCCAGCCTGTATTTGTGCCTGGGCTTGCCCCAACCCAGGTGCAGGACCTTAGACTTAGCCTTATTGAACTTGATGGGGTTGGCGTGGGCCCACTTCTCAAGACTTTTAAGGTCTTTCTGGATCCCTCCATCCTTCCTTCCAGTGTGTAAACCATACCAAACAGCTTGGCATCATTGGCAAAGTTGAGGGTGCACTCCATTTCACTGTCCATGTCTCCAACAAAGATAGTAAACAGCACTGTTCCTAGTACCAAACCTTGAGGAAATTCACGTCTTAATAATCTATATAATTCCAGAATTTTTCTGAAGTATTTTATATTAATGATTTAAACATAATTGACACAAATTTAAATCAGAAGTTGTAGGTATCTGAAGCCAATAATTTTAAAACAGATTTATACTCACAAGAAGCAAGTTTTCTCTCTTCTATAAGTTTTGTTATTCCTGTTGTTTCTTTTTCCTCCTAAGAATAAATACCAAAAAGAACAAAGCAAAAAATGACCTAAGAATAAAATCGAGAAGTATTTTTTTGTGCGTATATTGCAAAGTGCAGAACATTGTGACTTATTGTTTAGAGCTACTACAAAAGGCATGTTTTCTTATTGTGTAACTGATTTTTTTAAACACATCTCTCCAAACTCAAATGAAAACTTCTATACTGATTCCTAATAATTCTTTATTGGTGCAGTCAATAAGTATTCCATATAATTATTTTTCCATTACAATTATTCATATTTCAAATTGTATTTAATACTTCAGAACAGAAATTCAGTGTTGTTGTTTTATTTTATTTTATTTAGAGTATGGTTGATTTCTTGAGGTTTCTTTACCCCAAATTTATTTCAACTCTCACTCAAAAAAATCATTATTCTTCTATTTCTGAAAATGTTTTGTTACTTTTTGATACCAGAAGTTTCAGTAGATTGCCAATACGTATCATGACATCTCATTACAATTTTACAAGGGTAGAAATGAAAAGTATGTGTAGACAGTTCCAGAATTGATTATGGAACACATGAGCGCTTCCAAATTTAATGGAATTCAGGAGCTTTAGATAAACAACATGTGGAGATAGTGTTAGAACTAGCATTGGTGAACAAACGCCTTCACATTAGCAAATTTTTTAAAGTAACAAATTGATCTTAGCTCCACTGTGCACATTCAAAGTTCTTAGATTTATCCAAAATTTAAAATTTGGCTGTTAAAGTTTATTCTTAGCTACACAAGAAAAACTAGTTTAAAAAGTGATGCTGTTTTAAAAAAACTAAACTATTGGCATGCAAGACAGCTACACATCTATCTGTGTGTTTAATAAAGCCAAATGTTAGGAAGACTAATGTACCATACTGATGTTTTAGGAATTTCATTAACGTATTTGAAAGACTGTCATAACTCACTCACCTCTGCTGGGTTTATGAGCCATGGGTTTTCTCCAGCTCATAAAATCAACTTGCTTAACACAATACAGTGACTGATAGCACCAGAGATGACACTTCATGAAGCAAGGTGATTTTTTTTTTTTTTTTTTTTTTTAATAAGCTTTGTAGGACAATGCAGAGGAACTGAAAAGAGAACTGGATAAAATTCTGACATAAGATTGTTCTGGCTTACTGACAAGTTAATTACAAATATCTTTATAAATATTAAAGGTAATCCGGGACATAACTTCAGAAATACTGAAGAATTAGTTTTGGTTTTCCAGTTTTTAAAATTTATTACACCTGGCATGAATAACCACCACTGTAAATAGTAATGTGCCTTTGTGTCAGCTCTGTTTATCTCTATAATAAACCTTCATCTAAAAATTCTGAAATGAGAAACATATATAATTTTCACTTACATGGACCAGAACCAAAGACCATACCTACACATTTGTACGTATTTAGACATTATAGGCATCGAAGTCATTAATACTTAAGCATCTTTTTCATCTTTCTTTTTATCTGCAATTGAGACATCATCTGAGATAGTCACCCATGTCTCCCTTTATCCATGGATCAAAACAGGCACATACAATGTGGGATTTCTGAAGAAATATTTTCATTTCAATTACTGCAAAAGAATCATAAGGAATAACTAAGATGTGGCTATTTAATGCTATAATTACATAAAGTTAGACCTAGTCATTCTCATTCCTGCTCCCCAGTGCAGAACATACAACTCTAGCCATCACGTACAAGGTATGATAAGAGGTATCAGGCCTGATTCAAAACAGCTAACTCCTTGAACAGAAAATAATCTACTCAAGCAAAAGTAACTGAGTTTTTGTTGCTCTTGGCTAGACTTACATGGCCCAAGGCTATATGAGTAACTCTGCTGGAATTAGACAAGGACTTATTTTTTAAAGTTCCACTTCAGACAATTTTCTTATGAGTGTGGATCTAATATAAAGGGTGTTTGGGGATAGAAGAATAATTACTCAGCGTTAGAGAATGCTATGCACAATTGAAATTCAGACACAAGAGAAAGTCTCTGCAGTCTGTACTGCTTAGTCTTTGGAAAATGGATCATATAATTCCTTTCTTTTACAGCATAATGCAAAGCAACTGATACTTCCACATTTTTGTAATTATAAACCCAGCAATTAGTGCACTTCTTTAGGATATTATACTCTGAGATTGAAAGGAGTTTAAAAAACACATCAGCCATCTTGAAAACTGTTTTTAACAAGCAGTCTTTTTCATGCACTTAAGAAGAAATAACTAGTTAATACTGATTTACTGTGAAATTATAGCTGAACAAAAGAAAAAAAGAAATACTGTGAGGTTAATTAACTATTTCACACAGAATCACACACAGAATCAGCTGGGTTGGAAACCACTATGGTTACCAGACCATGACACTAAGTGCCACATCAGTCTCTTAAAAAACTCCAGGGACAGAGAATCCACCACCTCCCTGGGCAGCCCATTCCAATCCCTGATCACCTTCTCTGTAAAGAATTTCTTCCTAATCTCCAACTTAAATCTCCCCTGGCAGGACATAGGTCCATGCCCTCTTGTCTCACTGATAGTTGCCTGGGAGAAGAGACCAACCCCCACCTGGCTACACTCTCCTTTCAGGTAGTTGTAGAGAGTGATGAGGTCTCCTCTCAGCTGCCTCTTCTCCAGGCTGAACAGCCCCAGCTCCCTCAGCCTCTCCTCATAGGGTCTGTGTTCGAGTCCCTTCACCAGCCTGGGTGTCCTCCTTTGGACCTGCACCAGCACCTCAATATCCTTCCTGAACTGAGGGGCCCAGAACTGGACACAGTACTCGAGGTGTGGCCTCAGCAGCGCTGAGTACAGGGGCAGAATCACTTCCCTGGACCTGCTGTCCATGCTGTTCCTGATACAGGCCAGGATGCCATTGGCCTTCTTGGCCACCTGGGCACACTGCTGGCTCATGTTGAGCTTCCTGTCAATCCAGACTCCCAGGTCCCTTTCTTCCTGGCTGCTCTCAGCCACTCTGTCCACAGACTATAGCACTGCATGGGCTTGTATTTGAACAGATTTGGACAGAGGGGACAACTCTTACTCTCTTACTCTTACTCTTACAACTCTTACTCTCAAGACCAACCTTCCAGTCTAAATAATTCTCTGACTCTGTGAACATATGGTGCAGAACAGCAGATTCACTGATATAGGAAGTGACCTCTGGAGATATATCTAGTTCAAGCCCCACTGCTCACGGCAGGGTCAACTAGAGCAGGTTGCTCAGGATTGTCAAGTTTCAAATTTCTCCAAGGATGGAGACACAAGACCTCTATGAGCAACCTGCTCAAATACTTAACTATCCTCACAGTAAAGAGGCTGTAGTTTTGTTTTGTTTTGGGATTTTTTTTGAGTTTAGATAGAATTTTCCATATTTCAGTTTACACTCATTTTCTCTTCTACGGAGGAGCAAGGTGGAGCAGTCCCTGAAGAAGCATGATGGAGCAGTCCTTGAAGGACTACAGTGAGGTAAATGTGGATTTGTAGCCCCTGAAGTGTCACAGGTGGGCAGATGTGGAGATGCAGCCTGTGTGGGATTGCAGAGAGGGTCAGATGTGGATCTGCATCCATGTAGGACCCCGTGTGGGAGGAGGTGACTGCTCCCGCAGCAGCCGTGACTCTGTGTGCAGCCCAGGCCGGAGCAGTCTGTGCCTGAGGGACTGCACCTGTGGGAGGGACTCATGTCCCAGGGGTTCCTGAAGGACTCTCTGCCGTGGGAGGGACCCCGCGTTGGAGCAGGGGAAGAATGTGAGGAGTCCTCCCCCTGAGGAGGAAGGAGCGGCAGAAACACAGTGTGGGGAACTGACCCTAAACCCCCACTCCCTATGTCCCTGTTCCACTGAGGGAGTGGCAGGAGTGAGATTTCCTGTGTTTTCTGCATCTGTCATGGAAGCAAGAGAATTTGATAGTATTGAGATTTACTTTCTGCAGAAAGACCTGAAGGAATAAGGAATGTCTAGAACTGACAGCACTTGTCAGAATCTTCAGTATAGAGGCTACTGCTTCAAGTACCCCAGTTGCCTAGAGAAAACAGAAAAATTGCCCAAGGAATGAGGAAGCCAAAGATCAACAATTTTAAGCTATCCTTGAACCAAGGCTTTTATGTAATGCAGAGAAAATTTGGAATCATGTTAAGCAAAGAATTTTCCAGTATCTGTATTACTACACAAGTGCTAAATGATAAAAAGAGATGGCTATGCACACATTGCATATCACTATAGTAACAGACACAATAAACCCCAATATAATAGCAATAGATTTTCAGGCATTGAAGAATACATGAGCAAAATGTAGTGAACTGTAAACAAGTAATACTATTGTATACAGTGGCCAAGCAAATTCTCTATCCTGCCTGGAGGCAGTATGTAGCTTCATCATAGTTGCAGCTGCTGAATTACTACTTATTATTATTATTATTGATAAGAAACTTCAGACCAATTATTTTACTATTGGGTTGCAGCTACTTGAAAAGTAAAAAGGGATAAAATGCTTGCAAAAGCGTAGTCAAATTTCATACAAATTAATGGATAATTTGTTTGAGAATGTTAAAAAAAAAAAAATCAAAGATAAAAAACTGGCACAGTTTTTGGTTTATATAACTGAATTGGAAAATACCTGTGATCTTTTGGGTCCATAGGGTTGTTTTATACTTTTTCATACAAGAATGTCTATGAATTTCAGAAAGAGATTATGTATAGTAGCATTTTAACAAGAATCATAATAAGAAATCTCTATAGCATGTATCAATATCTTTCTGAAACAAGTTATACAAAGGAAAATACAGCCTTTCATCTAACATAATGCTAATGTAGAAACTGGATGTAACTGTCAGACTGTTGTGAATTGGATGAAACTAAGAGTGCCAATATAATAATTTTATTAATGTAATACCAATAAACCCAAACACTTCTATTCCTTCTGCATGCTTCCTTCCATCTTCCTCGTCTTTCTTTTCTTCAACATCCCAGCAAATTTAAGCCAAAAGAATGATACTTACATTAAAATTCATAACTAATGAAGTATGTTATGAGTAGTTTTCACTGAGAATTCTGATTTACAAGTTATTGCATCCGTGTTCTAAAATTACATTCTCATACACACATACACACATATACATATGCACAAAATTTGCAATAAAAACAGGAAACAAGAAAGTTGATGTGTAACAAGAGTTTGGAAATATTTTTTTTTTTTTAATTTTATGAGAATAATCAATAAGCAAGATAAAGTACTTCTAATTTCTTAAATTTTCTGTTCCTTCGATGTGTAAGGCTTTGAAACAACCTTCTACTAGGATCCATGAGAACAGTTCATTAGTTGATAGTTTAAAAATAGAGCATATATTATTTAGACACAAATTTAAATGAAAATTATCTAATGACCTAGGAGGCATTCTCTTCTACTACAAATTAAATTCATCGTGGCTATATGCTCTCTAGTTTGGTGTCATGTTTTTTTACATATTTTGTTTTAGTTGGTGTTTGGGGTTTTTTGGGGGTTTTTTTTTGGTGTGCTAATATAAACTAATAACCTCTACCAGGAGACTGCTATTAGTTACTTATTTTCTTCAGCTCCTCTTTGCTTGTTACTTTTTGACCTGTGACATTTTTTAATTTCTACATTTTTAAAGAAATGGCAGTGGAGGTATTGTGTAGCAAATCTAAGTCTCCTCCCAATGATCTTGTTTTATACCCTTTTGAGGCTCTTTACAACTTGTTTTGAGTTGACAGGAGTGCTCTTACTGTGGATTGAAATTTTAGACTTAGAGAAATGTGCCAAGAAGCATACAATATTAAAAAAAAAAAAAAAAAAAAAAAAAAAAAAAAAAAAAACTGTGCATTTTATACTTACTACATCAAATATAAAGATTTTCTATATGCAAAAGTAGTTAAACACACCTTTTCCCATAGAAAAATTCAGCTCTTGGAGTCTCTAAAGGAAATCACTAGAGGGAGCCATGTTCATATGCAGTTTATTACATTCCTCTTCGAAGCTTTCTAAAATCTAGTTTACGAACAATAGATTTTTTTTAATTTGCTACAGAAACTTTGCATAGGAAGGGAATATAATGTTGAAAATACCAGACTCTTACTAACTGAATACTCTTGTCACATGAAACATCTTGGTAACAGCAATAGTAAAGGTGCTGCTGCAACAGTAGATTTCTTCTGTTCTGGGATTTTTATGGACTAGATCCACCAAGAAATTTAAGTACTTCAAATTTGCCACATGGACAAGTCCATGGGCAGGTTCTTAGTGAGCAGAACCAAAATCATGGGAGAGGAAAAACCTTCTGTTGATTAACCCTCTCAGTAACTTGACTGTTGCTGTTATGTTCAGCTTCAAAGTTTCCAAGTGTTTGCATGTTAAGAATTGCCCAAATCTGAGTGTTCTCGGAGTTGCCTTCTCAGGCACTGCCTAATCAGTGACTGATGTTTTTATGACAATATAACTAGAGGACTTGTAGGTATTCTCACAGCTGAAATATTTAAAACACAGAAGGACTGACTTCCCAGTGAAATGCAGCTGCATCCATTTTCTTTGAAAACGCAGCCAGAGGCTTTTCATGGGGATAATGGAGGTGAGTTCATGACACTGAGAAGCATTGAAACAGGGGATTGAGAAATCACACAAAGGGTGAAGAAGAGGGAAGAGAGCACAGTGAGAATAATGGATGATGTTCTTGTGTAAACATTTCTTCATTTGTCACAGAGAAGAAGGAAGTTCATCAATTATTACTGTATGAATGTAAAAAGCTCACTACGAAGAACTCCCATCATGACAAAACGTTGTGAGGTATTTTCTAAGAATTACAGATTTCAGATGATATAAACAAAATAAGATGAATGAGATGTCTAGTTGCTCTTTAACAATAATGAAGTTTGGGGTTAAAAAGTTGATGCAATTATAAGATCTGGTGTTCTTTGTCAGTATACTTGTGTATATAAGTGTGATGGAATTTAGGAGGTAGCAGAATAAGTGACTTACAAACAAAAGTGTTCAGAATCATAACTTTGTTTCTAGGGAGCATAGAGAAGTTGTATTTCACCCACCTACACATCCACTTATCTGTGGGCACTCTTTCTTAGCCTTTCTGTTCAGATCTGTGGGGATCACTCCTTCTTATGTGAAAGCAGTATGGAGATAATAAGAAAAAAAAAAAAAAAAGAAAAATCCAAACCAAACAAACCCACATAAAACTAACCAAAAATTAAAACACCCAGTACAGACTCTGGAAATTATAACAGCAGTGAAAATTATTAGCTTAAAGTATTAAGGGAGAGAATCTGAGGCCTAATACCATAAGTTAAAACAAAAGTTAAAATTTTTGATCTGTAAGCTATGAATCATAATTTATTTCTACTTTTCTTCTAGTATTTATCTTTTTACTGACAACATTTTAAATATCAAATTTTGTAACTTCACTATATAAACCTCAGATTTATCTAAAGGATCAGCCTACCCTATATGTTTAGATTTCGGACAAAAAAGTTCCTCTGTTTTTTGTGGTCTACTGTGGTCACAGTTCCCTTGATTATATCTTATTAAAGTTTTGTGCTAGCACTTCTTTGTATAGAAAACAAGGTACTTGTAAAAATTTTAAGATTTTCATATGCTGTATCTATTTTGTGAGGAACCTTACAGATCCAGGCAAGTCACTTACTGAAACTTTTGTCTGCAAGTAGGGGAACAAGAAACATTTTTCTTTTGTAATGAAAAATGGGTCTTACATATTCAGTGTAGATGTAAGGGCTGAGGCTTCAAGGTAAGTACCAAATTTCCTGTGGATAATGATGCCATTGCAGAACTGGACATTACATCTCTAGCTCAGAAAACACACATATAATTAGCTGTATGAAATGACTAGTTCAGAGATAAAATATGTTAATGAATTTTTTGCATTAAGTCCCTTTTTTTTCAATGTGAATTGCAATTGATGAAAGCTTTCTCAACTTAGAATGTAACCTCTTGCAGAAAATAATCTGCCTGTGCATTTTCCAGACTTCATAATACTGGAGATTTGTTTTTACTGGCACCCTGCAGGAACATTGCAAAATAGGTGTTTGTCCACTATCTTATAGATTTGTGCATTAGGTTTTAATTTTAATTTTTCATTTGAAAGGTACAACATTCCTTCCATTTTTGATGCAAATAAAAGGCATGTGACTAATAAGAGTATAATTTTTTTAATTTTTTTATTTTTTTACTAGGCTGGACTGGAATTTTTTTTATTATAGACACATTTTATCTTAGGCTCATATGTTATAACTGCAGAATCTTTCCATTTTGAATTCTGGGACTGGAGCAGATGGCAGAGATGTACTTAAAATAATAGTACTTGACACATAATTTCTATAAATAGCTACACAGCTACAAGGTGCTATTTGTAATTTTTGTCTCTTGGAAAGAAACTACCAATTCTCTGTCACTTCATTATAATTGTTCTTGAAATTCATCACAAATGGATAATATCTTGTAATTTTTACCCTTAGGTAAAAAGACAGATATGAAGGCAAACGCTCCTTAAGATGTTTACTGGATTCCCTAATGCCTTCATGGCCTAGTCATAGAATCAATTCCTAAGGCATATTGTTCACACATATATAAAAATATACTGATAAAAATTGTGAAAAACATATTTTTTCTAGTTTTGTAAAACAGTTATCACATTTTCCTGTCATGATAGAGACGACTGCTGGAAAAATAAAATGTTTTTTGTTGTTTGTTTTTTTTTTACCAAAGAAATGCTGTAAGATAAAATGTATCACATCTCTGACTTGGAGTGAGTCTGTGTATTAAAAAATTTCCCTTCAGCTCACTGCTGCAATGATTTAGCTACTAAAATACCAGCTATGAAAGGGAGACGGCTTTAAAGTATATAAAAACAGTGTTTTGGTTTTATGCCACTGATGAGTGCAGTTTTTTAGGAGAACAGTTAGTTATTGACTCAGGCAAGGAAAAAGTAAAAACAATCTAAGGTATCCTAGCAGAACTCATGTTAGTATAAAATAAAATATAAATAATAAAAATAATAACAAATTAAAAACAAAATACAAACAAAACCTCAACAACCTAATGACGTACAGTGTTAAGCTAATTTCCATATGTTGTTTTCTGTTCCAGTTTTGTCATGTTTTCATTTAAGGCTGATGCAAATAAAAGAAAAAACCCTCAGAAAATAAATTAAATCGGTGATTTAAATGCTCTTTTGATTCTTTTTGGCAGATCTGAATTTGCTTTACATTTCATTTCTTCATTATTCTATTAGTTATAATAAGTGTTTCCTTTGCTATGAAAAATACTGTTGTTGCCAACTTTATCAGCTGAGCTTAATTTTTACAGCTTTGATAGCATTAGTTTGTCAACATAAAAGCTAAAATATTCTGAACTCAGTCAAGCTTTCTCAGCATTGTCTCTGGAGCTGGATCTAAAGGATTTGGATAGCCTTACCTGTTCAATACTAAGGATGTTTCTGGCTTCTGCTAAGTGCTCTCTAGAGATTTTTTCAAAACTTTTAACAGACTACAGTGTCTCTGTATGATCATATACATACTCCTTACCATATCATCCAAGAGACTTTTTTTGTAAGGGTTTCCTACTATTGTTACCTTATCAATTCCATATCAATAAATTACACTAGCATAATGTGAAAAAAAAAAACCCCACAAACAGATATTTAGTACTATGTTTTAATTTAGCAGGTGAATTTTTTAGGACAGACAGGCAAGTTATGAAGTGGACTTCCTCTAGCAAAAAAACAAAACAAAAAAACCCCAACAAGTGCACCATGGAAGACAACTCTTTCAGGTTCAGAAGTTAGCCAAATTTTCTTTAAAGAACAATATAATGTAGAGCAAGACTGAGATTTAAACATCATCACTTATCTTGCACAACTTTAAGGCATACCACTTACTATTTTATGAGAATGTGTAGATTTACATTGAGAAGGTTATTTGCATTATAAAATACAATTTCAATAGTTGGGTGCATATTGAATTGTTTCAGTGAAGTGAAGCAGTTGTGATACTGTTACCAGAAAAACACCATCACCTGGCTAATTTTAAATGCAGATTCCACTTACAATACACCTTTTTTAGTTCTGCAGATTACGTGCTTTTCTTTAGGATTTTAAATTAATGCATAAAGAGACTTGAGGTTAAACTTAATGCATTAGCTGTTCTATTTTATGTTTCTTAAAGTGAATGATAAGATTCTGCTAATGCCATGGTTATATTTTCTGTGATTGCAGTGATGACACTCTCATAGGCACTTAAATTAGAAATCTTTATAATCTATTTCCTCAGCAAGATTATGCTGTCACATTCTGATAGATCACTTCTGGAATCAAAAAGGATGGAAATACTGGCATTCTACCTCTATCACTCTTTTCCTATTAATCTAATTTTATAATGATTCTTGCTGCATGGAACACAGATTTTATTTTCAGTTGGGGACATAATTTTTTGCACAGATAACAGCAATAGAAGAGTTGCCATGCTGCAGTAGAACTGTAGCTATTCTTAGCTGACAGAATGCCTCTGGTTGTAGCCTTTGCTCATCATGTTAATATAGAAATTTACACTCCAGTTAATGTAACTACAGAACTATGTTAGTGGGCACAAAATAATGAAGATGCATAGAATTGAGTATTGTCCATGGGAATGGCAGTACTCCGTTCACTTGCTGTCAGGGATGAATTCCAAGCATAAAGCAAATTACTGATTTTGATGAATATGGTTTTATTTGCATTGAACAACAACTTGTGAACAGTCTTCCCTTGGAAAAAAGGAAACTGGTTGAGACAAAAGTTGTTTCATTTACATAGGCAAAAAAATGTTTTCTGAGCCCAGCTACAGAATTTAGATTTCTTTTTTTTTCTTTAAAGGTATTGGTAAATGCAAAAATGTATTAATAAAATCAGAATTGGAAGCTCTGTCTTCCTTCCCACACACTAACTAGAGGAATAAGAAGTACTTTGTCCTTAGTTGAGTCTTTATTAAGTCATACACAATAGAATTTTTTCCCCATTTATTTTTTACTTAAACATGCACATACTGTGACAGGACATGGATGCTGACGTTAACATAGAAGCAGTTTGTAGAGATAATAATGTTCTATGTAATGAAAACTATGAACATGGACTTGAAGTCCTGAACATGCTAACTCCACACACAAGTCCTCCAAGCAACTAAATGCACAAAAAATCAAATATTTTATGACATATTCATGCAATCCTACAGAAACAGCTGGAAGATATTATGCTTATATCAACTATCAAAGTTCCAATATGGAGATGGGGAAAAAAATGTCTTGACTAGAAAAATGAGTGAAGATGGCTTTAAAAAAACAACCAAACCAAACTGAATGTATTTCTTGCACATTCTCTGAAGAAACCCTAAAAGAACTCCAAACAATATGCCACATTTGTGATAGAATTGTTATTAAATGTAAATTTAGAATGCAGCTTCAGGTATTTTCTCGTCCATTTTTGCTGAAGAATCAATTAAGTAATTTTTTTCTCACAGATATTTTTCTAGCTATTTCTTAAAATATTTCTATATTTTTAACAGCCAAAATTCTCAAAAAAATGTTTAATCATGTGTGTCATTAAAAATTTTGCTGTTTTTTTCTTAACAGCTATCTACACTAACAGTTCTGTGTCTCAGTTCAATTATTTTTTCTGTTCTGCATAAAGGGGAAAGCTTACCCCTTGTTTTTGCTCTCTCTATGCACCAGTTTTCTTTTTCTAGACAAAGCTATACATTAAAAGCTTTTCCTTTTCCAAATACAAAGCATAATAAAGAATGGACATCACAGTGTCTCACTGAACTCCCTGCCCTTTAGCTGTAGTGAAAGTCCCTGCATTTCACTGAATGCTGACCCATTGGCACATCTTACTTTCATGTGTACTGCATAGAAGTGGTAAGGATAAGTTCCTCTTCACTGTACAAATGCTGCCTAGCAAAACTTACTCCATAATAATAATAATCTTTTAATCTTTATTGAGTAAAAATGTTATGTGATGTAAAGTCTGACTTATGTTTCTTAGTTATACAAGAAATTACAGAATACCAAGTACTGAACACTGTGGAACAGTAGTGAAAATTTGTTCCTCGTTAACTGCTAAGGAAGCTCAGATATCAAAAAACTTTTATTTTTAATTTGACACCTAAAGAAATGGAGTATAAAACTTCTGAATTTAAGACCAATATTCCTGAAGAAAACATGTTATGGAATATTATAAAAGATAATTTATACAATTAAAACCTTAGATATCTTTCTTTTTCAAAGATTGTAATGGATGATAGTAAAAAACATTTGTGTGGACAAGAACACTGAGGAAGTGGAATAGAAAACTAGGAGAAATTTGGGAAAACATGGCACAACTAGTTGACAGTTTTGTGTGATCTGGTTTGCTAGATGACTTCCATTAACTGAGATACCTATGAATACCATCATCCAGTTGAGCTATGGTCCTATTTTATAATTCAGGTTTCACATGAAGTTAGGAACAAATCTGTGGAGCAAGAATAGAATTTGACACCAAAGCCTAGCACTGACTTTGGAGCACAGGGCTCAGAAGGCCAGGTGCACTCTATGAAGCTCTCAAAGCAGTGTATGGATCCACAGACCAGATCCAAAGCCCCCTACTCAGGACAGATGACCAAATGCTTCTCACAAATAAAACCTAGATCCTGAACTGGTGGTCTGAACATTTTCAAACTCTCTTTGGTGCCAGATGTGTAGTCCAAGACAGCACTTCATCACATTACACAACAACCGGTGAAAACTGAATTGGGCATAGCCCCTCCTTTGGGAGAAACTCTTAAGAGGAAGAGAGAGAAACTTGCCAGCTGAAAACTGGCAAGGCAGACGGAGCCCTCCATGCTAAATTTCACAAGCTCCTTGTGAGCTGTTGGGAATAAGGCATACTACCACCAGATCTCTGTGATGCAGTCATCATCACCCTGTACAAAATAAAAGGAGAAAAGTCAAATTGCTCCAACTAACAAGGTATAACTCTGCTCTCCATAGCTGGAAAAATCCTTGCAAGAATACTTTTGAATAGATTAGTACCTGCTACAGAAGAGGAAGTTCTACCTGAAAGCCAATGTGGTTTCAGAGCCAATAGCAGTACCACAGACATGGTATTTGTTCTCAGACAACTGCAAGACAAGTGTAGGGACCAGAACAAAGGTCTTTATGTGACATTCATTGACATCACTAAAGCTTTTGACACTGTGAGTAAAAAGGGCCTGTGGCAAACCTTGGAATGATTAGGATGCCCCCCATGTTCCTCAAAATGACCATCCTGCTACATGAGGATCAGCGAGGCCAAGTCAGATATGGTGATACACTCTCTGAATCCTTCCCAATAATCAATGGTGTGAAACAAGGCTGCTTTCTCACACCCACTATACTCACAGTCTTCTTCAGTATGATGCTCCAAGGGGCCACGGCAGACCTCAATTAAGAATATGGCATTTACACCCAATATCATACCGATGGGAGCCTATTCAATCTAAGGTGACTGAAGGCCCACACCAATCCCCATGTCCAGAGTTACTTTTTGCTGACGATGCCGCCCTCATTGCTCACACAGAAGCAGCTCTGTAGCACATAACATCCTGTTTTGCAGAGGCTGAAGATCTTTCTGGGCTGGAAGTCAACTTGAAGAAGACAGAAGATCTCTACCAAACTGCACCACAGGAAGACTTCCATCATCCCCGCATCACCATAGGTGAATCAGAGCTTAAGGCAGTCCAACAGTTCAGCTATCTGGGATGCATTATTTCCTCGGACACAAAGATGTACAAAGAGATCGACAACAGATTAGATCATTAGGAAGACTTCTTAAGAGTCTGGAGCAATAAACACGTGAAGAAAAGTACAAAGAACCTTGAAGAGGCAGGGGTCACCAGTACTGAGGCCATGCTACTGAGGACTCAGCTGCTCTAGGCAGGGCACGTCTCCAGGGTGGAGGATCACCTCCTCCCTAAGATTGTGCTCTGTGGTGAACTTGCCACCAGCTGCCGCAGTAGAGGAGCCCCGGAGAGGAGATACAAGGACTCCCTGAAACAATCCCTCAGCTTTGGCCACATTGACTGCCATCAGTGTCTGCTCTGGCCTCCAGTCGGGAGACATGGAGACACCATCCATAAGGCTGCTGCCTCCTTTGAGAACACAGTAGAATCAGTCTTGAGGAAAACAGACAGCTCAGGAAGAGCTGTGCCTTGGCTGTCCCCTCACAGGAGACTTTCTGCTGTGCCTTTTGCAGCCCCACTGCCTGTCCCCCATTGGCCTTATCAGCTATCAGCACGCTTGCAGCAAGAGTGGGGACAGCCCTTCCGAAACCTTCATTCGCAAAGCCAAGCTGTGAATAGGTAGTTTTCTACAAGGGTGACAGAACACAAGAACAGGCTGCCCAGGGAGGTTGTGGAATCTCCTTCCCTGGAGACATTCCAAGCTCACCTGGATGTGTTCCTGTGTGACCTGCTGTAGGTGACCCTGCTCTGGCAGGGTCGGTTGGACTAGATGATCTTTTGAGTTCCCTTCCAACCCCTAACTCTGTATGATTCTATGATTCTAACAGATAATAGTTTTATTTCTTCACTTTTTATTTTTTCCCTTGTGCTAGAGAGTCCAGATTTCAAATTAACTTTGCACATGGATTCTTAAATACTGTGTTTGGAGCACTGATGTGTTGTTTATATTTTAGAGCTGTTATCCTGAGCACCCAGTCTCAAAAAAATTTCTTGGCACTAGTATACACTGAAAAATACTGAGCCTCTGTTGATAAAAGAATGAGCAGAAATTCATTAGGAAGTAAGTGGACGTTGTGGTAAGAGGAATGTCATCACAAGAGAAAAATAGGAATAGGCAACTGACACTGTAGATTAATTCATAACACCATAGAATCAATCACTGAGCTGTGAAAAGTACCTTAGACAGAGAAGATGTCAAGTAGATTAACAGTTCTCTTAGTTGATGATTTCTTTTCATAAAATAACGTGAGGGTTAAAAACAGTATACTTTTCTCAGTATCTTAGCTCATATATTCAGATTCCACTTTCACTTTATAGAGATCTGTGTATGAATTCATTTAAAATCTGTATTACAATTTTTTTTTCAATTTACTTTCATATTGATATGTGGTTTATGACAGATTTCTATGAAATGTGTTCATTTTTGGTACTTTATTTTCTTCTAATGCACCTGTGTTTCTGCTGGAAAAATAAAGGCAAGTTTTTGGTCTAGCACAATCTCATAATTCAGCAAATAATCTGCAACTACATCACCTGGACAAAAAGAATGAGCTCATACTTCTTGTGGAAAACATGTCTGATCCTCTCCCTAACTTACAGATCTGTATTCTTGTGATTTTCTGAAAGGGCCGTCTCTTCTTTTTTTTAGTAAGTCCATAGTCCACTGTAATGATAATATTTTACTAAGAATGTTTTTTTCACCCCAGTCTTCTGGTTTTATGAAATCACAACATCAAAGAAAGAAAAATGAAGTTAAACTATTTCTGAGTAAAGTTGAAAGAACAGATTTCCAAGTGTTGCTTGGATACTTTGAGGAAGACAGGAGTAAGTAATGAAAATTCAAGGAAAGCACTGGGGGATTTTAAAGATTGGCATTTCTTGATTAAATCTCCTGCTGTTGCAAAGGGTTTTGTATTTATTTTTCCCATATATGATCTTTTTGCTCATTTCAAAATTGTAGCAGCAATCGGAACAGCTATCTTTTTAAGGCATATCTACTTGTTATAATCAGTGAGTATCTGGGTATCTGAGATACCTCTCTGGAGGTGGACTAAGCACAATGACATAGTACTCTATTCAGTCTACTTTCTCTTGCTTTTACAATATCAACAACAAATTACATAGTTCTGGTCAAATTTGTTCTTATTGCTTCTGCAGTGCACAGCATGAATGGGGCTTGACACAATGCAATTCTATTGTGACTGTCACGGTATATATCTTAAATTATTAATACAAACTGCTGAGATAATGGAGTGAAGAAGGAAGAATTTGTAATTTCATGGCATAGCAGGATGATAATAGGAATGAAGACTGAAAATAATAGAATTTGTTTTTCATTGCTCATTGTAAATTCTTTTGCTTTAATGTCTTACTTATGAGTTGAAATTATTTTACTTTTTCTGTGATTTTATCCATTTAACTGCCTCAACATACAGGTCACCTACAGAAGGAAAACAAAGACTTCTACTTGCTTTAAATAAATTATCACGTACCAGTAGCCCTTTGCTTTATCTAACCGAACGACCCTTGAATTTATCAGGGTTACTAAATTCATATGTATAAGTATTCACTTCAGTAGGTGCTCAGTGCATTAGGAAAGTAGGGAAGAAATTTTAGTTTTTCAGAATCTTAAAGGAAGACATGTTTCTTATTTAGAAAAGAAAAAAAAAATAATAATACTTATCTTAATAAAATTAGGCATTTTACTAAACTATGAAAAAAGTAGGCAGTTCTGATATATCATACTCATGTTGAATTGCATTTTCTCAATTTTTAGTAGCAACCATTCAAGACTGAGTATGTTATTACATTCTTTGATATAGCTTCTAAGCTCATTATTGTCTCAGTCAGTCCCTCTTGAATTCTCATAATCATGTTCCCAAAAACATTGTCATGATAGAGGGCAATTATTCCAAAAAACAACTCAGCAAAGAAGTGTGTAGTTTCAAGACAGTGAAGTTTCTTTTAGCTCTCCATGTTCAGCCTGATCAGCTGGTACAGGAAAAATGCAAACTAATCCAATTTTCCTCCATTGTATTTATTGTATCCCATTCTACTGTAGAGACAGTTCCACAAAAAGGAGTTCTTGTCAAATAAAGAATTACTTTATACCTACCTGTTTTATTTTAGTGTTTTCTTCATCTCAAAGTCAAGTTCTCCAGCGTATGCATGAAATTCAGCCTCCCTGCAAGTCAGTTAGAAAGCTCCCACTGACTTTGATGAAGTTACAATTTCACTAGAGAATTCAGGCTAGTACTTACCAGAAGACCTATAGCAGACTATAGCCCCAGACACCTCCCCTGCTTATCTTAGTACTCCAGAACATCAGTCTGGCTTCAACCAGTGGAGTAAGAAAGTGCATACAGTATTTTCAGTAGTAGTAGCTGATGGTCCACAAAAGGAAGAGCACAGCTGTCTCCTTGGAGCTTGTTGCTTCTACTTCCTACGTATTTCTTTTCTGTAGCAGAAGAAACCGAAATCTGTCCCAGTTTCTCATCTTTCCCATGGAAAAAAAAAACAAAAACAAAAACAACAAACCCCAAAACAAATAAAACCTGTACTTGGCCTAAACAAACATTCAGGGTTACAGACCTTTTTTCAGACTAATCAAACTAAATCAGCCCAGACAAAGGACAAAAAAATATTTGTTTTCATTATAGAACTTCTGTGGAGTTAAATGTGATTTTTTTCCACCAATGTGGGTGAAGGCAAGGTATTCTGTCATTATTTTCCATGCACTGTGTATGGCATTTGATATCTTGATGAAATGTATTCACAATTTTTTATAAATATCAAGCTTTTTTTGTCTTCCTGTTTATTTCTCTACATTTTAAAATCATTTAAAACAAACCAATGTAATTTTATCTTTGTACAATGCCTGTGTATTACTGTCAGTAAAAAGAAAGTTTTCTTACTTTACAGATGTGTTTCTTTTCTACTATTACAATGACACTGAACAGAAACTGTTTTTAGGAGAGCTTATCTCAGTCACAGGACTCTTTTGCCATAGCTTGTATTTCAAATGATTCCTTAACCTCTAAAAATTACTGAGTTGAACCCCACATATTAGCACATTTAAATGTCATAACCTACTTATCAGTGGGAAGAATGAAAAAAAAGAAAAAAAATCCAAAGCAAGCCAAACTGAAGATTGATTTTGCATGCACTTGCTCACGTATCTTAGAATTACAGTGCCACAGTTAAGAATAATTACTGAAGAGGAGAGAAAAGGATAGAAATTTGAGCTGAACTCTGTGAAGTTCAAATGTGCAAACTCTCTTGGCTCCAGAAGTGAAGTGACATTCTCTGACTTGGGTGGGAATTTGCATAATGTGGTAAAGCTTGTTTCTTATCTTCACATACTTGTGCTTGCTCTGGAATGACCAATTTTTCAAGGAGTATTTCAAAATATCTGCAAAAAAGGGCTGCTCTTGAACCTCTGTAATCCCTTATCCATTTAGAATGAATATTAAGAGAATGTTAAACCTCTTAAATCGTCTACAAGACTACTTGCATTCCAATGCTAACTTCTAAAATAGCTACCAAAGAAAAATAATTAAGCATAAGTTTAGAAGAAACAGAAATCATTAGAGAAATAATTTAAATGTTTAGGGGCAAATCATGTTTTTATACAAGGACATATTGTGCAATTACGTGTTGACAACTTTATGTTTGTTGGAAGAACTTTTTTTTTCAGAAGACACAGGTGTGTATCTGGCAAAGAATAGTATTTTAACAGTGTCTACATGTGTTGTTCTAGTACAACGTTTCTATTAACCTGTCCATGTAGATTCTGCAAAAAAACCCAAGAAGATTAAGATGAAGATGCACTCAGTAGCTGTAGATATCTCAGAGACTAGAAAGAGTCCTATGAGAGAAATCTTTTGTCTCACATACTATGATAGCAATGTACATTGGGGGTTGGGAAAATGACAGGTAATGATTAATTTGTTTTTGTTAACATGAAAGATGAGTAGAATTTTACTGAATCCCTGAAAGATTTTAGGTGCAAAATAACAGCAAGAAAAACTTTATTTTTAGTGTTGTTGCCTGGGATTTTTTGGTGCAGGTGTTTTTGCGGGGTTTGGGGTTTTTGTTTGTTTGTCTGTTTGTTTTTTCCATTTCTTTTTCTTCTCTGACCTTTTCAAATGAAAAAAGGAATATTCAAAGGGTCTAATTTTCTAAAAGGTGAGTAATACAATTTCACGCATTCTCTGGAAGTACTATATTGAGAAAAACTTAGTCTTGGGCCAGGGCTGCTCTTAGGCATTAAGAGACTTTCCAATATTCTATTCCACGTTGTCTAAGTCATTTCAGGCTTAAGACTTGGATATTTCTCTAATGCAATTACCTAGTTGTAAACTTGGGATAATATTTTACTTCTCCCAGTACAGCAGCATTATGAGATCAAATCCATTAGAAAGGAAGTTATTCTCATGCTTCAGTAATGAGAATAATATATTACTGGCACAGGTGAGCCTGAGCCATGAATAATTTTACTGGAGGCAAGCTAAAAATTCAAAGTTACGTACCAACTATCACAAGCCATCTATATAATTCTTGAAAAAATACCCTCATGCACGTTCACTTATTTATGTTGCAACTCAAAAAGCTATAAAATAATATGCCACCATTTAATGGCTACTTAAGTTATAGTAACCTTTGACTAATGTAATTAAATAAACCCCAAATCTTTTTATGATATTTCTCACCTTTTCCTAGTCTTAATATTTATTTAGTAAAAATATTAACTAATATTGTCATATTTTTATTTTTGCTGCATTTTCAGCTGCAGAATTTGGCTAAAAACTTTTAACTTTGAAACCATCTGTGAAATGTAATAGACAAGAAAAGACTGCTTTTCTTTTTTTTTTTTTTTCCTATCTTCGTACAATTGTCCTTGGCAAGATGAAACAAGTGAAATGAATCATGTGCTGTCTTTGTTACTGGGCAAGTTCTGATGTCTTTAGCTTGAGGTTAAGGTTAGAAATTCTCTCTGAATATTACAGCTTTCTTTCTCTCTCAATATCTCAGACTGAAATATACTTTTTTTTCTAATCTTCTTCTCACTCCTCCAAATCAATGCAATTGGATTTTGCTGAAAAAGTGAAAAATTATTTTGTTTGGCTTTTGTGCGTTTCTCAGAAAACAAACAAACAAAGCTCTTGACATTTCCTTGAATTACCTTTTGAGGTAAGATTCCATATTATTTATCTGGGGGTTCTGTCTTCACATTTAAAAGCATTCTTTGCCTGATCTTTTCCTGATTCTAGGCTACTGATAAATATCTCTGTACTACTATCATAGTAATACTACTTTTTATTTCTGCACAAAGTTTCAGGTTTTGATATATTAAAAAAAATATATTCTGTTACTTGTTGTTTTGTTTGTTTTGTTTTTCCCAAGTATGACAGAAAGAGCTCTATACATATGGCAGAAATGGTACTAGAGAAGTGTAAAAATACTGGGATCAGCTATGTTTGCTAGAGGCAGATCTCAGTCCTTCTATTATAAAATGATGCTAAAATTAAACTCCGGTAAATTCCCAGAGGAGGCCCAATGGTGGTGTACAGGTGTTACAGAGGTGTAACAAAAGTAATCCACGCAGATAATAAATTCAAACAAACTTTGTGACCTGTATTCTGAGGAAGAGCATGATAAAAGCATTTGTCAGTAAATGGTTTATTTATAACTCTGTGAATGATATGAAAGAACATGGGATTCAAGATTAGGCTATTTAATTGTAATATAAATCTGTAAATTTGCATTCAAATCAATTGCCTTAACACATATGTCCAGGGTGATCTTCTTTACCTGAGACTTCTCTATGAATATTCCATCCCTTTTCAGAGATGGCAGATGTCCTGCAGTCATACACTGTATCTGCTCAAAGTGCAGACCACAGGTGTCACTAAAAATATTTACATAGGCAAGTTAATAAAACCCCTAATCAGTATAGATAATGGAGCTTAAGAGTTATTCAACTGACCAAATAAGAGTGCCTAATTTAGGATGACAGGAACAACTTTCAAGGTAACTTTGACCATAATGACTAAAGGCTTAATATAGGTGCACACACTATCTACTTTCAAACTCTTTGAGTTACGTGGGATCTGAGACAGATTCTTAGGGCTGGCAGATGAAGAGTGTAGAGAATCCTTATCTTTCACACAAGATAATATATTCAAATTGAATATATTCAAAATACATTGGTTTGCCTCTTGCAGGCAAGTTAGCACTGAATGCAGTGATCTTTATGAGTCCCTTCTAACTTGAGATATTCTGTGATTCTATGATTCCATGCAATGTCAGTGTCTGGCATGCATATCAACATAGAGAAATGTATGCACATGTGATTTTTTTACCAACTAAACCCCAAGTATTGTGACTAAATCAGACAGGAAGTAGGAATGAGGCAAATAGTCTACATCCAACTTTTCCATTTAAGTTTCTTTCCCTTTAAAATCCCTTAATGTTACAGTCAATCTTGTTTCATGCTAGTTTAATGTAGGGATTGATTTAGATGCCTACATCTAACTGCTTATAGAATGAAAATATTTCTAGGTAAACTGCTGAGCCTCTAGCCTCTTCTACAAAAAACCAAAGGTTCCTCTATAATCGTGACATGTTGCGTGGACATTTCAGGTACCTTATTACATCTCAAATGGCAATGGAAACTTCCTTAGGCAGGAAAATCGAACCCTTCACACCTATCTATGAACAAAACATGTAATTGTCTTGATGTTGGCTTCAACACTCAAAATTAATGTTATTTATGTGTAGCATACCAACTCAAAAAGTCTTCCTTACACGTTGGGTGTTGCAACCTTTATAGCATTTATTTTTACTGCCTGTGAAGCCACAACAAAGATTACAACTGCAAGCAATATTCTTAACTGATATTCCCGAAGTAAGAAGATACAAGGGGTTAGCAAGCCAGTGACCTGATTCTCACTTACACTCAGCTGATACAGAATGTCATTGTACTGGTGTCAGATCCACTTAAAATTAAATGAAAAGTTTTTAGGGCTACTTCACATTGTGAAATGAAGCAAATGAAAATAAAGCCTTTCATTTTCACCACAGTATGCTTTTGCAGACTCCTGACTACAAATCCAGCAAAGAATTTAAGGATCGGACACTGTATCAGTGACATAAGTGCTTTCAGGGCTGTTTGAAAAGCATAATTCCATCTATCTTTTATAAGTCTGGAAGAATGCTTTTTGATTGTAAATTTTATAATCTAATATCCTGACTTTTTTCCTAGAATTCTGTCAATTTTTATAACATATTTCCTTAAAATCAAAGGGGGAAATGTTCTTTTACACAGAAGAGGTATAAGAATAAATTTCAGAATTCTTTATTCACAGAGAATGTATTTTATCAAAATTTTAAAAGAGAAAAAAAAAACCAACAAACAAACAAAAAAGCCCACAAATCAACCAGCGACACAGAACCAAATATTATGCAGGAATAATATATAGTAAATTTCTGTCATGCTTCCAGTATTTTATTGGTGGACCTCTTTTTTAAATCAGTTTGAGCCCTTTCTTTCTTGTCCATAGAAATTTGACTCCGTCAAAACAGAGTTTTCCTGAAAATAAAAATAAATTATGCAAGCAATATTTAGTGAATCATCTGCACCACGGAAGGTGTTGGGGGATTAGAGAAAGGAAGAGAGGCTGCAGGTTTTTTTCTGGCGTTTAATAAGAAAAGCTCCCCAAGACTAAAGTGTAGATTTAAAAAGACAGAATAAGAAGAGGAATGTAGATAACAAGTTACTTTTACACACCTTCATATGCTGGGACCCCATTTGTGCTGCATTCATGCAGGATCAGATAGACAATAGATGCATTTTTCCCTTTTGTGCTGCACATCTCCAGATCCCTCAACGGAGAGAAGTTCCTTTTTTTTTTTTTTTTTTTTTTTTTTTTTTTTAACCAACTTTTTTAATCCAAAATGTTCATATGAAAATTGCTTGCTACACTTAAAGCAAGGTTATGCATGAGGTATAATTTTCAGTACCAAGTCAGATCTTCCTGAAGGCTTCTTGTTCTAAGTTTATCCTGTGGCCAAAAGATCTGTGCAGCCCAACACAGCCTGAAAGTCATGCCAGACCATGAAGCACAGTGCAGAGGAAGCTCGTATCTACTCAGGTTAATTGTATTGTGGATCACTAATTACTCAACATATAGCATCTTCCTGGTCAGGATCGTTACAGTATTTTGGAAAGCAAGATCATCTAAGAACCGCCAAGATAATTAATCATATATCCTCTAGGTATATTTAACCTTCAGAGAAAATTATAAAAATCTATAAGCATCATCGTGGTTTAGTCAGTGTAACAGTCTGATAACCCCAAGGGTAACTTTAGCATAAATAAAAGAAGTGGACTTAGAACCTTTCTGAAATGCCCCCTGTATAAAAAAAGCTTAATTCAGATGAGCTGTCAAAGGACAACTCTTTGAAAAGGAAAAATGTTATTATAGTTTTATGAAGTATAAAATGTCTATTCTTTCCACCGCTATTCACCTTAATTGTATTACTGTCTGAATAGTTTGGATAAATGCAACAAGATGGCAGAATCTCTTCCTAAATCTCAGTAACATTCCCATAAGAAAGGACACAGGCATACAAGATTTAGTGTTAGAATTAAAAAAATCCAAAAACTGAATTGCAGGATATAAAATTATTTGAAAAAGGACAGATTTTATCATGGATAAAAGTATCAGTGTAGCAGTCTAAATGTGTGCATAACTGTCAGTATGCTCCTTGTTATTTTGCAAAAATCCTCAGTGATACATTAGCCACACAACAGGGGTTGCTAAGAAACTAGGGAGCAACGTTTGCACAATAATGGAAACTTACTTGTAATCACCAGAAAAGAACACTTAAGGGTTTAGTAAAGAATAAGGGAAAGAAAAGTAAAGTAATGAGCTATTTCTTTCCTTTTTTGCCTAGAAAAAAGAACACTTGTTTTAGGTCTCATACTGGCACTTTGCCTTTAAAATCGATCCTTATTTTAATTTCTTTCACTGCTAAAAAGACATTTTTCTAAGTGCTGTCTAACAGAGTAGCCATATACTTTTCTCTGTTAAAAGCTACTTATTTGAAAGGAGGATTTTTACACTCTATATATAGAAAGCCAAAAATCTGTTTAGGAAGTGTAGATTTTTGCATTATAGGTTTGCAGATCAAACGCTTTTAGTGTCAGACTTTTTAGAGACAATCACTGATCAGGCAGGCATTGTATTGCTTTGTGTGGTACACATACGCTTCACAAAAAGTAGCTACCTGAAAAAACTCTGAAATGTACTGGATTTTGGTTATAGAACTTATGTTAATTCCTAGAATTATACTAGTCTAACATTTAACTTTAAAATTCAGATATGTCTTACAAACCGTAGTTAAGACAGAATAGCAGGTCTCAGACATCATGTCCCAATTTTTAAAGGAGTGCACCTCTGAAGAGGTAAAACTGGTATACATCAATTGTTGTAATGCTCTTCCCTTCACTAAATTTTTTTTGTGGAATTAGGCATAAAATCATTAGAGAGTTATTGAATACAATATATTGAATGCATATTTTAATTACATTACTTTGAAACATATAGAACTATATTAAGGATTATATACTTTTAAGCCTTCTCTCTATTTTATTATATAGAATTTCATATTTTATCTATTTATTATAGTATTCACTTAACCTTGGATCTAAGAAGCCTGAAGAAATACAGAGATAAAAAGAGGTTTTAATTGAGGCATCTCAGCACCTCTATATACTTCTCTGCATCCAAGAAAAGTCAAAAAAATGTACTTCTAAAAACTTGTTCTAACTGGAAGTAAAACATGATGTTTATGTATGTGTGAATAATTATGATTTCTTAAAGAATACAGAAGCTTTTTTTTTTTTTTTAAGAAAGAATCTTCAGCTGTATCTATTTGCTTACATTTGCTTCTGTTTTCTTTAAGGCTGGATAACACTTCTCTGGTACATAAATACAAGTACAGCAGATATTTTTAAAAATATTGGTAGACATGTCATCCACATAATTTATTGCAGGATGACATCATGAGGCTCTATCAGAGTGCTATGCTGTTTGCTCAGTGGGCTGACTCATTTCCCATATTTTAATATTTTTGTAAACATCTGTTTACTAGGCTGAAAAGGAAAAAAAAAGGAAAAAAAAGAGAAATATAAAGAAAACTTTTCTATTAGGAGCTTTAAAACTCTGCATTTCACGATAGGTAATGAAAATGCTACAGAATCTCAACACTGGCACAAAAAAACTCTTTAATATTTTGTTTTGGTTTGTTTTTTCAAAGATTCTACCTCCTAGAGATCTCTACTCACAGAATGATATAACATCATTCATTCATAAAGAGAATCTGGTTTTATGGATTTTGTGAGGGTCAGGACATCAGAAACACCTGTGTTCTTATCTGTGTTTGCCAGTGACTTGTTGTGTTGCCCACAGCCAGTTTACTACTTCATATCTCAATTTCAGCACCTGAAAAACCAGATTAATAACAACCACCTACTTCACCAGGTTACAGTGGAGTTTATTAACTTATCTTCAAGCACTTCTTTGAGCACTTAGTTTAGGAGATGGAGCGGTGTGATTTCACTTCCCACTAACTCCAGAAGGTGCTTTTTTAGAAGTAGTTGACATATTTGTAAGCAGAATTGTGTCCTTGAAAGTCTGTGAACACTGACTCCTTTGGCAAGGCAACATACTCACAATGTATGTGAGCACCATGAGGGAACTTTGATGGGAGAGATGCAAAAAAGAACTGTAACACTGTATGATATATAATTTTTAATTTATTTATAAACGGTATGCACAAAGTTTTCTATTCCATGACACACATTTCACAGTCCCACAGATCAAGGTCCAGCCTCTTCTGTCTACTCTTGGTCCAGAGAGCACTTAGCCCAGGTGCATCAGACAAGTCCTGTCGGATGGCCTGGACACTACACAGGACCAGTCTTTCAAATGAGTGCAGATGTTGGTGTATGGCTTTCCTCCAGGAGCTATTGCCTTAGCATTCTGCTATTTTCCATATTAGATTGCAGCATAAACAACCAGAGGCCTTGCAAGTTATGTGGCACTGGCTCATTTTCTTTTACTTTTTCCATTTCTAACACTAGTTCTAATGCTTATTACCATAATTTCTACAACTCGGTGTGTCCTTCCCCAAACTTGTTGAAGAAAATATGATCCTAGCAGCAGTTACATAAGAAAGAAATCTTACAAGTTTTTTGGTTTGGGTTGGGTTGTTTTTTTTTTTTAGCTAATATGAGCCTAATGCAGTCAGAGTTTGGCAGATATAGTCAAGGTCTCATTTTTATAAGCAATGATTTCAGGTAGGCTTTACCTTTGGCAAATTGCTTGTAAATGTAAATATGTGTCCAATCCTCCATTCAAATTACATAGATGTTTACCTAATTAATCTTTTGAGGACATAAGTCACTACCTTTATCATACCATACCTGTACTTGTGAGCTCTTCAGCTGCAGATCATGGTCACCTTAATTTACCATTCAATGAGGGAAAAGACAAGATGTGACACACATGCTTAAATCCCATTATAGATAATGGAAATTACAGAATCATAGAATTGAAATCACAGAATGGCTAGGGTTGGAAGGGACCTTAAAGTTCCAACCTCCATGCATTGGCACTTTCCACTACTAGATAAGGTCTCTAAAAACCCCGTCTAACCTTGCTTAAAACACTCCCAGAGAGAGGGCAGCCACAACTGCACTGGGCAACCTGTTACAGTGTCTCACCAGCCTCACAGAAAATAATTTTTCCCTAATGTCTAGCCTAAATCTCCCCTCTTCAGCTTTCAGGTTCATAGCCCTTGTCCCCTTGCTACACACCCATGCAAAAAGCTGTACCCCAGCTTTCTTGCAGACCTCCTTCAGAAACTGGAAAGATGCTATATGGTCACCTTGGAGACTTGTCTTCTTTAGGCTGAAGGCTAACTTCCTCAGCCTATCTTCATAGAGGAGGTGCTTCAGTTCTTTGATCATTTCTGTGGCTCTCCTCTCGACACACTCAAGGAGCTCTATGTCCTTATGCTGAGGATTCCAGAACTGGACATAGTACTCCAGGTGGTATCTCACAAGAGCAGAGCAGAGGGAGAGAATCACCTCTCTTGACCATCTGTCTGTGTTTCTTTTGATGCAGCCCAGGACCTGATTGGATTTCTGGGTTGAAAGCACACATTGAGAGCTCATCTCCATTTTGGACACATCTCCATTTGGGCACTGAAACACTTATTAAAACTTTTTGGGTGCAACCATCCAGTTTCTTATCCAGTGAATGGTCCATCCATCATATCTGCATTGTTCCAGTTTAGAGACCAGAATGTCATGCGAGACAGTGTGAAATGCTTTTCACAGGTCCAGGTAGATGACATCTGCTCACTTTGTCTACTGAGTCTGTGAGCTGATCATAAAGTTAGCCACCAAATTAGTCAGACAGGACTTGCCCTTACTGAAGCCATTCTGTCCCTCACCCATCACCTTTTTGTTATCTGCAGAGCCTTCAGGAGGAACTGCTTCATGATCTTGCTAGGCACAGAGGTGAGACTGACTGGCCTGTAGTTCCCTGGCTCTTCTTTTTTTTACATTTTTGAAATCAGGGGTTATATTTCCCCTTTTCCAGTCAGCAGGAACTTCACCAGACTTACATGAATTTTCAAATATGATGGACAGTGGCTTTGTAACTTCATTGTCCATTTTTTTCAGGAGCTATGGGTGAATCCCATGAGGTCCTGTGGACGGTTCACCTCCAATTTCTTTAGGTGGTCTCAAAAATGCTCATCTACAGTGGGGGGATCTTCCTTTTCCAAGTCCCTGCCTTTGGCTTCTCTAGCATGGAGTGTGTGACCAGAGTCCTTGCCACTGAAGACAGAGGCAAAGTAGTCACTGAATATCTTGTCCTTCTCTACATCTTGGTGACCAGCTCTCCCGTTTCCTTCTGGAGTGGGCCCACATTTTCTCTAGTCTTCCTGTTATCACTAACATATATAGAATCCAGAATGAGATGCAGTTACTTAAGCATAAGCATCTTTTTAATTTTAACCCTCAAGGTGTCCTCCCCCAGCTGACATTTGACAAGTGCTTCCTTAAGGGAGTTTTGTAAGGTCTTCCTTAGGTCTGCTATGGTATCTGAAATGTTAGCCTTTTTGTAGGGAAGTGAGTCGTATCCAAAATCAATACAGTCAGTAGAAGCTGAAGAAGCTGATTTCTGCTCTGTTTAAATTTGGCATCCAGATCTGGCAAGCAGAATAATTTGTCATATTCCACTGACTGTATTGACTCAGGTAAATGAGGCAAGATAGCTTAGGGTTATCTAAAATTGTATGGCTTCTTTTTAAAGAAAATTATTCCTATATCATTTATTTTCAGCTCAATAAAGAAGTAACAACTATATGATAATTACTTTTTCTAGTGATTAATTTTTTTTTTTGTAACACATTAAGTAGAAAGTAAAACCAAATTTTCATACTTCTGTAGTTCAAATAAATGCAGTTTTCTGTTTCCAGACTAACAGTGTTACACAATTAACAAGCTGCATTGGAGCAGAAGGTTAGTTTGGGGTTTGGTATTTTTTACCAGTTTAGCAATGTTGCTACTGTCACTGCCATCTCTTTTTTTTTTTTTTTTCTGTCTACTTGTTTGAAGAAATTAGCAAATTTTATTTCAGAAGCAGATACACACCATTTATGCCAGCCTGCTGCCATACTCTAAAAGCCCTTAAATATCTGCTTTGCTGTCACAATGTAAATATTCTTACTGTAGCATGTGGGGTAGCACGTAGTATTTAGCATTTATAAGTGTACCATTTAAGCACAAATATATGTCTATTCAAGCTGATTAAAATACAGATGTCTGACTTTATAAAGGTCAATTTCAACTTAGTTTAGAACAGAGGTTTTACTTTTGGTAATGGTAAATTTTTCCAAACCTGAACAAAGTTTTCTCAGTTATTTTTCCACTTTCACAGAACTCATTTTGTTTCATCTCACCCAAAGTTATTGGCAGTATTTTTTATTGCTTAAATAGTGGAGGACCATCACTATTGCTCATTGATGGCAGGGCCCAGACAGTTGCAGTCAATGGAATTAAATCCAGTAGGTGACCAGTCACCAGTGGTTCCCCAGTGTCCAATTTTGGGTCCAGTCCTGTTCAGTATCTTCATTGATCTAGATGAGGGGATTGAGTGCTTCCTCTGTAACTTTGCAGATAACACCAAGTTGGGTGGGAGTGTTGATCTGCTCTAGGATAGGAAAGCTCTGCAAAGGGACCTGGACAGGCTAGACCAGCAGGCCAAGGTAAATAAAATTGGGTTTAACAAGGCCAAGTGCTGTGCCCTGCACTTCAGTCATAACAACTCCATGCAACCCTACTGGCTTGGGAGGAATGGCTGGAAAGCTGCCAGGCAGAAAAGGACGTGAGGGTGATGGTTGATACCCAGCTGGATATGAGGCATCAGTGTGCCCAGGTGGACAAGAAGGCCAACAGCATTCTGGCTTGTATCAGGAATAGCGTGGACAGTAGAAGGGAAGTGTACATGCCCCTGTACTCAGCACTAGTGAAGCCAAACCTTGAGTACTGTGTTCAGTTCTGGGCCCCTCCCTACAAGAAAGACTTTGAGTTGTCGGAGTGAGTTCAGAGAAGGGCAACCAACCCAGTGAAGGTTCTGGGGAACAAGTCCTATGAGGAGAGTCTGTGGGAATTGGAAATGTTTAGTTTGGAGAAGAGGAGGCTGAGAAGAGACTTTTTGCCCTCTACAGCTACATGAAAGGAGGGGCTGTAGGGAAGTGGGTTCTGACCTCTTCTGTCAGGTGAACAGTGACGGGACTAGAGGAAAGGGCCTGAAGTTGCACCAGGAGAGGTTTAGACTAGATACTAGGAAGAATTTCTTTACTGAGAGGGTAGTTAGGTGTTGGCTAACTACTACACCTACTAACTAGGTGTTAGGTAGTTAGGCTTCCCAGGACAGAGGTGGAATCACCATCCCTGGAAGTATTTAAGAACTGCGTAGATGAAGCAGTTCAGGGCATGTTCAAATGAGGGATTCAGATATTGATATAGATTCTTTATTTGGGGAGGGTTTGTTGACCGTTGGACATGGTGATCTTAAAGTTATTTTCCAACTGTGACAATTCTATGATTCTCTGGTTCTGTAATGCAATTCATAAGTACTCATAGAAAGCCAGGAGAATCCATTCTGGGTGTGAGGCAACAAATTAAATTGAGAGGGGGTTAGTGTCATCCAAACACTGTTTCACAAAGAAATAACTACGAATATCGCAGCTTCAACTAATATTGAAAGCTGAAGTGAGATAAACTGTAAAACAACATTTTGCATTGAATTTGCAAGTATATCATGGGGGATAGGGGGTCAGAAAAGGGGGAAGGGGCAGCTGGTTTTGTAAAGCTCTTACAAGAATAATTTCTACTGGAATTGTAAACAATCTGTTGTTTGGTTTGAGGAAAAGTAGTTACTAGTGTAAAGCCTTTATCATAATCCTAAATAATCTTGTCTAATTTGGATGTAAAAGTGTTTCCATCCATCTGTGCTACAGTCTTGACTAATTTAAGATCTTTTTTTGCTTGATCTAAAAGTTTAATTTCAAACCAAGAAGAAATGTACAAGAATCAGTTTACTAATGGAAGCAAAGCACAGACAGTGAAAACTGGCTAGCTGCAGATATCTTGCATTTGCTTGCACAATATTATGCAATTTTCCCAGTGCACTGAACTAAAGAAACTGACAGTAATGTATTGAGTATTCTGTTTGGACCTTTCTGCTTCAGAGGTTAGCTTGCTGTCTCTACATAAGACAACTACATAGTCATCCAGGTTGGAGGGGAAGTCAAAAGGTGGCTAATCCAACTTACACTCAAAGAAAGCTCAACGCTGAATCCACACAAGATTTTCGGTATTTATCCAGGTATTTTTAGGTATTTGTCCCTCCAAAAAAACAAGGCTGGCACTGGTATAGTTCTCCATTCTCACATGGAACTTCAGCTCCTCCTGTCCATTTCCCAGGATGTGTGCATTGGTGCACACGCACTTCAGCTGGGCCACCTTCTAGCCTTCTTTATCCTACACTAAATCTCACACCCATCACCCTTCCCCATGTACCCTTATTTTACTTCACTTAACTGCAAGCTCTTATCAACATCTGCTGATATAAATAATTTAAAGCCTTTATCACCAGGCTGGCAAGTCCTGCTTGCAAGAATGCTCACACCACAGTCTGTCAAATGTATCTTATGTCTCACTAGCAGTCTTAATTCCTCAGAAATCCCTGTCATAAGAATCAAAACAATGCTTTTACCAGCAGCCACTTATCTACATGTTATCTCTCAGGATACTTCCAGTCTTACAAGAGCTTTTTCCACCATCCATAGGACCAAGGAGAAACCCGCCTTAGCCCTCATCACTTTGCAGTTACTCTTCATTGAGCCAGGTCTCCCTTACAAGTATTACTGATGCACACACGGATGAGCAAAATGTCTGAAGGACACATGAGCCTTGTCAGCCTCTCTGGAACATCCTGGATACAAGCCTCAGCAAATAACAAATCTCCTGTGGTGACAGTTCTGATTGGCAGGTGACTACTTTCATCTTCTGCCAAAAAGAGTCTCAAAACACTACTGCCTGCTTCTTCCTCTTGGCATTAATGCTTTGTTCAGGCTCAGTTGGCTCTGAATTTTATTTTAATGGAATCTGTTCCTTCTCCTTGGTTATTAGTGTAATGCACCAATTCTATAAATTCTAATTGGAAGGCTGAGAAGCCTTCCTCTTGCTGCCAGAGAACACAGGTTCCTATCCATCCCTATCTTAAGAGAGTCCATTCACATTTATTCAAGTGACTTTCATTGTCCCTCCATCTTTGCATTCTGTAGGTCAGAGTTCTTGCCTCTACAGTCTTCATGGAGGGATCAGTCCCCTGGGTTTTGAGTGTTTTGTACTACAGCTAACAAAAGAATTTTCTCAATTGCCTTCTTTTGTCAGTGATTAATCTTAACTTCAGAAATAGTTGAGCATGTTGTTATTTATAACTAAAACACTATAATTAAAAAATGTTAATAACAGTGAATTAGATTAGAAACATTGGAGTGAAACATGTGCTTCACAAAATCAGAAGTGTCAGAAGTACTGAATATTTTAAAGGACACAGAAAAGAGATTTGAGGATTTCAAGGGAGCTTTTTGACTCCATTAGTTTTATAGGATTATTTATGCACAGTTTCAAATAATTTTCCTGCAACATACAATTTCCAAAAAAAAAAATTATTTTCCTTGTTGATTATAGGTGAGGTAAGTAGAGAATGTCTATTTTTAATTTTCCTGGAATCTCAATTTTTATGGACCTGTTTTCTTCTGCTTAAAATTTTGCCAATTAATATTTTTCAAACATTTGGATTTAAATAACCCGTGTATGCTGTCTTCTCCTACTAAATACTTGAGAAAGTTTCAATTAAAATGTGAAAACACTTTTTCAGAATGTAGTAGGAAAGGAAAAATAGTAGGTTTTCAATACACATACAATAGAAAAAAAATTTTTGACTCTCCAACACTTTTGACATCTTAAGAGGCATGAATTTCCTGTTTAAGTTGCCATGGTGGTTAATTTGGTATCCTTAACTTACTTAAGGATAACTTACTTAACTTACTTATTTTGATATCCTTAACTTAATAACATCAGGGTATAAGAAACAGAAAGATCTCTTAGACACTGGTTACTTTTTTATTGACCTGTGCATAAACATTTCTCTAAGAGCGACTGAGCGCTTGTTATCCCAGTAATTCAAGCAATGAGGAAAACTTTCCTTAAATCATTTATTCTGACTGGACCATTGAAGTCAGGAAGCCTAGAGTTTCTTTAGTACTTTTTCTGCTTCACCTACTAATATCCAGAGATAAGAAAGAAGAGGAAAAAGATTTCCTAATACATCCAAAGCGTAAAGAGGAAGTGAGGCAGACATTACATCATTCAGAAATTTGGCTTGAGGACTGAATTTTACATTTGTTGAATTTTATTTTCTACTGCATAGCCAGATTCTTTTGTATTTTAACTTTCCTGCAGAATGCCAAAATGTTTTTTAAATAATATGTTTCCAGAAATGTTACTGAGAATACTTTGTTGTTTTTAACAAAAAAGCAAATGAAAAATCAGACAAAAACAGTCACTGTTCAGTGTGGTTTAGGATGGCATCTCCTGCTTCCCTGGTAATATCTTAAGTGAAATACAGATTTAATGCATTTATTTCTGCATTAATTTATTTACTTATATTTTCATTATTTACATTAAAGTAATACATACTATATATGTTTGATTTGGCATGAACATAGTTTGTATGCACTTCTTCAGAAAAGGATGTGTAAAGCAGAAAATTTTTTGTCCTTTATTTGCTGTTTCCAGCAATGTAAAGATTTTTTTAAATGTCAGGTAAAGTGATGTGTAGTTTCTAAAATCTTCAGCATAACCAGATCGGTGTAATATTAGGAAAAATAATTAATAACCGATCTTTAAAGGAATTTTTTTTTTTTTTCTTGCTAATAAAGAATGTATGCACTCCTCTCCAGATGGTATCAAGCAAAGAACTTTTGATGATCCTCTAAGTTACATAATTCAAAGCTACTATTTTGTGCAGTGTAGGAATTGTGTCCTTCATAGGCTATAACTCATGAATTCTTAGCTCGGAAGGAAAACTAAATACTGATAAAGAAACCAATATTCATTTTGACAAGGCTCTCTCAAAGGTAACAAATGGTTTAATAAATTTTGAAATTGCTAGGTTTTGATAATACTTATTACGGGACACCAATATTTATAATGTTAAACGGTATTTTCAGTATTACAGTCTAAAGGGTGAAAAATTAATGAAAATACCTTTCTGATATCTATTAAAATGGTACAATAAATACATTGGGGAATGTTAGATGCTAGTGTAGTGCCTCAAACTTCTGCTTCAGTTAACTGAGAACAATTTTTTTCCCTTTCTTCATCACACATATCCTGAAAATAAACTGCCTAAATTGTGTTTTCTTAAGTGTAGAAATGTACAAAAGTTCAACAGCTGCTGAAAAGGACAACAGGCTGAATATGAGCAATCCTAATTGCCTTTTTGCAGAGCCCTGAGAGTACTCTTTATGCATGTTGTGAAATTTAACAAGGGACAATAAATATTACATTTTTGCTCAACAGACTGAAATAAAGTTTGTACTTAACCTGTTGCGTTCTGTCTTTGAACAGTAGAAGCTCATATCTTACAGGTGAGATGTGGCAGAAAATGTCACTATGTTCAAATTGGTAAATGTCAAATTGGTATACTTTCCAGAGGCAAAGTTCCAGACTGAGGGGGGTCAAAATTTGCTGTGATCCAGTAATATAGATTAGGGTTAATGTGGTTTTTATCTGTGTGTCTTTGAGATCCTGCCTGGCTTCTGCTGATATCAGTGGAAAAATCCCACTTGACAGGGTACAACCTTGAGCTCTTAGACTCTTGCTCCAATTTGTAAAGTAGGTAAGAGCTTTATAGAAAAGGTCAATCATATACATAGTGACTTTGTTAAGTAAATGTAATCATTTACAAAACAAGGATTTCTCAGATGAGTAATGCTTTGAAGATCAGATCCCACACTGTAAAATAATTCATGATTCCTAAGAAACATTTTTAAAAATCCACAGGAGGCTTTCTTTTGAAAAAATGAATCTATTTATAATGTAGAGGACCTCTTTAACTCCAAGAGGTAAGGGTCTGGTGTTAGAATTAATCACAAATGCCACTCCTTATTTGCATTATTATCCATATGAAAGAAAGAAAGCAAGAAAGCAAGCAAGAAGGAATGAAAAGAAGGAAAGATAACTTTCTGGGAGTAGCAATGAAACCTCAATCTCATCCCACCAAGCATGGTGCTAAAGGCTAGGATTTGCCTAGTAACTCAGCTGTCTAATGAAAGGACAAGACCTTAAATTTAGGCATGAGCAAAAAAGGATACACATTTCTTTTCTGCCTTCTCTCCTTGAAGGGCTCTTTAACCTGACCATTTCAATGACTAAGACCATCATGGTTCAAAGGTAACATTGGTTATGATGGTTAAGGTGCAACGACTTTAAATACTCAGTGATAAAAACTAACTATTGGCAATGTGTGTTGTTATTGAATGTTAATCCAGTAAAGTTATGTTTTGAAGTATGAAACTGGTGTTATTTATTACTTTTAAAGATTGAGCTACCCTACTTATCCACTTTTTTTTTTTCCTTGCTTCAATAGATGATAATTTTTTAATGTTATTAATATGGTATGATGTGTTTGTTTCTAGCAGAAGAGGTTGAATGCTGAAGACCCCTCTTTTTCCATGTTTCATCTTGAGTTCTTACATTACACTTGACAAAGTACTTCTACATTTAGGTTACTTATTTAGTTATTGGTTCTGCAGTTTATATTTATATATATAAATACATATGCTGATGAAATTTTCTCTGGTATTTTCTTAAAACCTTTACATATGTTGTAATGCACTTTTGTGTCATCCTCTCAATAATTAAGTCTTTAAATTATGCAATGTGAGTTCTTTAACCTTAGCTAACTAGTCCTTCCTTCTAGTATTTTAATAATTTTTGTTGCTTAGAAATCTGTAACATGAGTTGGGATTGCAGATTGCAAAAGTCTGTATTTAATAATGGGATACAACTCCAGATTGTAGACAGCTAAATTTAGGTATTCACAATCTGGAGACGAATTCTATTTAAGCTTTGGATGAGTCTGCTGAAGATCAAACTATGATAATACATGATCTCTGAGGATGTATTAACTTCTAAGACTTGATTTCTCAGTAGGGGAGCAGGAAGGTATACATCTGGTTTCTGGAACTATACCCTTCTCACATGAAAATCATTCATTAGTGCCAAGTGTCAGTATATCAAAGAGCTATAGATAACAGCAGAAAATAATTAATTGATTTCTGCTTGCATTAATTTTCTTCATTTATCTTGCTATTTTGAATAAGATGCAATGACACCGCATATAAATTCATACACAATGTTTTTCTTCATCCTTGTGGTGCCTGTGGTACTTACATCAAGAGTATGTTCATAGATACAAATGATACAATCTGGGGAGGATTTTCCTGTGTAAAATCAGTTCTGATCCATAGACCTGTCTATCTATCATCTTTTCAGGGTATTTAGCCAGTGAGTTTAGTGGAACAGAACTTCTGCACACACTCAGTCAGCCTTATGTAAAGCATGAAGTGGTACAAGCCCAGCCATTTCCATTAAAAAGCCTAAATGAAGGAAATTGATGATCCAATTCATTGGACCTTTTATCTTGAAAGTAGAAGGCAAAGTTCAGTGATTTTTTTCTTTAGTCAAAACTATCTTTTCACTTCTAGTACAGTATCTGGCCTTAAAATATTCTGGGTGAAGTCCTTTTTTCTCCACTTTCAGTGCTGAATAGCCAGTGACTGGCTGCAGCTAAGAACCCTGGAGTGGCAGGTTCAGAACAAGTGAAAATCAGTGTAACCATCCTATCTGCTATCTCCATCAGCTTGAAGAAGACAGAGTAAGGTACTTTTCCCTGGTTTATCTCAATTTTGCTTTTGTTTTTAAAGTAACATAGGTAAGTACAGATATGAGCAAGACTCAGGTACTTCATAATTTCTCCAAGTGACATAATTAGAATATGTCCATCACTTACACACATTACCTAAATATCTTTTACTAAATTCTTTTACCAGAACCAGTATTTTAAGAAAAATGAACAATTTTTCAAACCTCTAGGAGATTTCTTATGAATAAGCATATTTTGTTATCAATTATTATTTATTAGTAGAGTTATATTTAAGAGTACATTTGTATTAAATATAATAGTTATTGTTATTTTTATTATTTTTATAGCTCAGATTTCCCCCATACTTTTTCCACCACATAATACTCTAAATCTGTTTTCTTCCCCTATTATCTACTAACCTATTAAAGGTCCACCATCAAGAAAAAAATACAAAGGCCAGAGAAGTGGGACAGTCCACTATGGTATTGACCATTTAGGCCTCTGGAAAAAAAGTGAGCAAACTCAAACCAATAGAATAATCTTTATCTCAAGGACTATATGCACAGTTTGTAGAAGAAAGAAAAACCTATATTTTTTTTCACTAATGACCTCTACTTCAGGAAATCTGACCGAAACCTATTGGAATTCTAAATAATACTTTAAAACATTGTAGATAGGGGAGAGAAAGTCTTTTGTGTTCTAGTTCAAGTTTGTGTGTTGATAATTATTTTCTTCAAACAAATTTTCCTATGAGCCCAAATGAAACAAAACACAGCTGAGGATATTCAAAAGGAAAAACATTCAGACAGTTATAAACATAAGCAAATAATAAAATCACTTCTTTCTCAGGAAAGTGTAGATATGGTGAATTATATTTTTAAATATATGTAATTTTTCATTTAGAAAATGTTGTTTCTTCGGGTTTTTTAATGCTCAATGAAAACATATCACTATTGTCACTTTCAGGACTCTTTTCATTATTAAAATCATAGAATTGTAGAATTGTTTAGACTGGAAGGGACCTTAAAGGTCATCTAATTCCAGCCCTCCTAAAATGGAAAGGTACACTTCCAGGTGGATCACATTGCTTAAAGACCCATTCGACATGGCTTGAGCAATTCCAGGGATGAGGCATCCAAAACATGCCTGAGCAAACTCTTTCAGGGTCTCACCACTCTCACACTAAAGAATTCCCAAAGTCTAACCTAAATCTACCCTCTTCCAGTTTAAAACCATTACCCCTTGTCTTATCACTACTTGCCTTTGTAAAGAGTCTCTCCCCAGGTGTTCTGTAGTTTCCCTTCAGATACTGGAAGGCTGCTAGAAGGTCTTCCCAGAGCCTTCTCTTCTCCAGGCTGAACAACCCCTACTTTCTCAGGCTGTATTCATAGGAGAGGTGCTTCAGCTCTTTGATTATCTTTGTCACCATCCTTGCTCCAAGAGCTCCATTTCTTTCTTGTGCTGGGTGCCCCAACAATTCCCTCAATCTGCTGGCCATGCTTCTTTTGTTGCAGCCCAGGATACAGCTGGCTTTTTGGGCTGCAAGCTCACATTCATAGAATCATTGAATTCTCAGGATTTGAAAGGACCTTTAAGATCATCTAATTCCAACCCCTTGACATGGGCAGGAGCACCTCCCACTAGATCGGGTTGCTCAGAGGCCCATCCAGCCTGGGCTTAAAAACTTCCAGGGATGGGGCTTCGACCACATCTCTGGGCAATCTGCTCCAGTGTCTCATCACCCTCATGGTGAAAAACTTCCAACGTAAGTTGACCTTTCTCTAGTCTGATTCCATTTCCCCTAGTTCTATCAGTACCTGATATCCTAAAAAGTCCCTCACCATCTTTCTTGTAGCCCCCTTCAGATACTGGAAGGCTACAATAAGATCTCTTTGGAGCCTTCTCCTCTCCAGACTGAATGAGCCAAACTCTCTCAGTCTGTCATAGGAGAGGTGCTCCAGACCTCTGATCATCCTCGTGGCCCTTCTCTGGGCATGCTCCAGCACATCCATGTCTTTTCTGTAATCAGGGCTGCAGAACTGGATGCAGTACTACAGGTGGGGTCTCACAGGACCGGAGTACAGAGGGAGAATCATCTCCCTCAGCCTCCTGCCCACACTTCTTTTGATGCAGCCAAGGATAGGGTTGGCTTTCTGGGCTGCAAGTGTACACTGACAGATCATGTTGAGCTTCTCATCCACCAGCACTCCCAAGTTCTTCTCCTCCATGCTGTTCTCAATCCTTTTCTCTGCCCAGCCTGTGTTTGTGGATGGGATTGCCCTGACTCATGTGCAACATCCTTTTCTCCAAATCGGAGAGATACAAAATTGTTGGATGGACTTTTCAATGGATAAGGAACTTTCTGTATGACTGCATTTCAAGAGTTAAAGTCAATGTCCAAAGGGAGATTTGTAACAAGTGGTGTCCCCCAGGACACCCTATTGGTACTGGGATTGTTCAATATCTTTACTAATGACAGAGTGGGACGGAGTGCATGCTCAGCAGGTTTGCAGATGACACAAGCTGAGTGGTGCAGTTGATTTACTATAGGGAGGGATACCATCCAGAGGGACCTAGACAGGCTTGAGCAGTGGACCCAGGTGAACTTCACAAAGGTCAGCAAGTCTAAGTGCATGGATTGAGAACAACTCTGCAGAGAAGGACTTGAGGATACTGGTGGATGAAAAATTGGACTGCAGAAAGACAACCATATGCTGGGTAGCATAAAAAAAGCAGGGTAGACGGTTGAAGAAGGTGATTCCTCCCCCCTGCTCCACCCTCGTTAGACCCCACATGGAATACTGCATCTAGTTCAGAATTCCCAATAAAAGAAAGACATGGAGCTGTTAGAGTGGATCTGGAAGAGGATTACAGAAATAGTCAGGGAGCTCTAAAACCTCTCCTATAAAGAAAGACTTAAAGAGTTTGGACCCCAAGGAGACTTTGTTGTAGTGTTTCAATACTCAAAGGAGGCCATAAGAAAGATGTAGAGAGACTTTTTAACAGTTTGTAATGGCAAGGCAAAGGGCAATAGTTTTAAAGTGAGAGACAGTAGATTTAGATAGGACATAAGGAAGAAATTTTTTCCATTGACAGTGGTGAGGCACTAGAACAGGTTTGCCAGAGAAGTTGTGGATGTCACATCATTTGAAGTTGAAGTAGGGTTAGGTTCCAGTTGAGGTTGAATAGAGTTTTGAGCAATCTTATACATTGAAAGATGTCCCTGCCCACTGCAGTGGGGTGTAAAATGGATCAATACTGAAGGTCTTTTCCAATCTTAAATATTCTGTGATTCTCCAGCTCAATTCTAATGTTGCTAATTTTGTTAAGTATGAGCAGTTATAGTTGTGGAGTTTTGGGTGCATGTGTTTTTTAACTCTTTAGCATAAATTTATGCAAAATAAAAAGGCAATGTTAATAATATATTGAAGGGAGACTACTGTGAGAAAATTTCATTGTATTATGAGACTTGTTGTACCCTAGATAAAATGTGTTAAATCCTGTTTTAAATATTGATGACGAATAATAGCTAAAATCCAAGAGCCAGGGCTACTATGAAATTTTGCTTTTCCGGTAGCAATTTTGTTAATCCATGGAAAAAAAATGGTAAATTCCACTCCTGTTCAGATTTTTTCATGCTTATAATCAATACCCTTTGTTTGGAATTTAACATAACAGCTGTTACTTAGAATCATATAGTCATAGAATGTCAGGTTGGAAGGGACCTCAAGGGTCAGCTAGTTCAGCCCTTCTAATATGATTGAACATTCTCAGCTGTAATAGGTTTATTTTGTTCTCTATATATAGATGTCCAACCTTTTCCAGCTGGCAGGTCAGAAAGGAACAGCTCTCCTTGTTGTCTTCTGACATCTTCTTTCCTTGTGCTGATGCCTCAGATTCTGTAAGGTCTCTCATATGACAGTGGAGATGGAAGTTAAAGCAACTGAATAAACTCCAGAGGTATGAGAAACACTAAGCTTCAGTTAAAATTATCCAAAGCAGAGTAAAAACTAGTGAAAAAATTGTAGAATTGTGTATTTTTTGTATAAATTAGTATTGTCCTACTCTGACATTACTGAAAGCACACAGAGGATTTGCCTTCGATTTCTCTCATGATTTCTCTTCTGCTGCCTGGCTCTAGATTCACCCAGAATGGCCACTAGAGGAAGAAAAATGGATTTGCACCTGTAATAGTTGGCCGGATGTCAAGTGGCAGCTTAGACATGTCTCATAGACGTAGGAGGCTTTAGAGTACTTAGTAAAACTTATGGAAGTTTTAACACTTAACCTCTAGCAAATGTCTACTGAGACTTTGCAAACTACAGTGTTTTTTTAGCTTATAACTAGGTCAAAGAAGGACAGATTTTTCACAGAAATGGCAAAAAAATAAAAAAATCCATTATGCAAAAGTCAGTTCTCTGCCAAATTTCAAGTCCCTCTTCTACATCTTGGTGCAATAACAACATTCCAAAAAACAGATTGCCAGAATTCCTATTAGCATTAGGGGAAAAAAAAAAAAAAAAAGTTCTTCCTTTAACAGTAGCTGAAGTATTTTTTACAAAAAATTATATTAATTTCCATCATCAGTTTGAAGCAGTCCTCCAGTCCTTAATCTAAGCCTGAATAAATCATAGGCATCTGAAACCTGATCCTGAAATTAAAGTTTAAGGAAATCTTGAAAACAATGGGAAATTGACATGCCTGTAACAGAACAGAAAATAAAGTGCACTCCAGAGCAGCATATTTCCTTCAAGGAAAGCACCTTTGAATAAATACTGTGCATAAATTCTACATTAAACTCAGAGTGGAGATAGAAGCAGAGTTATATTTATGTCAGTTATTAATTATTAAAATGAAAATAAAATTATTAGGCTTTTTCCTGATAGCTAAAATATCAGAGAAGCTTTTAAATTAACAAAATTCAATCTATCAGCATAATTTTTAATACCAAAAAGGAACTTGTAGCTCTCTTATTAGTGACTTTTACACATTTCTTTCACAGACACATTTTTTTGCCTCAATTTCAAGTAATTTTTCAGAATTATACACTACCTTTTATTACAATGATAATTTACAAATGACAGAAATCAAAGAAAGATTTTCTGTTGGATAGAAGGAGAACTAGAACCTGCTCATGTTGCAGATCAAAACTTGTTTCATCACTCTGAATGAGTGCAATATTTTTATGTGCTATTTTTTTCTATATATGATTAATAAAAATGTGTCCCAAACATATATACATTACTTCTATGCACAAATGTTTTAATCTCTTTGATTTGAACTTCATCTATTCTAATTATTATTTTGTGGAACATTTCCCCCTTTCTTCTCCTCAATATGTGTTATATTTTCAGTGTGGGATGAATGTTAAAGCATTATGAGATAAAAATTGTGGCTTATTCCAATTTCTATCTGAACCTTAAACTTAAGGAACAGCTTAACCTAAAGCTGACAGGTTGGCAGAAGAATTTATTAAAAGATTAAACGATTTTGATAAACTAGGATTTCAAATCCATATCCACTTATTATAACAATAAATAGCAACTATTTTCTCGGACACACTAAAAGGAGTAGGAATTATTTCATGACACTGAACCAACCAAAAAAAAACAAATTAGCTCTATTTATATTTTAATTGTCTGATTGTGTAACTCATTATCTTATGTTCAGTTTTTTGGAACATATAGGTAGATACCAGAAAACATGAAGAAAATAACTAATCTGGACTAGAGTTTGCAGTCAGGGCTGAAGATATTTAGGTTGTTAAAATATGTCAAATATAACAGTGCTAAGTGGAAAACGGAGGGAATGGGAGTTGAGGTTATAGCCGTGTCTGGTTTTTTGCTGGTAAAACTGAGATCAAGATATTCCCCCTTCTTTGCAGCATATAGCATGTTTTTTGGTGTGCTGACAGTAATCCTAGCTCTTTAGTTCTTGAGCAAAATGATGATATTTTCTGTGTGCAATCATGCAATCATTCTGGTTTTAGCTGTTATGTCCTAGGGTATTTGTTTTGGTTTAGCTAGAGGAAGGGGGAGAGAGTGAGGGGGGGGTGTCTGTGTGTGTGTTTTCCTATTTTAACAATAGCTTTCTTTGTTTCTTTTCATGACTGTTTGTATTTGGCTATGGGTGAACTATAATCAATCACAGGTGTTACAGCCTGATGTAAGTATTAGTTGACTTCAGCTCTACTGTAGAGTTGATCAATGATATTTGATGTAACTTCAGCCCCCTGCTTTGAACATTCTGTTCTTGGCAGTCTTCTGGCAGGTATTCTCTATGACCAGCATCCAAACAGTTTCATTAAACTGAGGTAAAATATGTATGTGTTTGGTTTGGGTTTTTTGTTTGTTTGTTGTCTTTTCAGCAAAGCAGCAAAGTGTATGGAGAATAGAATAGCAAAAATGATCATTTAACTCTTTATAAGACATTGGAGTATGAAATTCCACACAAAACTTAACTTGCAGCCCTCTGGTATTAATGGAAAAAAGTTGACGCTTGCACCAAAAATACCAAATCATCCACAAGTAAACTATGTATTTATTTATTTATTCAGTCAGTTAGTGTACATTATATGTAAACTTTAAAAGAGTCCTTGCAAAGTGAAAGTTTGCCATTGTGGGGAAAAAGAAATCCAAACCCCAAAAATCTAAAATACTTGAATTCTTCCAGGCTAACCTCATTTTTTTTTTCCTAACATACTGATCCTATTTCTTGAGAAGAAAATAGAGCTGAGTTGAATGGAGCAATATCCCTGAGTCCTGGATATGCATCTGTTCAGAACTCTATCAAGATGTGATAAATTTTAGGCATTTTTGTTCAATACATCAATCTGAATAGACTGATGTCAGTGACATCCAGCAAAGTTAAAGGAATTTGTCAGCCTGACTAAGAAAAGAGTCAGATGCTGATAACAGTTATGGATTTATTTTTTTTTTAAATTGCAAAATTGAAGAAAAAGACATTGAAATCTAGTTTACAGCTTTCTTTTTCAATAAGATTGATGTGAAGTAGGGATCATTTGAAGGACTCAATCTGGAAGGGCAACATCAGTGGCAAAGTGAAAACTGTCACAACAGTATTATGCTTAGCAACTAGTCAGGAGTTTAGATTGATCATATGGCACAGAGTAGTAGGCAGAACTATTACTTTTTGGCACCTGATGGCAAACATATGGTCATAACACTGTCCAGCTACTATTAAAGTACATATCCACATGCAAGAACAGGCTTTCCATGAGTTTATTCAGTTTTGTAATGATGTTCTGGATGTGGCACTCAGTGCCATGGTCTAGTAACCGCAGCGGTAGTGGATCAAGGGTTGGACTTGGTGATGTCTGAGGTCCCTTCCAACTCAGCCAATTCTATGATGCTATGGTTATTTAACATGCTTTAAAACTTTAGTTGGCTAAAACAGACCCTTGCTTCTGGAAATATCTCCCAATTTTACAGTAGTCCAAAACAATTTTTCATGTCTTTAGCATTCTTCAATTCTCCAGGAAAATACCCAGCAAGAACATCCGATTTCTCTAGGAGAATCCAGTGGGAATGCGTGTCAAATGTCTTATTACAGTCAAGGCAGACAACATCCACAGCCTTTCCTTTGTCCAGTAAGTGTGTCAACTTTTCATAAAAGGAGATCAAGTTTGTCAAACAGGACCTGTTTTTCATAAACCCATGCTGAGTGGGCCTGGTCACTTGGTTATCCCGCATGTGCTATATAATAGTACTCAGGATGATCTGCTCTGTCAACTTCCCTGGCACCAAAGTCAAACTGAGTGGCCTGTAATTTCCTGCATCATCCTCCCACCCCTTCATATATATGGGTGTCAATCTGGCTGACTTCCAATCTGTTGATACTTCCCCAGTGAGCCAGGACTGCTGACGAATAATGGAAAGTGGCTTAGTGAGCACCCCTGACATCTCTCTCAGCACCCTTGGTGTATACCATCTGGCCCTATGACTCAGGTATATATGTGTGGTGCAGCAGATCACTGACCACAATTGTTGTGGGGTTCATTCTGCTCTCTGTATCCTAGACTGAAGGGATGAACTCTCTCAGTACAACAGATTGTAACAGTAAAGACTGAGGCAAAGGAGTCATTGAGCATCTCAGCCTCTTTCTCATCCCTTGTTACTATGTTTCCTCCATCATCTAATGGGGGATGAAGCCTCTAATCAGGCTTACAGGGACTGAAAATATCAGAATAATCTTTTTAACTATGAGCATATAGACATCAGAAATTGATTTCATTGATACTGAAAGTCAAAATGGATTGACAAGAATACTATTTGGATGAATAGACTAATTAAAGGACAATGATGTGTATCATGGATAGTCTGGACCATGGGATTGAAAATGCCTTCACCAAGTTTGCTGATGAAACTAAACTGTGTCAGGTCTCTTCACACTGGAGAAAGTTCAGGGAGACCTCATCACAATTTTCCAGTTCTTAAAGGGTGATTACAGAGAGGGTCAAGGACAAGGACAAGGTGCAACAGGGACAAGTTGCATAAGGAGAAATTTCATCACACTTTAGGGAAGAAAATTTTCATGGTGAGAATAATCAATTGCTGTAACAATCTTGCTAGGGACATGGTGAAGTTCCCAACACTAAAGGTTTTAAAGTAGCCACTGGACAAGGTGCTAGATAGCCTCATCTAGGTGCCTTTCAACCTGGGCTCTTTTGTGATGCTATGTAGTTTATAATACTGTATTGGAGAAATTAAGTTACTGAGAGCCTATGAAATATTCTATTGTGCCTTCCTGAAGCAAATTTCAGAACAGTAATGTTTGGAGAATTTATTCTCCACTTTCATTTTTCAGACCCTTATTGCCACTGTTCTATTGTGCAAGTTTGTATAGATATGACATGTTAGTCCTTCCAAAACTGAAGAGTAATAAGGTTCAGTGAGTGATGAAGGATGACATTTGGAGGTACTCTTTCTACTGCTTTTTAGTGACAAAAATCATATAGGAATATTGTACCTGTACTTTGGTTTGCAGTATCTCTACATATAAAATGGTATTAAAGTTGGGGGGGGAGGGGGGCGTTGGTTTACTGGGGTTTTTTGTTTGGTTTAATTTGATTGGTTTGGGGTTTTTTTGGTTGGTTGGTTCATTTTCTTTCTATGTTATTACAATCCTCAAGTTTAATCTTCCGAAAGTTGGAAGCTTTACTCAAAAGAATTCAACAATCATTGAATTACGACAGCAGATTTGTGTTTCATATTGCTTACTGTTGGCTGAGAAACCTCATAACCTCATTAGCTTTTAACTGATAGTATGTTATGGACATCTTTTAAGAACATGAAGATAGCAGAGATATCTGGACTCAAAACTTTTAATGGGAACTTATTGTACCAATGAAGGGAAAATATATCTTACAGTGTTATTCAGGAGGGAGATTTATGAAAGGTGAAAGTGTGGGATCTTAAAAGAGTAAATAATTGCAAGGACTGAGAGAGAGAAAAAATAATATATCCATGTATATACATTTATATCAGACCAGACTCCAGGAAGGAATTAACTTGATTATTTTGACTTTACATGAAACTCTAGGGCCATAGATTGAGAAACTTCCTCACTGTTGTTTTGTGAATCAGAGGTAATATGATGGAAAGAACCTTTGTACCATACATACAGTCCTATGAGATTCCTGATGACTCCGATTTACTTTCATACAAATTTTTACTTTTTCATTCTGTTAGTATAAAGTACTGCTCACAATGTTTTATGCTGTGTTTTGGCTTAAATGAAATGTGAATAATTTAGGCTGCAAATTAAAAGAATAATATGTAAAAAACCTGAATTCCAGTGATCTATGCTTTGATATAAATGAAAAGCATAGGTATTCAGCACCTTTAGAATTAATTCCTGAGGTCTGGTTGTCAGTGAGACATGAGAGAAATAAAAATTAGGAAAAGGGAAAAACTCTGATTATGTTAATCAGAATTTCTCAGCAGGTCAGAATGATATTTTTAATGTGAAGGTTAAAAATGTAGAAAGTTGGTAGGTTTCTGGTCTTTTTACAATATTGACAGAAGCATTCAGCATAGCAGAAGATGGCAGTTTTTCAGAATATGATTGTGCCTCTTTGTGTTTCCTAAATGTTTGATAGAGAAAATAATGGCAATGCCTGCAAGGCACTGAGTCTAAACTTCAAAAAAAAGAAGCCATAAGGAAAGGAATAACAAAATACAGTGGATTTCTGTATTGACACACTTTGTTGGAGTCTGGAGGCAAATCACATTTGTAACTTTCTGAACACACATGCTCTTTGATTTGAGACAGAAAAATAAACTGAAACATGAGAAGCCATTTCAGGCAGCAGAACATTTAGGAATGCAGAACAATGATAGTATATAAATAATTTTGTATTGTATGGTTTTTATTTCTTTTTCATTTAAAATTCACAAGTGAAAAATATTTTTTTTAAATTGTATTTTGTTTTGTTTTGTTTTGTTTTGTTTTGTCTCAAAGTGTTATTTGTTCAAAACATGGGAACCAGTAAGTCCTAATCTCAGGACAATACTGTGATCTTGCTCTGGCAAGGAGTTTGGATTCCAATGGATGGGATTCATCCCGGGTGCTGAGGGAGCTGGTAGAAGAGCTGGCTAGGCCATTCTCCATCATTTATTGGTCTTGGCTAACCAGGGAGGTCCCAGGTGACTGAAGACTGGCCAATGTGACACCCATCCACAAGAAGACCCAGAAGGAGGATCTGGGGAACTATAAGCCTGTCATCCTGACCTTGTTGCCTACCAAGGTTGTGGAGCAGATCATCCTGAGTCACAACAAGTGGCACGTAGAAGACAATCAGGGAATCAGGTTCAGCCAACATGGGTCTAGGAAAAGAAGGTCCTGCCTCACCAGTCTCGTCTCCATCCGTGACTGGGTGACCCACCTATTGGATAAAGGAAGGGCTGTGTTTGTGGACTATCCCCCAGGGATCAGTGTTGGGCCCAGTTCTGTTTAATATCTTTATCAACGACTTAGATGAAGGGATTGAGTCCATCATCAGCAAATTCGCAGATGACACCAAGCTGGGAGGAAGTGTGGACCAACTGGAAGGCAGGAGGGCTCTGCAGGGGGACCTGGACAGACTGGAGAGCTGGGTTGATTCCAACGGGATGAGGTTCAACACGGCCAAGTGCCGGGTCCTGCACTTTGGCCACAACACTCCCATGGGGAGCTCCAGGCTGGGCACAGAGTGGCTGGAGAGCAGCCAGACAGAGAGGGACCTGGGAGTCTGGATTGACAGGAAGCTGAACATGAGCCAGCAGTGTGCCCAGGTGGCCAAGAAGGCCAATGGCATCCTGGCCTGTATCAGGAACAGTGTGGCCAGCAGGTCCAAGGAAGTGATTCTTCCCCTGTACTCAGCACTGGTGAGGCCACACCTCGAGTACTGTGTCCATTTCTGGGCCCCTCAGTTTAGGAAGGATGTCGAGGTCCTGGAACAGGTCCAAAGGAGGGCAACCAGGCTGGTGAAGGGACTCGAGCACAGACCCTATGAAGAGAGGCTGAGAGAGCTGGGGCTGTTCAGCCTGGAGAAGAGGAGGCTCAGGGGAGACCTCATCTCTCTCTACAACTACCTGAAAGGAGGGTGTAGCCAGGGGGGGGGTTGGTCTCTTTTCCCAGACGACTTTCAACAAGACAAGAGGACACAGTCTTAAGTTGTGCCAGGGGAGATTTAGGTTGGATATTAGAAAGAATTTCTTCACGGAAAGGGTGATCAGGCAATGGAATGGACTGCCCGGTGAGGTGGTAGATTCTCCATCCCTGGAGACATTTAAAAAAAGACTGGATGTGGCACTCAGTGCCATGGTCTAGCAACTGCACCGGTGGGTCAAGGGTTGGACTTGATGATCTCTGAGGTCCCTTCCAACCCGGCTAATTCTATGATTCTATGATTCTATGATTCTGTCTCAACTTCAGCAAAGCCTTTGACACAGTCTCCCACAGCATCCTCCTGGAAAAGCTGGCAGCCCATGGCTTGGACAGGTCCACCCTTTGCTGGGTTAAAAACTGATTGGATGACCAGGCCCAGAGAGTGGTGGTAAATATTGCTTCATCCAGTTGGCATCCAGTGACCAGCGGTGTCCCCCGTGGATCAGTACTGGACCCAGACCTATTTAACATCTTTATTGCTGACCTGGATGAGGGGATTGAGTTTACCCTTAGTAAATTCACAGATGACACCAAACTTGGGGAGGGGGTGTGTTCTGATCTGCCAGAGGGTAGGAAGACACTGCCAAGGGGCCTGGACAGGCTGGGGTGATGGGTCAAGGCCAGTGGTATGAAATTCAACAGGACCAAGTGCCAGGTCTTACACTTTGGCTAGAATAACCCCACACAGCACTACACACTGGGAAAAGAGTGGATGGAGAGCAGCCCAGCAGAGAGGGACCTGGGAGTACTGGCTGACAACTGAACATGAGCCACCAATGTGCCCAGGTTGCCTGAAAGGCAAATGGAATCCTGGTTTGTATCAGGAACAGCTTAGCCAGCAGGACTAGGGATGAAATTCTTCCTCTGTATTCAGCAGTCGTGAGGCCTCACCTTGAGTACTGTGTCCACTTCTGGGGCGCTCACTTCAAGAAGGATATTGAGGTAATGGAATGGGTCCAGAGAAGGGCAGCAAGGCTGGTGAAGGGACTAGGGGGAATGTCTTATAAGGAGAGGCTGAGTAAGATGGGATTGTATAGCATGGGGAAGAGGAGACTCAGGGGGCACCTCATCACTCTTTACAGCTACCTGATGGGAGATTGTAGTCACCTGGGGGTCAGGCTTTCCTTCCAGACAGATAGTGGCAGGATAAGAAGGCATGGCCTGAAGCTCTACCAGGGGATGCTTAGGTTAGATATCAGAAAGCACTTCCCCACGGAGAGGGTGATGAGGCACTGTAATGGGCTGCCCAAAGCAGAGATGGATCACCATCCCTGAAGGTATTTAATGAAAGGCTGGGTATGGCACTTAGTTCCATGGTCTAGACAATATGATAGTGTTAGGTCATAGGTTGGACTTGGTGATCTCAGAGGTCTTTTCCAGCCTCAATAATTCTGTGATTCTCTATCTGTCAAGTTGCCTTTCAACCCCTAACATTTTGTGATTCTGTGATTCTATGTGACCTCAACATGCAAAAATCACTATAGCACTTTTCAGTATTAAAATTGTAACATGTTCAACTTAAGAAACAGTAAATTGGATATTTGACTTGGGTTAGTGCTGTGGTGTTCTGGAAGAGGGAGGGTCCACAGGGCTGAGTTGGTGAGAGGCTGCTGGATTCTCCTCTTCTTCCAGTTGTGGCCCTGCCTCTGACCAAAGCTAAGCAGATATAGAAAGCTGGATGTGCCTCTGTGAGTAACATACGTAAGAAAGGGAAAACAAAGCCACAAAAATGAAAAAAAAAAAAAAAAGAAAACCCAAACCCCAAAAAACCTACAGAGCAGAGGAGAAGAACAGGTGAGAACAATGCTTGAGCAGACACCAAGGCCAGTGAGGAAGGAGGAGGAGAAGGTTCCTGAGTAGAGATTTTCCTGCAGCCTGTGGTGAGATGGCAGCTGTACCCCTGCAACCCATAGAGCAGTACAATGGAGCAGTCCCTGGAGGACCACAGGGGGTGCCATAAATCTGTCATGGTTTAACGCCACACCAACAACTTCAATGAATGATCTCTATTAATCCCCACCCCCTCACTCAGTAGAGAAAGGAGGAGAATGAGAGAGACTTAAGCTGGAAATTAAACTAAACTATTCAGTTTTAATGAAACAGTAATAATGAAAAGGAAAATTATTAAATATATACAAATATACACAAAAATAATACCATGTTCCTTCCCCTTTCCCCTCAGTAAAGCTCTTCTCACCACCAAGGCTGCAGGGCAGCCCTGGAAAAGTCTTAGGTTGGCTCCTGGAGTCAGTGGCAGAAGGGAGCTGGAGGAAGAAACACAAGGATTCAGGAGGGCACAGACTGGGATTAAAGGCATACAAGCAGACAGAATCCTCCCAGGACACCAACCGTGGATGAAAAAACTTGACTCTCATGATCTCTCACATTTATACCAAGGATGATGTGTATGGGATGGATAACTCTATTTGGTCAGTTTTGGTCACCTGTCTGCTCTACTCTCCCCTAAAGGAGGGCTGCAGATGTGACCCCTTTACTCCCTTTCTATTTCCAGACAATATGATGGTTTTCAGAACTGAGCAGTGGTCTTGGTTCTGCAGACCATTCTCTGGCAGTAACTGTAAACATGGAACATCATCAGTCCTAGAAGTAGACACTGGCTGAGAAACTTGATGTTAATTTCATCAAGGGCAGCTACTTAGAAGAAACTTAGATGAAAATAAAATTACAAGAACGAAAATCCTTGCTATACTGGCTCAAACCAGGACAATATATTTTATCATAATTTACAAAAATTACATGCAACCAAGTGAAACAAAAATAATTCAGGTGTACTTTAGTATAGATCGCTTACTGGGAAAAAAGAATATTTTTGGATGCAGAGTAAAAGTAATCATGATTTTTCTATTAGAATGATTTTTTACTGGACATTTTTTTGAAGAAACTTTCCTTTTCTGTGAGGGAATATAAAAATAAAAATATATTAAAAATATATAAAATATATTTTGAGTTATGAAGCATTTTGCATGCCAGAAAAGGTATTTTTCTGATCATCCTAGGCTGAGTTCTACCAAAAGTTTGTTCCTTGTTATCCAGAGTAAAAACAAGCAAATCTGTTTAAGCAATATGATTTTAAGATGCAGAAGTTCTAAGAAATTAAAAAAATAATATTTTTTCAAGCACTTACAAACTGTATTAGTTATATTAATATATAAAATATTATTAATAATGTATTCATTATTATTATTATTATATTCCATATTGAAGTGCATTAGCACTGTGCTGTCTTATGGCAGACTTGATTTTTTGGTAGGCATGTTTTGTTGTTAAAAAGAAGATGAGAATTACATTCTGGAAAAGGAAAAATAATCATGACATTCTCACCATTAAATGCATTTTAACTTACTTGGAAAAATTTTGCCAAATAAAGCTCACTTAGAAACCAGAATACATTTGTTAAACCAAGAAATTGGAATGAAAAAAACTGTGAGAGACTTAAACCCAAAGTAATAAATTATATTTTAGTAAAAAGAGATAAAAGAGATATTTTAATAATAAGAGATAAAAAGAGATAAAAACTCTGGGAGTGAACATGGAATGTAGAAACCAGTAAGAAAATTACTATATAGGAAGAGATGAACTTATGCCAAATGTCACTGGTTATATAAATCTAAAGACAGTCAGAAATCTCATAGGGATTCAAGAGGGATCAATTTAGGGGAAATATATTTTCCATATATTTCTAGTATATTTTCAATATATTTTCAAGGGAAAATACATTCGTGAGCATCTTGGTCTGTGAAGGTCACTAGAATGTATTTCAGGGGGGCATATCTGTTAGGGTTAGGGTACTCATTGGAACATAGAAAACTACATAGAAAACATAAAGAACTACACTGGAGGTCCTCATAGAAAAAAGCTAGAAGATATTACTTGTTTTGTGAGTTAAAATACTGTTTGATCATTACACTTAAACATTACACATAACATTACACTGTTTGAACATTACACTACTGTTTTCTATGCCTAAAACATAATGGATTAATCGAATGGTGGTATCATTTTTTTTTTTTTTTCTGAACAACCACAGACCTCTAGCATAATATTTTCCCAAAAATAAAGATTGAGTTCAACCACTGTTCATAAACCTTCGTAGCTGCAGTGTACACACTGCATTGTATAGAGTGAGCTTTGCAAAGCCACAGGCAAATCATAGCAAAGAAGTAGTGCTTGGATATTAATACAGGGCAAAATTGTCTGTAAAATTATTGTTTGAAGCTAGATATTCAGTTTCTTATTGTAATATTTGAGCTTCTTATCTTGGTAGCAGGATGAAAAGGAAAATAAGCCAGCAACTGTCAGATTGCAAACAATTATGACTATTTCAAAAAAATTACTTGCGACTCCACATTTTGCCAGTTGGCCTTTCTTTTTAAAAAAGAGAGTACAAGAACTGTTAGAGTAATTAGATTAAATTTATGACTCTTTCTTATAAGCAGTTCTTATTAATTTTAAAAGTTATGGCAGAAACTGAATGAATAGCTATCAAGGCACAAAGCTGTTGTGCATTGAATTGGAAATCAAGAGACCTATGTGCTCTTCCTGGTCTGTTTCTTGTTCCCAAGGCACTTCACATTTCTGTACCTCATTTTCTGTAAATGAAGCTTTTTGTAAACTGCATTGAAGTCTGGTCTGCAAAATAAAAGTCTTGTATAAATGGTATTATTCAGACTTCTATTATGAATATTACCTACACTTCAGATGCTTTTACGATATTTATACTTGTCCTAATGACTAATTAAATTCTTTTCCGTTGCAGATGCATTTTTAAAAGGCAACTTTACTAATTACTTTGTCATAACCAAAACTGTGTATATCATGTAGACCAACTTATCTGTACCATCTTTTGAAAATAATGTGTGGAAACACTTATTTTCTGCACTTATTTTCCACTAAGAGGTTATACATAATATTTTACGCTTATTCATATTTAGTACTACTTAACCATTAGTCTTACAAGACACCTACAAAGCATTTTGAAGATGTTCTGTGCTTTTTTCAAGGGTAAAGTCATCTAAGTGCAGAATGCTGCACTAACACATTATTTCTACTGCTTTCTAAAAATTAAATTTAAGAATAAGCAAATGAGATCACCACTTAAAACTGTTAAGCAATCTTGTGGTTTTGTTTTATTTTGAAGCTGTGATTGTGTAGCTCAACTAAATTTAGGAAACAAAGTGATAAGCAATAATTTGTCAGTTGTTTTATGTGCCCCCACAATTTTCTTCAAAACAAGACTGAAGTGCTTCATTGCTTCTTTCCAAACTGCATAAAAAGAAACAAACTTAACTGCATTGCACTTAACTTCCATTACAGCGTGCTTATGCAAAAAACCACTGCAGCTATGTTTTGGAGGGTTTTTTGCTATTCTTGTTTTCACTTTTCATCTCTAAATTTTTTCAGTTAGTGAGAAGCGATAAAAATTTTGAGGAATCCATTGACTTAGTCAGATTATTATGGTGAATTTTATTCTTTTTCCCAACAATATTAACAAATGGCTGAGCAAATAAAGCAACCTTTTTTTTTCTTTTTTCTTTCTCATAAATAGTGATATATCACTAAAGTTCAAGTTGAATTTGTTTACTAAAAGATAGAAGATCGAAGGTCACAATACCTCCATTATGATGATGACCTCCTCTTGCAAAATTCATTACACTGCTAAAAGTCATACAACCATTCATCATAACATTTGCACAGATCTGTTTCAGAAACCACATGATCACCTGTTTACTTGCTGAGAAACTTGTGTAGTACTAATACAATTCCTGTTGATTTCAGACAGAAACATGTCTACAGATTTGTGCAAAGGCTTTCCACTGAATTTTGATATTTATCCTCTACCCAGCCAAGACTTCTCTATGGGCTTTGAAAAGACACAGATTATTCCACTTAATTATTTCACACCACCAGTACTGAAAAGAAAGTATAATACTATCAACTTTTACAACTTCAAAATTATAATTTTCCTGTTATTATGTTCATCTATCAATTGATTAAAATTTCTACTTTTTCTGATTTCTCTGGGAGGTTAAAACTAGTGCTTGCTCAGCAAAAAGCTGCTTCCACAGAGATACAAGGTGCCCACCTCTACAAATTCCCTTCTTGGGACTCACAGATTCTCACTACTACATCCCCCATAGGAATGCTCCATTTTTACAATAATCTACAAAGAAGATTCTTACCTCTGAATCTGGGAGATAGGGTTTTGATAGTTGGACTGTTCAATGAATAAAGAAACTGGCTGGAAGGCTGCAGCCAAAGAGCCATTATGGTCAATGGATCAACGTGCAAAGGGAGATCAGTAACTGAGGGGTGTCCCTCAGGTATTTAGACAGTAGGATTGGGTGCACACTTAGTGAATTTGCAAGTTGAGTGGTGAAGCTGAGGAATGGGGTGCAATTCAGAAGGAGCTTGACAAGCCAGAGGAATGGGTCCATACAAACCTCATGATGTTTACAAAGCCAAGTGCAAGGTCCTGCACCTGGATCAAGGCAATCATCAGTATTAATACAGAGTAGGGATGAATGGATTGAGAACAGCACTGCAGGGAAGGACTTGGAGATACTGGTGGATGAAAAATTGGACTTCAATTGGCAATCCATCAATATCCTTGGCTGCATAAAAAGCATATCTCCCCTTGCCTTGCCTTGCCTTGCCTTGCCTTGCCTTGCCTTGCCTTCCCTTCCCTTCCCTTCCCTTTCCTTCTCTTCTCTTCTCTTCCCTTCCCTTCCCTTCTTCTCCCTACACCACTCTTTTTGAGACCTCTCCTACATCACTCAGCTTGGTGAAGCCTGGTATAAGTGTCACGGTTTAGCCTGTATCAACCAGGTCTCCAGTCACTCACCCCAAACTCCCACTGTGTGATAAGGAGAAAATCCACCTAGAGACTCATTACTTGAGACACGTATAGCGAGATTTTCACTCCCCAGTTACAGCAGCAGGCAAAACTAAACAGACTCAATTTGTGAACAAAAAAATATATATAATCTATTGGTAGAAAGAGAAACCATGACCAGATCTTAATACATTCAAGACCAAATTGTTCCAGTATGGGCTGCCCACAGTCACAAACTGCTTTGGAAACAGTCAGCTCCCCTGGTATGGGGTCTTCCATAGCTGCAGATCCACATTTGCCCCTCCCTGGGATCCCTTACAAGCTGCAGCTCCGTATCTGCCCACCTGTGATATTCCCCAGCTGCAGTTCCCTGTCTGCCCACTGTGATTCTTCAGGAGTTACAAATCCGTGTCTGATCCACTATGCTCCATCAGGGACTGCTCCACCGTGTTCCTCCATGGGATACAGAGGGACAGCCTGCAATCTGACCAGGGGCTGCTGAGAAATCCTTTCTTGGGCACCTTCTCCTGCTCCTTCCTCACTAATCTTGGTGCCTTTACCTGGGCATTGCTCTAACTCCTTCCTCTCCTCTGCTCTGCAGTTTTGTTTCTCTTTTCTTTAATATTTTTCTTCCAGAGGCACATCCAGATTCCAATATCTGCTTGACCTTGGGCAGAGGCAGGGCCAGAATTGGAACTTGGGGATCTTCCAGTACTTTCTCAGAGGAACTGCCCCTGTGGTCCCCCGTGTTTCTAAAACACCACTGCACTAGCCAAAGACAAGGCAACAGATATGGAACTCAGATTCAGGGTAAAGGAGAGACACAAAAATGATCAGAGGTCTGGAGCATCTCTCCTATGAAGAAAGGCTGAGAGGGCTGAGGTCGTTTATCCTGGAGAAGAGAAAACTCCTGGAAGACCTAATTATAATCTCACACTACTTAAAGAAGACTTATGAGAAAGACAGAGAAACACTTTTTTACTAGGGTCTGTAGTGTCAGCACCAGGGGCAACAGTGTTAAACCAAAAAAGTTTATGTTGGATAATACTTTTACACTGGATAAAAATAAGAATTTTTTTTTTTTATGTGAGTGGTGAGACACTGGAAGAGGTTTCAGAGAGAACCTATAGATACCACATCCAACCTTACCTTAAACAATTCCAAGGACAAGGAACCTAACCTAGCGCAGGATGTCCATGGCTGGGGGTGGGTTGGAGAAGACATTCTTTAAACGGTCCTTTCCAACTCAAACCATTCTTCCCATTGAAAACATGGGAAATCGTATGCTTCCTCTTTCCTTAGGAAAGGATTTAGTTGCCTAATATAGATGTCAGTGGTTTTTTGTGGTAACTTGGTACCTGACACCAATCACGTGAGGCTAACTTTTTGTCTTTCTATTTTTCTTAATAATCATGGAAAAAAGAAATTCTTACTTAGATACTGGAAAAAGTCTAGGAAACTTAAGAAGTCGCCATATAGTTTTTCTCATGAGTTATAATCAAAGAAGAAACTTAATCATGAGAGGTGGAAGGTCTTCCGTTGCAATTCATCTTTAAACAAAAATGTAAACAGTGTGTACTATTACATAAAATTTTAAGGAACAAGAAAGCCTATCCCCATTGGATCACATTGCCAGTTACAGATTGCAGTATGTCATGACTGAACTAATTGAAAAGATGAAGTCAGCTATTTAATGAACTTTAAAAACCTTCAATCACCTCTCATCTCCCAGGCTAAATGAAAGAAGATGTATTTATGGCACTGTGTTGTAAGTCATTAATTAAAACATGTAAAGCAGAATTGTAAATATCTTGATTTAACACTTGTTAGAGTTAGCTAAGTATTGTTAGTATACCTAACAATAATTATTTGTGGCAACTGTTATGATTGACAGGTCTTCTACTGCTTGGACAACAATATTAATCCACATGTACTTTTATATACATATAAATATAAATGTATATATACTTACATATCATCTATATATGACTCTGTAGAGTTTATATGCTAAATAATTTAAATAAAGGACATTTTTCAGTAAGAACTCATAATGGAGATTACCCAGGAACAGAAAATATCTGGGTGATGAATAATGAGTAATTTATGACGCGATTAATCTGATCTTTTCTATCCTTACACACATTATCAAAAGCACTGTAAGAAAACACAGAAAGAAACCCAGTGCAAAACATGATTCATTGAAAGGTCAGTAATGTTTAAAAATGGATCAGCATTTTCTTAATAGCTTTGTCCTCATTCTGCCTAAGGGAAAAAATAAGTTTAACATTGTGCTTGTTAAGGTATTTCCTAATGTTAATTCATACAAACTATTACAAGATTTATTCCATAACTTTTATTACATAAATATATAAGCTTGTAAGGGGCCAGCCTTTAGGACCTATACTGGGAAGCAGTGTCAAAACTTCACTGTAAACCCTGTAAAAAAAGAAAAAGACTGCCAGACAATGAACTTCCTGGCACACAGGGAAATAACAGCCTGCCTATGCCCTAGGGACTTCATATGACACATATATGACACATGATATGAAATATGACACAGATAAAGATTGAGGAATGAGAGGAGGTCCACTTCAGCTGCCTAAGTTGATACGTCTCAATCGTGCTTACTCATTGTTGCTAAATGATTGTTTAATAAAAACAATCCTATAAAACGAGTTGTGATGGTGGGTTTCAGGATCTTTCCCATCTGGCTGGCCCAACGCTGGATCCAGGACCACTGATTTTCTGTTATCTATCTCTCTAACTTCTCCTCTTTCTCTTTCCCTTCTTAAAATCAGTAAGTAATGCAGGGCCTACCACAATTATTTCCCAGAATATACAGCTTGAACATACCTGCATTGTGACTCGTGATCAAAATAATCAGCCTTTATGATTGAGCAGACTAAGCATATATAATAAAGTATCAACATTTATGAACCATTCCTTCCATAGATTTAATTAAATCTTATGTCAAAACACAGACCTTGAGTGTTGTTTTACCTTAATCCAATCAAGGGATATCTGACAGTCAAGCATTTCCTTAGACTGTAATATTTTAATCACCCTTCCTCGAAGGGCCAGGTCTGAGGCTAAGCTTAGATCCAGCCCCACACAGACGCCTCTCTGAAAAGGAGTTTAGAAAGCAAGGGGAGGGGGCATGGAGGTGTGGGGGGGGTGTGTGTACAATTCATGTCTCCCTGGGTGCTCTATCTGGGTCCTGACAGTGTTCTTCTTAACTTCCTTTGTAATATATATATGGTTCCTATTGCTTCCCAGGTTCCTAGAGGAAAACCAAAGGTAATAAAAATAAGATTCAAATAATCTCTCAGAGGAAGAATTCTTTACTTACACTTCCTACACAATCTTCTCATCTTAAACACATCAGGTATGCTAAAGCAGTGGTAAAGAAAATTGTACAACTGATCCAAAACACTCCAGAGTGTTTCAGAAAAGACCTAGAGAACTTAGCACAGCAAATATTACTGGTGAAATATCCAGAGAAGTCAAATGCTAACCCATAAAAGCAAAATATTATTAGAACTGAGTCTGAATATCTAGAACAGATGGATGTTCGATCAATGATAATCTTACCAGAGAGACTCGGGTGCCCAGAACAGTCAGAAGGAGAAATTTTTAAAAAAGTTTGGGGACTGAAGCAAATAAAGTAACTGAGGAGAGAAGATTAAACAGATAGATCTGGATGTGTACTGCATCAAATTCAGTGGGACATAACTGTGCTGGAAAGAGATGTAATGAATATATATTCTTAGAATACACTCATAAAATGTATTTTAAGATACATTTTGAGTTATAGACTATAGACACTTGTGAACCAGCAACCAGATCTATTCCTATTTTCTTAGGGAATAGTGATGCACAGGTAGTAACTCTACCCTAAATAGATTATTGGGGATTTGCCCAGAAACATCTGGTAGGAAGTTTATTATTGCTTTTTCTTTCATTCCTCTTATATGTTTGACTGTAAGAATAATTTATTTTATTCAGCCAATATGGTGCTTCCAGATATTGCTGCAGTTCACCTTGATTAACAGCACCAATTATGGCTACTTTAAATTATGTCATGAATCAAGGTAGCTTTTAGAAACCCAAGACTTAGGAAATACAGTGCTAGCTTTATATTTATTACAGATAAAATCTGTAATTTGGCAGGATTTACAGAAGTCAAGAAGGGAAGATTACAGAAGGTATGATAGAAATATTTTTGAAAATGGCTGCTTTAAGCATGAAAAGTTTATAAAGTAAAATATTGGCTTGCATGCAAAGGTGCCACAGACTTAGCTGAAGTTCTATTTTGTTGTAGAATCACAGAATGGGTAAGGTTGGAAGGGATTTTAAAGATCACCTAGTTCCAATCACCCCCTGCATGGGCAGGGATGCCTTTCACTAGACCAAGTTGCTCAAAGCCCCATCCAACCTGGCCTTGAAAACATCCAGGGAGAGGGCAATCAAAACTTCCTTGGCCAATCTGTTCCAGCATCTCACCACCGTCAAAGGAAAGGATTTCTTCCTAATGTCTAACCTAAATCTTCCCTCTTCAAGTTAAAAATCATTTCCCCTTGTCCTCTCGCTACACACCCATGTAAAAAGCCCAACCCCAGCTTTCTTGCAGGCCCCCTTCAGGTATTGGAAAGTTGCTCTAAGGTCACCTCAGAGCCTCTTCTTCTTTAGACTGTGAAAACCTAACTTCCTCAGACTGTTTTCATAGCGGAGATGCTCCAGCCCTCTGATCATTTCTGTGGCTCTCCTTTGGACATGTTCAAGGAACTCTATGTCCTTCTTACACTGGAGATTCCATAATTGGACACAGTACTCCAGGTAGGGTCTCAGAAGAGCAGAGCAGAGGGGAAGAATCACCTCCCTCAACCAGCTGTCTATTCTTTTGATGGAGCCCAGGGCCTGTTTGGCTTTCTGGGCTTCAAGTACACATTGATGGCTTATGATAAGCTTCTGATCCACCATCAACACCAAATTCTCCTCAGGGCTGTCCTCAATCCTGTCTCCTCCCAACCTGTATTCATGCATGGGATTACCTCAGCCAAGGTGTAGAACCTTGCACTTGGCCTTGTTGAACTTCATGCAGTTTGCACGTTCCCTGTTCTTGAGCCTGTTGAAGTCCCTCTGGATGGCATACCTCTATCATGTTGACTACACCACACAGTTTGATGTCATCATCAAAACTGCTGGGGGTGCATTCGATTCCACTGTCCATGTCGCTGACAAAGATGTTAAATAGCACCAAACCTGGAGGAGCACTACTTGCCACACATCTACATTAGGACACTGATACGCTGGTCACAACTATTTGAGTGTGACTGTCTAGCCAGTTACTTATCCAACAAGTGGTCCACCATCCGTATCATTCCAGTTTAAAGACCAGAAAATCACACAGGACAGTGTCAATCGCTTTGCCCAGGTCCAGGTAGATGACATCTGTTGCTCTATTTTGTCCACCAAGGCTGTGACCCCATCATAAAAGGCCACCATATTAGTCAGGCAGGACTTGTCCTTAGTGAATCCAAGTTGTCTTTCACCAGTCACCTCTTTGTTATCCGCATGATTTAATAGAGACTTCAGGAGGATCTGCTTCATGATCTGTCCAGGCACAGAGGTGAGACTGACTGGCCTGTAGTTCCCTGGTTCTTCACCTCCACCTTCTGCCTTTTCCTCAAGCCTGGCAGGTTGTGGCTCCACCAATCTATCTCCCTTTCACATTCCCAAATACTCAGGCTCTCCACATCCTCTTTCAGTTCTACCACCAGACTTGGCAGGTCATTCACATGGTCACAGAGTACACAGGTATTGTGACTGCTTTCATCTGGTGTGAGGGACTGGCTCAGACATTCCATGCACCCATGTGTCTCCAGGGCAGCTCAGTCTGAGCTGCCACATTCTTCTTGGCCATAGGTTTGACACAAGTGGATACTATAGTTAAGTTTCTTTGTGTGAGGGAAAAGACTGCAGCTGACCTCACCTCCTGCCCTGCCCTGCCTTCTTGAACTGCTGCACAAACTGCTGTCCTACACCTTTCTGATATGCCATTCCCTGTTTTCCCATCCTGTTTGCCATGCTCCTCAGTTGCTCGCACTCCCTGAGAGCTGCTCTTGTACCTGACAGGGCATGGGCCAACATCAGAGGCATTCCCTGTTGGACTGAATCTGTCTCTTTCCACTCAGGATGAGAAGCCAGCTTGCCACTCTCTTGCTCTCTCTCCCTGCACTTTGTGCTCCTCTTTTTCTTTTTGGTTGCTCTCCCTGTGCTTTATTCCCTTTTTTGCTTTTATTTAGCTGCCTCAGCAAGAGCCCCATGATGCGATCCTCAGAGAGTCTCCCCACCTTGATGGCTACACTGGCGGACTCACAGGTTTTTAAATCCCCCACCATCACTCTGATCTCCACCAACACTGAGTCAGAGCCATCCCCTACAGGTCTCAAGCTGTCTCTTCCTTCTCAGACCAAGGAGGCAGACTCCCTCTCTCCCAATCTCTCTCCCTGCTCTTTGTGCTCTTTTCTTTTTCAATTGCCATGGTTTGGCTGCCTCGGGAAGAGTCCCATGTCGTGATTAACCTAGGGTAAGATAAAAACCCAGAAAATTGGTAAAGATTTTAGAGCAAATATTATCTTGATGTTATCAGTTAAGACAAAGCTAGTATCACTCTTTCTGTGGCTGACTATGGACCTCAGATTTGAGACACAAAAATCCATATTTTCTATATAATCCTTCCACTAATGTTTAGTTACCTTTAAAAATGAAACAAATGAAGCATTTTTTTAAAAAATACCACTTAACACTTTTGTCATACTCCTGTGGGCACTCTTAGATAAGTAACTAAATTCTTTTTATGAAGATGCCTTTGATATATTGAGTTGAATTCAATATGGAATTCTGAAATTAAAGGAATAGATTCATACCCCAAAACTCTTTGACCAATTTAATTAAACTTTAAGAGTTCTAAGCTAAATTCTCTGTAGAAAGTAGTTTTTAAGACAAATATTAATTAGGAACAGCCTATATTAGGGACTGCATACTACTTACTATTCATCTAAGAACAGACAAGTCCTGTTATTTGAGTAGCTATAGAGAAACTTTCCTGGACTCTGATCCAGCGTGGTTTATATGATGTATGCACTAGTCCCAGGTGGATGTTTCAAATAACCAAGGGTTTTCCTTGGTGTCAAGACTCGAATGTCTATAGTCAAGAAAGAAGGCTATATTGGTTAAAAAAAAATTCAAAATCAAGTTATTTTGGAAACAGAACTGAAGGACTCAGAACTAAAGTAATTTTTTTTATTTTTTTTATTTTATTTTTTTTTTTTTTTAATGATGAGGGTGGTAAAACCCTGGAACAGGTTGCCAGAGAGGTGGCAGATGCCCCATCCCTGAAAACATCCATAGTTAGTTTGGATGGGGCTCTGAACAACCTGATCTAGTTGAAGATTTTCCTGCTTATTGCCAGGGTTTGAACTAGATGACCCTTAAAGAACTTTTCCAACCCAACCATTCTAGGATTTACTGTTTGTATGCTTCAATGGCTCTTCCTTGGAAGGCAATAAATAGTGTAATAAATTCCCTGTCTGGAAGCTACATTCAACAAAGTTAAATTCAAGTTATTTACTCATTTTCTGGCATGAGTCACCAGAAAAAACACTGGAACCTTATGCCAAATAATCTTGATTTGTTATTGCTAGAATGTGTTTCTTTGAGATTCAAGATATTTTATTAAGATATTAAGATATGTTAAAATTCAAGTCTAGTTACTGGACTTGAACAATTTAATCCATTAGATTTCATTAGAGAATGAAATTATTATGCAAGCAATCAGATTAGGTCATAGGACACATATTTGGATTGTGATACTGTGGCCTATGGTATGTTTAAGATTTAATGATATTTTTGGGGTGATGTAAGAGAACAAAAGGATGACTGAGAACAAAGACACAAGAGGGACTGTAGGGTCAGCTTTAGTGTTGAGTCCGGAATAAAACTGCACTCTTTGTTGGAGTAACAAGAGAAAGAGGAATTGAGTGTACTCACTTTTATTGACATATTGACATGGTTTAACACTGGCCTGGCAATTAAACCAAATGACAGATGCTCTCTATTAATCCCCCTCCCCTCCTCTTCTAAAGGAAGGAGAGAAAATAAGGGAAAGAGACTTACAGGTTAGAAACTAAACTACACAGCTTTAATGAAACAGTAATGGTAAAAAGGAAAAATTACTAAATATATACAAATATACAGGAAAAATTGATACCACATTCCTCCCTCCTTTCCCCCAGTAACTCTCATGTCACCACCAAGGCTGCAGGGCAGCCCTGGGAAAGTCCAGGCTGGACTCCTGGAGTCGTCAGTAGTCAGGAGCTGGAGGCAGGAACACACAGATTCAGGCTGGCACGGATCAGGACCACAGGCAGACAAATGGATGGAATCCTCCCAGGATGCCGTAGCACACAGGAACAGGAAAAGAAGGGGAAGAAGGAAAGAAGTTTTACCCTCGTGATTCCTCAAATTTATACTGAGTATGACATGTATGGGATGGAATACTCTGCTTGGTCAAATTTGTTCATTTATCTTGTCCGTTCCTCCCCAAAGGAGGGCTGCAGGTGTGACCTCTTTACTCCTTTTCTCCTCCCGGAGGGCAAAATGTTCCTCAGAACTGAGCAGTGGCCTTGGCTCTGCACACCAGTCTCTGACAGTAACTATAAACATCCAGTGTTATCACTCCTAGAAGCAGACACTGTCTGAGAAACTTGCTGTTAATTTCAGCAAGTGCAGCTACTTACAAGAGACTTAGCTAAAAGCAAAATTACAAGACAGAAAATTACCTTTATTCTGGCCCAAACCAGGACACATATAATTGCAAGATGCTGCCACTTCCAAAGGATTGGGTATCACAGCTTCTATTTTTACTAGGAATATCCTTAAGTAAAGGTGACAATTCAGCAAGAATGGTGCATTTCTTCTGCAAATTATAGAGGGAGATATCTGCAGGAATGTTATGAGCAGCCTGCATGTATCACATGAACTACTCACAAACTATGATTTCTGAAATACTTCAGAAAAAGTTGATTTCCCTCTTATACAGGATGGAACTGACAGGAAACAGCCTAAAGACTTTGCTCAACTTTAAAAAGCATTTTTCTCCAGAGGAGGTATGGAAATTACAAAAATGAGGACTATGTTGACCATTTGTGTCTCTCCTAGTTACCTATTACTTCAGATTTTAAAAAAATTCATTTATGATTTACAGGACAATTTGTGCGAATACCATTTTTTGTTTACTGTTAGACTTTGGCAGGCTGTGATTTCCTAGATAGACAATAGAAATATGAGGAAAGTTAACTATTACTCACAGTCTGCTGTCAATTTAAGCATTCACAACCTGTCACATCTTGTGAGAACTGAAGATGCAAATCAGTCTGTCTCTGCAACAGCTCAAAGAAATGTGCCAGGTGGAATACATTCCTTTATATTCTTGAATTGCTTTAAAAGCAACAGAAAGTTGTTAATAAATGTACATTACTAACATTAATGAGTTCCTCTCTACCACTGAAAAAATATAGAACATGCTGGATCTAGAAATCTGCATTCACCTTAAAGGAGACCTTTGAAACTGCTGAATTAGTCAAGTAAGCCTAATTAAATCATAGGACTTTCTTACAAATTCATATTTCTATAAGTAAAAATTACACGAAATTTACCATTTTAATTTCATTTTCTCTCCCACTGATTTTACACCTTTCTACTTCAGCAGTGATACAAAGATAACTTGGGTGATTTACATTTGGCTTTATATTGCAAGGACCATTCCAAGTCACCCTTTTCCAAATAAATTGACATTAAAGGATATAAAAAGATATCTGTATTTTTATCTATCAATATATCCACACTTATTCCTATGAATATTCATGTTTCTTTAGATCAGACCTTTTTGATATTTTCTTCATGTACAAAGTACCCAACACAATGTTCTTCTATTGAGAATGGTCTTTTAGCAAAATATATAACATTTAAGTAAACTTTCTAGCTTAAAACACTAAATAAATACAGTACATTATATTTTATATGGTTATTTTTTAAAAGATTACATTGGTTTATTCATATTAAATGTTTATGTTTACTTTGTTAAGCAACTTTCTTTGTTTTTATGAGGTATTAATACACTAACAATAGACACTGCAAGGCCTCAGATTCTGTCTGGTTTTTTGTTTTTGTTTTTTTTTGACAACTAATGTCTAATAACCATATACTATTCTATTTATAAGTTATTGATGCTGCAGGAAATAATAGATCTTTTAAAAGGACTAGGACAATAGAGGAACATTGTTTTCTCTAAAGGGTGTCTGCCATACCATTTATGTAACCCAGATTATAGACTCTTTCCCTTTTTATTTCACTCTGTCCTCCAAGTGCATCTTTTATGAGTTGAGTTTATCAGGTTCCATTTGATCCTCTGATCATCAGCTTTCCTCAGTGTTTCTGTGAAGCTTAACTTTTAACTTTTATCTTTAGACTTATATTCTTTAATGTGATTTGTGCATTTTTGCCAACAGGGTCATTACATATTCCTTTTATAGCAGAAGAGAATAATTTAGACTTTATGATGGATAGGATTTAACATAAATCCAGAAAAATCTTTTGGCCCCATCTGTTCTTGAAGAATTTAAATTGTCAGTCAAACAAAAAGGTTTAAACCTTATGCTTGCCATGATACTCTGAAGTGCCATAGGGTATGGACAAGAAAACAGTAAATGTAAATAGAATTACCTCTAAATGCAAGCTGAATTAGCACAGAGATATGACAGCTAAACAAAATTATGAGATTTTTTGCTAGTATTAATAGTTCATTTTCTTCATGAGCTTTCAACAAAAAAGTTTAGATTTTTCAATACAAAATAAGGAAATTAGACTGTGACATTTTGAATATAAAAAAGACATCTGTCTTTCTAAACATCTTTTGATAATTTAATTCTCATAATTCCAAATGTGAATGGGACTAAATTGCAATGGATTAATTAAAATATTTTTAGTTAAATGAAATCAAATTTGTACATTATTTTTACTATTCAATTTTATTTTATAATTTAAGCATTGCCAAGTACTTTCTGAAAACATTTTGCAGACATATGGTGCAGTATGCTTGTACCATTGAATGCCATCTGCTTTCTAGGCTTAAATGCACACTGATTTTACTTCTAATTCATAATGAACATGAAGAATGAATGTGACCCATGCATTGCAGTTTGGCTCAGTCATTGGCAGGTGCACATTTAAGGCATAAAACATATTTGTAATTATAAAATGGCTATTTACAAGTTCCCAGGTGGGTAAGGAGCCATTAGTAGCAAATAATTACATCCCAGTCCATTACGCTCCCAATCAATATACTGGAAAAAGTAAAAAGTTAAAAAACAAACAAACAAAAACCACAAAAAACAAAACCCAAAAAGTTAAATGTTAATTTCTTTGACTGTCATCCAGAAAAAAAGGGTTTAATCATGTAATAAATGCATAAATTGTGAATGATTCCTGAAAAATTTCATGGTGAATCACCATGCTGGATTGCGTTTAGATGTAGTCTCATATTTACAGAAACAGAAATCTTCCAGATTCCAGTGGACAAAACTCTTCTTATACCTTTTAAACTCACAGCCATTATTTGCTAGGTCTTAATATATTCAACATGAAAGAAATCCTGCTCTTCACGTAACTTGTGGAACTGTGAATAGAATTGAGGTTTTCTTTCTTTCATGTCTTGCCTGAACATTTTTTTCTTCTTCTTTCCACTGAAAATTAGTCATACTGTGTTATGCATCTGTATGGCTTTGTGTTTTCCCCTATCATTTTATTCACTCATTGGAGACTGTGAAGTTTAACTGGAGGTTAGAACTTCTGAGGCTTTGCCTATGCTGGTTTTCTTCTTTTCGGGGGGAAATGTCTTGTATCTTGGAAATAGTCCATTTCAAGGCAATTTCAGCATTGTGGGCTCATGGATTGTGAGATACTTCATTTATAGCGTCCTCTCATGTCAGAAACTTAGTAAGGAGGAGAGACAAAAGACAGGGCAGTGTACTAACATTTTATTTTCCAAACTGCTAATGAGAAGTTTGGAAAATATTTCTTAAATATTTTATCACAGAAGAACTATTAATATCATCCTGTCACATCTTGTGACAAGCCCCATCCCTGGAAGGTTTTAAGACCAGGCTGGATGGGGCTCTGAGCAACCTGATCTAGTGGGAGATGTCCCTGCCATGGTGGGGTGTCAGAACTAGATGATCTTAAAGGTCTCTTTCTACCCTGAAAACTGTATAGTTTTATGAATCTTACCCTCCCCTTACACATTTCTAATTTTTGTTTCCCCTTTACATATATTTATATGCATATATATATATATATATATGGGCGATTTGCTTTCCCTAAGAATTGCTACAAAATAACCTTTAACTCTTTGAGTGATAAAATTGCTATTTTGCTTAAAGAGAAAGAGACCTTGTGTGAAGTTTTTGCCTTAATCTGATCAGGGGTCTGAGGGGGCTGTCATTTGGTTACCCTCAAAGAGAAACTGTTCCCTCAAAGAGAAACCCAGAGCTGGGACAAGAACTGAATCTGAGCACACCTAAGCTCTTCTCTGAGAAGGAGACTAGAAATCAAGGAGTTCCAGTCCAAATTTCCTTTGGTTGTCATCTGGGTTGCCACAGGGGATGCAGAGGACATAGCTTTCTTTTGGGTAGTCACCACTGCTTGAGCTCCCTGTGGGGAGTTTGTGACAGGGGACAGGAGCCCAAGGGCAGGTTTTCTGGTTGGTGAGGCCACAGTCCCAGAGCATCGTGGTGTCTTTCAGGACATGTTCATCCTTATTTTTTCCTGGTCCCTCCTCACACTGAGCCCAAGGGTGTTCAAAACTCAGAATGCCCTTCAGATGGTCTGTCCTCAGGGTACCTCATAAATCTCACATGCCTCTCACATGCTAGCAGTGGCAATTGCTACTGCTATCCTTGGTTACCTGTGATTTGAACTGTGACACATGCGTGGAGTTTAACTTCTTAAAAAAGCCAATATCAGGATTTCTTTGTCTTCTAATGCAGAGGCTACACCAGAGGACAGTGCTGTTAGTATGCAAAAATAATTTAAAATTCAGAATAAAAAAAAATCCAAAACAGAGAATCCCCCTTAAAAATCTATTTCAGCCGTTTGAAACATTCTGTAAACTTTTTGATGACTTTCATATAGATACGTGCATTTTACAGAGGTACACCAAAACAACTCTACAAAGATAATTACTTAATTAAACTTCAATTCATAAATGAAACCAACCAACCAAAATCAAGGATACAAGAGAGGTATCCAAAATAATGCTCAGATAACATTGAACAGGCAATGGGTTCATCATTGCAATTGAGGATGTTACTACTGCATGACAACACATAAGAACAACTACACATAAGAATGATGAATCCAAAGTGCTCACTCATTCACTCACTCACTCACTCACTCACTCACTCACAAAAAGGAAAACCTCTCATTCAAGGGCACCCAAAAGATGAAACCATTCATCCCAAAGAGGATGAGGGATCATTCAAGGATAGATCCAGAGGAATAATTACACGGGGTGAGGTCACTCAGTCATGGGAAGTTTCCTTGGGTGGCCTTCCAGGGCCAAAGGGAGGACCACAAACTTTCTGCTCCAAGGAAAATAACTCAAAGGAGGTCTCTGGTGGAGTCCCATTTTATGGCCTGGTTGTGTCTGAACTGTGCATTGGTCATGGTGCTGAGGTTCCTCAGGGACAAGGTGTCCCATTGGCTAGGGAGCCCTGTCTGTCATCCAGGGATCCCTCCTCTTTTTTCCCACTACTGGAGGGAGTACCTCCTGGTCTGCACCCGCTTAGAGTGTGTATGTGACAGCAGCCACGGTGTGCCAACAGTGGCACAAAAATAAGGACACTAAAGAGCTGGTGGCCACCATGTTAAAAGTCCTAGCCCTTTACCAGGGGAGGGAGAAGCAGGGGGATGGAGCAGAGGGGGGAAGGCAGGAGGGCAGGGAAAGGGAGTGTGCTCCTGCCACTTGTACAAACTCAATCTTCGAAATACTAGAAATTACAAGAACCAAATTGCAGCCTGCCTTTATTAATTAAAACAGTCTCTCTATTTTGCAAAAATTCTTAATAATGTAATAAGATTAGTTGGCAAAATGGGGACTTGGACCATTCTTCTAAATTTATATTTTACCTTTTTGCTAAATTCAATTCAAAGGTTTTTCAGTGCTTTAATGCTTGAATCTTCCACTGCCAGTTCTGTGATATATAGTCATTATGGACAGGAAAGAGCAGGAAAACACCAAAGCACTGTTGGTCCTTTACCAAGACATATGAGTCTACATTTTATTATGTTTATTGATTTTCATTTTAGGTTTAATGTTATCATTGGTGAATTCTATTTTATTGTACTTGGGTTTGGATTCTAGTTTGCTTTATTTCTTTTTTCATCAGTATGTAGAATGAATATTTCTCCCACTCCACTGGGGATAAAAGTTGTTTAAATTTCCTCTCCTCCTCCTCCTCCTCCTCTTCCTCCTCCCTCCTCCTCCTCCTCCTCTTCCTCTCCTGAGGCAGACAGATTTCTTTTCGTTTTTTTTCCCCTAATAGCTTACTGATATTAGAATATCAGACTAATCTGTGATGTAGTTCCACCCCCCTCGAATAAAGAAAAAAATTGCAAAACTGATGATTCTTCCAAGTTTTCTTCACTGGGAGTNTTTTTTTTTTTTTTTTTTTTTTTTTTTTTTTTAAATTCCTTTCTGATCTCTTTCCGGCCATGTGTGATTGCAGTTTCCTCTGGGCGTCCATTTCATCAGCCCGAAATTAAGGAGCGGAGAGGAGAGAGAGAGAGGGGCGGTGGGTGGCTGGCGGGAGCCCCCTCCTCCTCCTCCTCCTCCTCCTCTTCCTCTTCCTCTTCCTCCTCCTCTCCTGAGGCAGACAGATTTCTTTTCGTTGCCTGGTAGTTAATGTATCTTTTTAACATATAGGTTCAACCTTCCTCAAGATGAGAAAAGATTAGGACTCTTTCACTTCAATTAATCTATTATGTAACAAGTAGTCAACAGCTTGCCTATAGTCCTAACCACATGAAACTTTGGGTAGCTAAAATATTGACATCTGTCTTTCCAGAACAGTCATGTGTGACTACAGTTAGATGTTCAGGGAACTTTCAGGCTAAATAAGAAAATGTCCAATGAAATTAAAGGCCTATAGATCTAGGAAGTCTTGAAAAGAAGATGGATTAGACTGTTCTTGTGGACTCAGTCATCTAAAACCCACCCTAAACTTGGATTTAAGCAAACTGAAACATGAAATTATTAAATGACTGAATGACTTTATCTCAAAAACACTGGTAGGTGGCCAAGTTGAAAAATCTGCTTATAACTAGCTTTGTTCCACCTTCAACAGCTTATTAAAGCATGTGAAATGAAATTGTTGTATTATTTCCTACCACAGATGGTATTCACAGGTTGAAATTAGTATTTATTAAAATAATATAATCCTTTTTTTCTATCATTTGTTATAAGGAAAAAAGCAGATGAAAGGGACATTTTAAAAGAATATTGACTAAGCTTTTTCCACCTCACCAAATATTGATAAAAAAATATTATACCTTAGAGGTACATTTAAAAAAATGTTTCTTACAACAAAGCAAGGGGAAAAACTTATAATATTTACATAATTTCAGTCTGAAAATAACTGTTTTTGTCATATTACACAATGCCTAAAAATGCTGCTGAATACTTAGAGATCAAGCATGTCATTTCCTGAAAATAGCCCTTAAAGGACTCAAGCACCCTTGTATATGTAGAGTCTCCTTGCAAAAAACTAGAGCTTCACGAGCAGAGCCACCTTCTTCTCAAAGTTCTGTCAAGAGTTACTGAACACAGTTCTATTCATGGTGCTGAGCAAGCATCATCTGCTGATTCACCTATCATTGTCCTGTCAGAGAGGTGTCAGTGTAAAAGGGTCCAGCTGTCAGATGGCAGCTGACAGTTGTCTTAAGACACCCTTTGCAGCTGTGGTATCTTCCAAAAGCCAGAAATACTTTTTCTCAATCTATTACATAGTTAGGTTTGAGGCACCACCAGGATAGATCAGCCACATCCAAAAGCAAATGGCTTCTTCAAACATCTGAGAATATTGCCAATAAATAACTGAAATTTATTTTGTGATGTCTAGTTTTGGTTAATATCTTCATAGCAGAACAAACTTTGTTGAAGAAAGATACATGAGACAATCTGTAGGACACTAGGTGCAACATACACAATGGAAAGAGCTTCTTTTGTCTGCTGAAAGAATGTTTGTATTTATAAAAATAGACTCAAGGGTATTCCATGTCAACAATTTTAAATTCTTGCCCTAATTAGAAAAAAGGTAGCAGTAATACCATTTTATGAGCTACTCAGTGAAAACTGTAGGAGAAACTGACACATTGAATCTGAATTAAATCATCCATATCATGGAAGAAGAAAACACACTGTCAGGTGTTGATGACCATCATGTGAAAAAGGCTGACTGTAAACCAAGGAAGAACAATTAGACTGAATTTTCAGACAGTCCAGGAATGGAGCATACTGATATTTGAGAAAGTAAATCTGTATATTAGTATTCGGTCCATGTCAATACCATAGATTTAATATATTGCTGTCCAAATTCGATCTGTAACAGTGACTATAATGTATTTATAGTCAATACTTTTCCAGGATTATAAAAGCCAAAAAGCCTCACTGTGTGTTGTTTTTTTTTATTTCAAGGCAAAATTATGGACTAGATGAAAATTAGGAAGCTTACAGGTACAATGAAAAAGCAAATGTAGGACAAGAGTGAACATTTTCAACTATCAGGAAATTTGAGAAGATAGGTTCAAAAGAAGGTTCAAGAGCAATTTGTACTACTTCAGTATAAAGTCTGAAAAACGTGTCAAGGAACGGACCTGGATAATAGCAGGGAAAGAAAGTTATTAAATTCAAGATTAAAAAAAAAACAAACAACAACAAGCAAACAGAAGACCCCAACAAATAAAGAAATAAAGAAAGAAAACCAAACCAAACCAAAACAACAAAAAAGCATCATAAAAGGTCTTAAAATCTGTCAGGTTAAATTTAAAAACACAGTAAGTCAGGACCAAAAAATCAGTGAGGTAATACTAGAGGAGTGCATAAAAACATTCTTGCATAAGTACATAAGAGATTCTTCAAGTGAACAAAGCCTTATGGGAAGTTTATAAGGTCATTAGATTAAAAACCGAGAGAATGTTCAGAGGTGTTCAGAGAATGCATTTTCAGGGCAGAAAAGTATAACCATTTCTTTTCCATCTTAACTCCCAGTGAAGAAAACTTGGAAGAATCATCAGTTTTGCAATTTTTTTCTTTATTCGAGGGGGGTGGAACTACATCACAGATTAGTCTGATATTCTAATATCAGTAAGCTATTAGGGGAAAAAAAACGAAAAGAAACAGCTTTCTGTAACCATATGGTATTTAGTTAAACTCCTAGAGGAAGTGAAAGATTAAATACCTGAATGAATAATTAATTTATTTTATTTTTAGGTTAGATGATAAAAGTTAATGTTCATATCCATAAAAGAAGCCCAGAGAACCAATGGCAGATGGAATAACACAAATAATACCCCACTCTAGCTACTCCTAAGCAAGTAATAGAATGAATCAGCCCATCAAAGACCTATCTCCACATGGAAAATAATCAGGAAAATAATAATAAAAAACCAAAAACCAAACTCTTAGTTTATATAGAATATAGGATGTCATATATATCATATGTTAACAAACAGGATAGAAAATGGTTGCAACAAATGAAAAATTTTTAAAAGTCTACTAAAATAAAGCATTTTCAAAAAAATAGATGTGAGATCATGAAAGTAAGAATCGTAAAAGAAAGTACAGAAAAAATACACTGAACTACTGTTAGGATTTCTGTAAATATTATAAAATATTTTAAAGCATGGGGATCTGCCACAGTTTGTAGGTTTTTAATGTTAAGCAGTGATTCATCCCATGGAATTTTAGTAGATACGGTAGGATGCCTTAATTTTTTTAAATGACAAATATCAGTGCCCTTACTTAGTAGCAGGATTGTAAATAAAAACTGCTGAGTCCTTGACTGTCAAGTAGTAGTCATTGTAAGATCTTGAAGAATCTGAAAATCAGTACACAGAAAAAGTCTAAATTGGGTGATCTGCATGACTCTTAGAACCGGAAGATGTCTATAGGAGGTTCTCACTTTATTTCTCAGGAAATTTAAAGTGAGTCATGGAAGTTCTTAATTCTACATATTACAATTGAAATTTATCTGACTAAATGTAGGTATCTACTCAGTGCATACAAATAGACATTGTAGGGCATTTATCTTCTAAAATTAATCTAACAGTGAGGAAACTTATTTTACTTCATCAGCTCTAAAGGGAGGATGAGATGAGAAGCTCAGATGCAGTAAGCATGTATATACTGGATAGGCAATGCCTCAATACTGGTGCTACAGAGAACTTCATACCTCCTGAGCCACCTACATGTACATATATAAATATGTATAGTCTATATTACCTATAAACATCAGAATAAGCTTGCTTATATAGCATTCCTTCATTTTTTTTTTTATTTTCATGGAAATAAATTCAGATGTCTTTATGTTGCAAGTAGAGTACAGACCTTGGAAGCGGATTAGCAAGAAATGTACTGAGAAGAGAGAACATGAAGAAAAGTAAACTGTCATTGAAGATAAAGGGTTGAAATATTACGCATGTAAGGGGGGTTGGTGGTGGGAGTCGGTTAAATAATATCTTAAGTTAAACAAGCATGAGAGATTTGTAGTTAGTGGATGTCTGTCTACCATTATTTGTATAAAGCATGTAACTGTTTTGTCTACCGTTTTGTAGCTGAAATTCTGCACGAAGGTCTCATTGTAAATTCTGCACAAAGGTCTCATTGTAAAAGGGTATAAAAGTTGAACCAAATGGAGGATTTTTGGAATCCTGATTTGGGACGCTAGTCCCCAGGTTCCCGGGCCCTTAATAAAGCACCACATCAAACTGACACTCTGTTGGTTTGTGTCTCCACTTCGGGCAACATTTAGACTTCTAGGAGCTGCAACAGACTCCAGTAAGTGGATTTTTATGTCATCATGTCTCTTCAATGCATCACAGAATGTATTTTCCAGGAAAGGAACAAGTTTTGAAATGTAATCAATTGCATGGAACAATTCACTCCCTCAGTTAAAGGGTACATTTTTCGTTCACCAGAAGGATTTCATCAACTGTGCAGGAATTCCTATTGAGGACATAATAAATTGTCATTGTATAGGCATTTTTTATTTATTAAAAAGGTAACAACATGGAGTGAACTTTATGTAGTCCTGATATACAATTCTGTGCAGACTTTGAAAGTGATGTTTTCATTAAGTTTTGACTTTTAATTACCATCTTGTAAGTTACTATCTTGAGGCATGTGCCAGCTATTATCTTATNGGATTTCTGTAAATATTATAAAATATTTTAAAGCATAGGGATCTGCCACAGTTTGTAGGTTTGTAATGTTAAGCAGTGATTCATCCCATGGAATTTTAGTAGATACGGTAGGATGCCTTAATTTTTTTAAATGACAAATATCAGTGCCCTTACTTAGTAGCAGGATTGTAAATAAAAACTGCTGAGTCCTTGACTGTCAAGTAGTAGTCATTGTAAGATCTTGAAGAATCTGAAAATCAGTACACAGAAAAAGTCTAAATTGGGTGATCTGCATGACTCTTAGAACCGGAAGATGTCTATAGGAGGTTCTCACTTTATTTCTCAGGAAATTTAAAGTGAGTCATGGAAGTTCTTAATTCTACATATTACAATTGAAATTTATCTGACTAAATGTAGGTATCTACTCAGTGCATACAAATAGACATTGTAGGGCATTTATCTTCTAAAATTAATCTAACAGTGAGGAAATTTATTTTACTTCATCAGCTCTAAAGGGAGGATGAGATGAGTAGCTCAGATGCGGTAAGCATGTATATTCTGGATAGGCAATGCCTCTATACTGGTGCTACAGAGAACTTCATACCTCCTGAGCCACCTACATGTACATATATAAATACGTATAGTCTATATTACCTATTAACATCAGAATAATTTTACTTATATAGCATTCCTTCATATTTTTTTTGTTTTCCTGGAAATAAATGCAGATGTCTTTAGACTTCTAGGAGCTGCAACAGACTCCAGTAAGTGGATTTTTATGTCATCATGTCTCTTCAATGCATCACAGAATGTATTTTCCAGGAAAGGAACAAGTTTTGAAATGTAATCAATTTCATGGAACAATTCACTCCCTCAGTTAAAGGGTACATTTTTCGTTCACCAGAAGGATTTCATCAACTGTGCAGGAATTCCTATTGAGGACATAATAAATTGTCATTGTATAGGCATTTTTTATTTATTAAAAAGGTAACAACATGGAGTGAACTTTATGTAGTCCTGATATACAATTCTGTGCAGACTTTGAAAGTGATGTTTTCATTAAGTTTTGACTTTTAATTACCATCTTGTAAGTTCCTATCTTGAGGCATGTGCCAGCTATTAAGTAGACAATGAAGGAAGCAGAAGTTCATTAATTATTAGTTAACCTGAACGGTTTTAGTATTTAAAAGGCTGGAAAAAATTTCAGTGGAGTAAGTAAAATTAATTGGAATATGACATTTCTCTTGGATTTATATTAATGACACCAAGCAACAACTAACTTGTAAATTCATAAAGAGGAATCCTTCTGCTCAAGACACAATATAAGTGCCTATTCTTACTTGAGCAAATTTATAATACAAATTAATATTAATATGTATATTGATGCATCAGCATACATATACTTACATACATGTGTATGTGTGTATATATATGTATATGTGAGTGTACAGGAATTAAAAGAATTTACTAGTTGACTTGTAATTCTTCTGTCTGACTTTCAGGATAACTGTGAGGAATAGAGATGAACTAAGGCAATATTGAAATGGAGAAATAGTGTCTAATTTTTTTTTTAACTCGGAAAAGTACTTTCAACCCATGAGAATTCAGGATTGTTTGGGAGGCCGAGGAGGAAAAGAAGTGTGTTTTTCATAAAATAACCAAAAATGATTATCATAAAACATAATGAAAGGTGGATGTTAGACTGGAGTCCTTCTTTCATTATTATTTACATGAATGATGACAATCTGAGTGATGGAGAAGATACTTTACACAAATACATCCATTTGATATTTTAGTGGAAGAAAATGTTTTCCATTCAGAATTTATTATTACAAATTATTATTCTGATAATTGAAACCTAATTGGATTCAGTTTGGAAGTAATTTACCTTTCTCAAGCAGCAGAAAAGAAAAAAAAAAGTTGAAATTATCAGCTGCTGTATTATCTGTAGAACTCATCTGTACAACTTCCTCCTGATACGGCACATAATTATATGAGACTGTTTCAATTCCCCTGTGATCTGTTCCAAACATAGGAAAGAAAGTCTTATATATGATTTATTTTGTTGTGGGATTTTTTATACTACAGGTCATTCATTATAATTTTAAACTTAAATAAATGCCAAATGTTCCATCCCTATTGTGACTGCCAACAGGAAGTCTGCCTAGAATCAGTATTTTCCATCAGGATAGATTGTTTGCAAGTACCGGAAGGAAAGTGGTTCAGAAATGTTATGAAATAGATTCAGTGATGCATTGCAGACGTCTAAGATTTTTTCTGGTGGGATTACTACAGCACTTCGCTTACAGCCCTCCTTAACCACTCACTTTTCACATGAAGCAAACGTGTTATGAGCATTTGAAATCTGAAATGTGTATTACTAAAAGTAAGAAGGTAGCACAGTTCAAGTGTTATTTACTTGGTAAGATATTCCAGATAAATATATGCTTTTTTAAACTGGGCATACTGTTCATTATTGTGCAACAAAGAATAATTCTGTCAATGTTTACTAATTTGGTGGCTTAAATACACTTCCAGTAAAACTTCATTCTCCTTGAAAAATATGCTTATTTCATTGGAGTAAACGATTGGGTTAAATGTAGAATGTATTGAGAACAATCACAAAAATTGTGCATATGATTTTAATAGGGTGTATTTTAACAAACACTGCACATGTTGGTGAGCTGTATTGAGAAACAGAAGGAAAACAGAAGGGGGAGAAATTAATAAAATGAGACTGTTGCCCTAAGGACTACAGATGGATCTGTTGATCATAGTATTTAGCTTCATCTGTTTAAAGCAGGACCTTATATATAAAAGCTCTACTTATTAATTTAGTGCTGTTTTGGAGGTGTTCTATTAAAAACTGAATGTCAGCAGAAAAGAATGAAAGATGTTTAACTACAGAAAGTTGCTATTTCTATGATACATGAGAGACAGCCAAAACTTGACTGATAGAATAGGACCATAATTTTCAATTACATTATTTCTTTAGTTTTGAGCTTTTTTGGGAAAAAGACTAATATTTTGACCTCATTTTTAAAAATTTTGTGAATGACCTTCAAGAAAAATGTTTATTTTCTGAATCTTGGATTTAGCTATAGCTTTTGACTACCACACTTCACAACAAACAACTAAATAAATAATTTTTTTAAGCCTATGCCATATTTGAGTCAAAGACTTCTTTTAATCAACACTGGATAAGGATTTCTTGAGAAATATAGTTTGCTGACCAAGAAATTCTATGAAACATACCAAGTAAGAGAAATTAATGAACTCAATGGCTTTTGCTCATACTGGCAGGAAAAAAAAAAACAAAAAACAAACAGAAAAATCAAAACAAACCACATCAATTCAAACAGCGACTGTGTTTCACAATTGAAGAAGAAGACAAGATATTAATACTCTCAGGTATAGATGACCAAGTAAGGAAAACAGAACATGAATCTATAATGAATTAAAGTGAAGTGGTTTCTGCATACAGGAAATGAAATATTTAAATTCTATATGTTGTACTGTCAGATAATTTGAAGTGTAGTCACAGAGATTATCCAGACCCTTTCAGCCTTTTAAAGAGACAATAATATAACAATATTCCCAATAGTGTACTAGGTTAAGCATACATATATTTAATGATTATTTTTATGGGCTATACCACCTTGATTATGTACATTGGTTTAAAAGGTGTTTATGATCATCTTAAATAAAACTTTTTTGCATTTCCATTTAGCACTAGATGGCACTGTGAATTTAAACTGTAATACATTTTTTCTTTTCTCCTTAGAGTACAGGGAATATTTTAGCTTTGTTTTATAATTAAGATCTGTTATACAGATTAATCAAATAATTTCACTTTTCCCCAACTTCAGTAGTAGGGTGTTTCCTAAGGCCTACCAATTTGCTGCCAAATAATAAAGAACATAAAGGAAAGAATTAGTAAACTTCTAATACACCTATATACTCCCACTGAAATTCAAAGTATTTTTAATCTAAAAAAGTGAAAAACATTTGATACTATTTAAATATATTTTACAATATTTTACATTTCTTTATCTACAAAATTATAAATGTTTAGGTCAAATTTAAATGTAACCACTAACCTGTATTCTAAAATAGTGGGAACGTTGTAGTATTTTCAGTGCTGTACATTTGAATTCATATTCAACATACCAAATAAGCTGGGCAGCTAGGTTTAAACTGGGTTATTAAATATGAGTCTTAGATTTATAATTTACCTAAAGGTAATGAAATGGTTATAATGATTAAAAAAAAAAAAAAAGCAAGAATACCCTAATGTCCTTAAACTTCCTACATGTAATAAAAGATCACCTCTCTTTGTCTATTATTTAGCAAGAGATTTTTTTCTTTTTCGTTGATGTGATGCTGGATGTCTAAGCTTTATGTTGACTACTGATAATTTTATAAGACATTTATTTTTAGATGCTCAGCTTTTGGAATGTCATTTGTGTATTGTAGTAGGGCTTTCAAAGAAACAAAAAAATATTTATTTTCTAAAATTTTGGAAGATGAATACTTTCTAATTCAAGGTTGTCTAGACAATTTTGCTTTCTGAATACCGTGCATAAACCACTTAGGGACAACTAAAGAGCAGTGCATATCTCAGAGTGAAAAATTAAGAACTATAAATGGCAAGGCAAAATATTCAACCAGCAGACTTAAGTGGGAATAAACCTTGAAAGCTACTCACATTTGCTAATTTTGGTCTATCAACAAGAATGTATTACTATTATGTTTATCAACCAAACCAAACCAAACATTAACTCTTAAAAGGGAATAAATAAGATTTACTTAGACTTTTAATACCAGAATATCCCAAGTTTAATCCAAGATCATTGCTGCCTTTAATATTTAGGTAGTCGTAGCTATACAATTCAATTTGTTGCAATGTGAATTTGAAAATAGATAAATGTCTGACTCTTCATCTAAATCTAATTCCTCCCTCTGATCCAAGTTCCTACTATTAAATTTATATCTAAGGAATACAAAGTGATTTAATGATACTTGAGATTCTAGCAAGGATATAATGAAAGACATAAAATCACTGTCAAGTGATCATCACTGAGCAACCTGGCCTAGCAGCAAAGTGTCTCTTCCCCTTCTTGGGGGCTTGGAACTAGATGATATTTAGTCCATTCCAACCCAAACCAGTTTATAATTCTTTGATGATTATGGTGATTCTATACCAAATGTACAATAATCTATAGAAGAGAAATCTATCAATAATGTTACTGAAAAGACCTAAAAATCAAATCGAATTGTTGTAGATGATTAATAGTAATCTCACATAGTTTGTAGAAATTTCCGTCACATCCACAAAGTGCATGAAATACACCAAATACTCAAGATGATCTGATTCATATTAAAAATGTCTAGGAAAATCTTGTCATGTTTTAAAGAGAGAGGCAAGCTTTTCATTTAATGTGAGATTCTTCTGCAGGTAATGTAGTAAATATGGCATGAAAATATAATGTGAAATTCACAGACATGTAGAAAACAGTTCATTTTGGGTAATATTTCAAGCATTTTACAAGAAAGTAGTATTATTATCTAAAATATTTGAATGTAGACATCAAACTAAGTCATTTGTAGAGGCAGAAAAAAATGAGGCCACTAAAAATGCATTTTAAAACTCCCAAAATAATTACTGTGTATGTCTGAGTATCTACTTATGTCTATATGATCATAGAGTGGTTTGGGTTGGAAGGAATCTTTAAAGTTCATTTAGTCCAACCCTCTGGTCATGGGTAGGGATATCTTTTGCTAGGTCAAGATTCTCAAAGCCCCATCCAACCTGCATTTGAACACTTCAAGGATGATACATCCACAATTTCACTATGAAACATGAGCTTGTTTCTCTTCACCCAGTTGTATTGGGCATTGAAATACTGCCCAGGGAAGTGGGGGACTCACCACCCCCAGGGGTGTTTAAGAAAAAGCTGGTGGTCGCACTTAGTGCCATGGTCTCACTGATGTGATAGTTATAGGTTGTAGGCTGGACTTGGTGATCTCAGAGGTCTTCACCAGCATCAATAATTCTGTGGTTCTGTAAAAAAATTTCTTCCTTATGTTCTATATGAACCTACCTTCTTTCAGTTTAAAATTATTGCCCTTGTCCTGTCACTACAAGCTCTTGTAAAATGTTTTTTTCCATCACTCTTATAAACTACTTTAAGTAATGAAAGGCTACTATCAAGTCTCCTTGAAGCCTTTGTTTCTCCAGTCTGAACAACCTCAACTCTCTTTGTCTTCATAGGAGAGGCACTCCAACCATCAAATCATCTCCTTGTCTCTCCTCTGGAGTTACTCCAATACCTTTGTGTCCTTTTTATGTTAAGAGACCCACAGCTGGACACAGCACTCCAGGTGGTGTCTCACCAAAGTGGAGAGGGTTGGCAGAATCACCTCCCCCAACCTACTGGTCACGCTTCTTTTGATGGAACACAGAATAAGGTTGGTTTTCTGGGCTGCACAGGCACATTGACAGCTCACTGTCTTAAGTTGTGCCTGGGGAAGTTTAGGTTGGGTATTAGAAAGAATTTCTTCACCGAGAGGGTGATCAGGCATTGGAATGGGTTGCCCAGGGAAGTAGTGGATTCTCTGTCCCTGGAGATATTTAAAAAGAGACTGGATGTGGCACTCAGTGCCATGGTCTGGTAACTACAGCAGCAGTGGATCAAGGGTTGGACTTGATGATCTCTGAGGTCCCTTCCAAACCAGACAATTCTATGATTCTATGATTCTCATGTACAATTTTTAATCTTCCAATGTCCCCAAGTGCTATTCCTCAGGTCTGCTCTCAGTCCATTCATCCTCTAGTCTGCACTGATGCGAGGAATTGCTCTGACCTATGTGCAGGCACCTTGACACCTTTTTAAAGGAACACACAGTTATTCATTTGAGGCGTTTCACAGGTGACACTAGTTCATCTTCAGACCTATTTATTTAAAAATTCTGTTGCTATAAGCATCATTGTTATTCTCATCCATGTCATACTTCTGGTGTTAAGCTGGGTCTTTTACATCTGAATGAGCTTTAGATAGTGGTGGAAATGTTTCAAAGTCAAGGTAGCTGCAGAAATATTATTTACTTTCAATTAAAACAGATAAATTCAGACTTACAGTAACTAATAGTATTCATAACCTGTAGTCCACTTGACTGTGATCTCTGTAAAAGTTGTAGAGATTGAATAATGGCTGTAGGAGAGAGACGGACTTTGAAGCATGAGACTACATTTCATCATAAAAGTACAATTTTTTTTCACTGAGTGCCTTCTTGTTGTCAGAGTGTAATTTTTTAGACCTTTCTTTTTGACTCACAGGTTGCCCAGGGAAGCTGTGGGTACTCCATCCTTGCAAGTGTTCAAGGCCAGGTTGGATGGGGCTTGGAGCAACCTGGTCTAGTGGGAGGTGTCCCTGCCCATGTTGGAGTTTGCAATTAGATGGTATTTAATTAAGGTCCTTTCCAGCCAAAATAATTCTATGATTCTACATGATTCTATGAATATAAGCATGCTGTCATTTTGGAAGACAAGAGGAAGGATTTTTATGTCAGCTTTATCCATATTTTCTTTTGTGGCCCTAAAAAAAATAGCCCTAAAGGCTATTTTTCCTTAGAATCCAGCCTGTGCTTTCCTATTCAGACCTTACTGTGCTTGTCAGCATATCTGTTTTTTCTAGATTATCCATGTAGAAGCACCTGCACCAGTTTCAGTATCCAGACATTCTCTTCATTATGGTGTACAACCAAATCATAAAAACACAAACATACGAATATATAAAATGTGTTTTTGTAAACTGACACAAGAGCAGCACTTTAAGATAATGTCAACAAACATAATAATTTTAAAAGTCCAATGAAAAACAATGCAAAACTTCTCATAATGAGCAATATCATGACCAGGCATAAGAAAAGTTCTAACTGATACAACTCAGACTAGTTGTATCTAACTGATACAACTCAAATCTAATCAAAATATTGTAAAACTAAATTATCTGTTCCAAAGTTGTAGTTTCTTTACTAAAAAGTGACAAAAATATATTGTGTAGAGAATTTATTTGAAAATTACAGAAAAATTGGAAGCTGACTAGCAGAATATCGTCTCTAAAGGATAAAATATACACAAGGGAAGTTTTAATTACATCTCCAGTAAGCTATTCCAAACAATATTACAGGACACAAAGTCCAACAAGCTGCTAGAACATGATGAAAGAAACAAGTCAGTTATGAAATGCTAGTTCACAAAGATGTACCTGTTTTGGAATTTGTTCCAGTTTTAAGATACTAATTGAAAATCTGAAATTCAAAATTTTGGTGAAAATAGTAAGAAAGCTAAATCCCACTATTCTGAGAGAAGGAAGGAATAAAAGTAATTTAATAAAGATAATTAAATTCAAAAAGAGTCTTCAGAGAAACTCAGAGGAAAATAAAGGAGGTCCTAATAAAGTATAACCTACCAACTTCATACAGATCTTGAACAAAAATGCAATTTAATATATATGTTTAAAAAGATGAAAAAAAGGATACCAAATGGATTTCTCAAGACATAGATAAATCAAAGAAGAAGCTCTTGAGTGATATAAGGATGAAAGTCCTACTTCTTTAAAAATAGCCATAGTTTAAAAATTGCCATCACACTGGTGGAGTATTTCAACTGAGATCCTACAGTGTATCTTTTGAGAGAATTTTATTAAACATTTTCTGTAACAAGCTGAGAGATAGCATAGAGGAAAAGCTTTTAAAATCTCTAGATGACATCAAGCTGGCAGAGAAATATCCTGTATGCCCAATACATTACCTCTTCAAATCTTTAAGCTTCTTAAAAAAAAGGCAGAACATTTCTCTCCATGTTTTTTCTAGAGGAAAATATGTATGTGCTTAATTTGCTTTTAGGTACAAATTGCTCTCTCAAGCCTGTGTTCTCTCACATACTCGACATGTTTTTTTTTCCCTATTTCTGTTTCCTTTGAGGAAAAACTTGATAACCATTGACAGCATTAGCATCAGCTAGCTGTGCTCAATGCAGCCTTAAGGGGCAGAACCCTAGCACACTCATTCTTCCTGACCCCACCATTTTGGTGGGGGCTTTGGCATATCTTGCACAGCCAGGTGTTCATTTGGACCCCTCCAGATGGGATGACACAGCAATAACCCTTATTTCTGCACATGCCCCCTCTCCACTGGCTTTACCCAGGGCACACACAAGATGTCACTCTGCCTCCGCAGGGTGCAGCTTGCCTGCCCCTCTCCCTTATTGAGTAATGACAGTGTCCTGCCTGTCAGGGTGGCATCAGACAGAGCTCCCCTTGCAAGGACAGTGTTCAGATTATTGGGATGGTCACTAAAAGAGGAGCTGCTCTTGTGAGAATAAGGCCCTGTTTATCAGGGTGGTTCCCCAAATGAGGGAGAGCACCTTGAGCAAAGAGAGCCCAGGTGGCTATCCAGGGTGGCTGTTTTGAGACAAATATTCTTTTTGGGTTCCTACAGCACGATACAGAAAGTAATAAATAAGAATAAATGCCAAATTGCCACTAATGTTTTTTGCCCATTTTTCTGCTTTAGTGAATATATAGGTATCTATTTCTGAGTTAAATCAATGAAGTACCTTATTCTTTTGAGTATGGTAGTTTTGTATGGCAGTGTGGCAGAGCCTGTTTTCTTTCACAAAATTGTAGACAGCAATTAATTTTTATTGAAGTAATAGGATCTAATATAACTATTATGCTGGAATATACTTCTCAATAGTACTCATTTCCACAACTTAAACCATAGTGTTGTCTGTAGTTTCAGATTTATCTAATTTTACAATTCTCTTTGGGTTTTTTATTTCTTAAATAAATTGCATTTTTTTCCAGGTTTCATTTTATTTCCTACCAGTGAAAGATGAAATTTTTCATCTTTCTGCAGATGAAATTCTAAATTTTCTTCTATTATTTTCAGTATTCAAAAAAATATTAGAGTATCTACAAACCCTTATTCAGCATTACACATGGATATTTTTATGGGAAATGAAATATTTATACTACAGATAGAAGGAAGGAAAGCAAATTATTTCCTTTCTGCCTGATTATTTACAGAACAGGAAACCTGGTGAGGGGTAGCTTGCTGAAACAAGACAAGGTAAGGGAAAACAAGCTGATGATAACCTTGGTAACTGATCTTAAAATACCTCTATCAAGGCTGAAGCAAAGAAATAAAAGAAAAGGCCCCAGAAAACAACTTCAGGGAGCTACAGTTTAAAATAGCAAATAATTAAGGTATTTTTATACTGTGGCCTTGATGTGAAAACAGAGATCACACAGTTTAAATCTCTCTACTGTGGTCTAAATACCACCATACCACTAAAAATGTGGTATGGCCACCTTAAGATTATAGTTTGGATATCTATACAAAGTGGGATGAGAAGCAATTCTTCAGTAATTCTGAAGAAATATTATCACTTTGCAAAGTATTATGGGAGCTGCAAAATATTATGAGAGTAGTAGGGGGTATTATGGGGTTTTTTATTTGCTTGTTTTCAGGAAATTTTTCAGAAATATGAAATACCAGGTATTGAGACATTCTGTACAATGTTTATTTTAAAGTCTTGAGAAAATTAAAAAGTAGATAGGAGTTATGACTACCCTGAATTGCAGAATACTCATAAATTATTCTGTGTCCATTATAGAAAGGTGTTATCAGATAACTGATGGAAATTCTGATAACAGGTATAAATAAAATGTTAATATACGTGGTATTAATATTTTTATATTATATTGGCCAGGAAAATCTTATGAAAAAAAGAGAAAGTACATGACTATTTAGATTCTATTCCTCTCTCCTCCAAATAATTCTTGCCTGATTTGCATTAAATCCCTTTGGCTATAACTCAAGCAATCAGTTTTGTACCCTACATAAAACACATAAAATATAAAATTTTGCATGGCTTATATTCTATTCCTAGACTGAGGTTTAGTCTCTTATATTCTCTGTGCCCTCATTTACAAAATATAGAAAAATACTTTTTTTAACAAAAAACTTTGAGTAGTCTTCAAATACTGTGTAAGAGTGAAAATGTAGGTAAAATACCTGGACAGATGTAATAGAATATATGAATGAAGTATTAAGGACTGAAATACAATCTAGTTGATGAGACTGTAGCTACAGCAGAGTCCTCTTTAAGAATGTGCTCGCTCTTTACACATCTTGTCTAATGTGCAACCTGTGAAAAGGAATATATCCATCACAGTCTCTCTTATGGCATATCCAAACCTCAAAGAGACTGAGAAAAAAAGTCTGGTGAACTTCAAATGTACATGTCAACATGAGTTTATACACTAAAGTATTTAGAGGTAACTGAACTTGCTTCTTAAGTGTCTTCAGATGTTTATGGCAAGAGTTGATAACACAGAACAATCACAATGTTATCAAGTCTTGTGAAGGATCTAAGATCTCCATCATGCAAACGATGTTTCTGACACTGCCCTGCTGAAAGCTGTCTCTTCTCTGAATGTTCACTGACAATAAAGATCAATTACACACACATGACATGAGCAATATCAAGAAATAGAGTATTTTTGTGAGTTATTATCATCTAATGTGTTGAATGAAGCTTACATTTTTGATTTGAGGTCTGTCATTGGTTCTCTTTTAATTAGATGAAAGTCCACCTGTCACCTCTACAACAGTCACCCATGAATCTTGAAGAATCACTTTCAAGAGTCACAGTACATTGTTTACAGGCTGCACCCAATAGGAATTAATATAAATAGCACAATTGCTACAGTGGAAAACAAGTCTACAGAAGCAGTAAAAGCTTCTACATGGGTAGGTTGGTGATGAATTTTTAGGCTATATGATGACATTTCTGATTGCTGGCTCCCTGTGTTGGTTTAACTTCCTTACATGGTGACAGATTCCTCCATCTCACCATTGGTTTTATAAATTTTCATGTTCTAGGGTTCAGCATTTGTAATTTATTTTCCATCTACTCATCCTTCCTGTTCCATAAATGTTTTCATTTTGAAATGGTTTTCAAAAGACTCATCAATTTTAGTGATCTTTCTATATAAAATGTTACTCTTCCATTCTTTTGCCTTCTGTGACATCTTCCTTCCTAAAAATCAGTTTTGTCATTCTATAATTTTTCAGGTAAAAGTTAATCCATCACCAAACCGTGACTGATATAAAAAAACCCCCTTCCTAACACATTTTGAGCTCTGTGACTCTGATAGAAAATTTTATGCATATTTTTTTAAAAGAATGGGAGATAATGTCTACATCTCACTACAGTTTGTTTTCACCTCATTTTAGCAATACTAAATATCAGCAGCACCTGCATCAAGAAGTCAGTATTGGCTGGTAGCTGATTAGAATTCAGAAGAATTAGATTAGAATTAGAAGATCAGAGTATGGCCCTCTAACCTGAAATTTTTGCATTAACCATAGTTGGCTATAATCTAGTCCAAAGTGTCTGAAATTTCAAAAGTATTTTTGTAGAAAAATAAGTTGTTTCTATGTCCGTTTCGTTGGTTGGTTTTCTGGTTTTTTGTTTGTTTTGTTCAGAATAGAATATGTTTTTGAAGTGATTATCTGATTAACTCACTGGTAATGAAGTGCAGTAACTGTATAATACTAAACAAGAACTTTTGGTTTAGGGAGCACCAAATACCTCCTACACATTAATAGGCATTTAGTCTAGGGGAGCAGAGTAGAGCTACTTTGAATGAAAGTCCCTGAAATTAGTAGTATAGACATCATATAATTACAGCTTTTTTGTTTTTCAGAATTGCTACTATGAGTCTGATATTATTAATTTAGACATATCCCTTGATTGGTTTTATTTACATGATTTACATGATTTCATGGCACCTAATTTGCTCAGACTTTATAATTTCTCAGGGATAACTGGGAGAGTCTCTGTAATGGGAAAATCTCAAGACTTTTGAGCATGTGAGCATTCTTGTACTTTTACTTCAACCCTTGTGGTATAATTTTTAGCTCAAGTTAATTAAAAGATTTGGATATCACACATTTTAGAGCAACCATAGCCTCACAGAATTTAATCATCACTGAAGTGAGTATCTGCTGCCTTGTACTTAACATATATAAAGGAATGTCTGTTGGCTTCCAGACACGCTAACACTTCCATTAACTTACCTCTGCATTAAAATATGGATATCTCTAAGCTTTTTAAAGACTGTGAAAGATGCAGGTTAAAAAAAAATTTACTATAATGCTCCTACACTAAAATGTGTAGGAATGGAGAATAAAATCACATTATATTATTAAATTACTTTCATGCAATATTCTTACTGAGTTAGCATGTTTTAAACGCATCTTTCCTTTAAATGTATACTAATACTGCTGTGAAACTAGCATTTAATATACATGTAAATTGAGCTAAAGCTAGAAAAAAAATTTCTAAAACAATTGAGGTCTCATTCTTTTGTTTCAGTTACTTTTTAAATTGCTTTTAGAGGAGTTTTTTCCATTTAAATAGGGGTAATTTGACTGAGAAGAGAAAATGAAGAAAAGGAAAGCTCTTTGATATGTCTGTGGGAGTTGATTTATAAACTGGTGCAAGGGTTTTGGGGAATTTCTGATGTCTGAATGAATTCATACATTATTGATCTTTTTTAAAAAGTGACATGAAAATAAGTGACAAATTTTCAGTGCTACGTGCTAGTTCTGTAAACAATCTAAAAGTAATGAAATAATTACTTGAACACAGCATATCATTTCATCATTTAAAAATGTATATAATTCATTTTTTCCTGCCTCCAAAAGATATACTTATGTCCACTACTGTTTAATTCTCTAGTCTGCCTTAGCTCTGAGAATTTTATCTCTGAAGCAGAGTTATTCCCTTCAACCTTCTTATTCAGTTATAAGCAGTATCTGCAGAATACTTGAATGTGTTCTTCTCACTTTTTATTAATATCTCTTATCTTTGTTTGTAATTCTTCCCTTGTGAAAAAATCCAGTCCTTTCCAAAAATTGTTAGAATCTGTCTGCTTCTGCCTTGTACACTGTGGTATGAGTGACCTCTATTTTTGTATTGTTGGGAGGGAGATGTTGGCTCTTGATTAACTGAAAATACAGCGTACCACCCTGTATTTAGGAGTCTACTTGATCTCCTTGAAATGGTGTCCTGTTCATCCTTGTTTAGGCATCTACTATATAAGTAGCTAAATGTAAACTAAATATCTAATCCTCCTTCCATAACTCTCATGCAGCATGAGTGTCAAAGAGAAGCAGCTCACAAATGAAGTAAATATTTTATTCCTAGTATCAATAAAATTTGAATGCAGAATTCCCATGAGGTCCATTTGCAGTGATATTAGCAGTTACACTCCAAATTATCAAATTAAAATGCTTCTTTTACTAATAACATGTATTATCCTTTTCACTGTTTAACTAACTAAAAGTCAATGAATATCCTTTCTTCTGGTTTTATGATCATCCTTTCAATGTCACTTTGGGTCCTGGAGTTGACGGTCCTTCTTCATGAGGAATAGGGTAGTTTGAAATCATCAAACTTTACTAAAAGTATCATAGAATCACAGAAAATTGTTAGAATAAGGAGGGGTCTTTAAAGAACATCTAACACAACCCCCCTGAAGCAAGCAGGGACATCTTCAACTAGATCAGATTACTCAGAACTCCATCCATCCTCATCTTGTTAATGTTTATGGCGCAGGGTTCCTTCTTAGACTTAGGATCCTCTGAGGCTGTTTTTATTTATTCTTATGCAGTCCATTCAGAAATATTTTCTCTATTTGTTGGACAAGCTGGTTAAACAATTACGCCATTCTGTTAGATTTTTACAATGTATGATTAAACTATGTTATTGCAGAATCAACACTAAGCCTTAGCAAAATAATCATGTTATCTTAAGCTGTAGAAAACAGAGAAATAGCTTTCTTGATCCTTTCATAACTCCTATCAAATTTTACAGTTTCATGTAAAACAGACCTGCAGCCACTGAGGACAATTGCAGATTGAGTCCAGAAGTCTGACTAAAATTAAAACCTGTGGCCCATTAACAAAAATAGCAACATGATATGTTCTGTTCCATACAAAATATGCTTTGGAGCTCCAGTTAATCAGTAATTCAAAGAAGTTTTCCAACTCACTCTAAGCAGATATTTACATGTTGTCAAATGAATACCTTTTTCTATTTAAACCAGAAGTGAATACCTTTTTCTATTTAAACCAGAAGTATGCCTTTCACCTATATTTCAGATACCTCCAGTAAAATAGGCTAATCTCAGTCCAGTGTCTTGATCCAGATTGCACTTAGATTTCTCATGTCACTTGACATGAAATTTTTCCTGTCAATCATATTGTGTTTAGTATGTAAATTTTACACAGATCTGGAGAGACTTGAAAGGACTGTCTTGCTGGTATCTCTCTTTTATAAAGCTTTCTAACCAATATGAGCTAGCTGCTAGGGATGACACTTGGCACCATTATACAAAACATGGGTAGGATGCAGCCTTTAGCATTATCCTCACCATTTGCTGGTTAGCTCATTCCAAAATCTGATTTCTCTGTGGTACACACAGTGTAATGTATGTAAGTACAACATGTACTCAGAGCTCCTTCATCTTCAGGATTTCCTTTAAAAAATTTAATATTTACTCCAATCTCTTCCTTGGAAGAAATAACCAGTCCAAGATAGTTTCAGATGCTCCTCCAATCCATGTGTATATTCTTTGCAGTGTCCCTCTGAGTCTTCTCTCTCCTGCATATATGACATGTTTCTGACATTGTACAATGAATCTACAATGTCAAGGAATCCGAGAAATTTTCTAGAGAGAGATTTAATGTTAAAGCTTTTTGGAAAGGTGACTACGTGCATCCAAGGCCAGAATGATGGATAAGCAGAGGTATTAGATCACCTAATGTTTTCAAATATGTAATATGCTATTAGTATGGACTTGGCATATTAAAAGCAAACAGAGTTAGGGGGATTTGAAGAGGACTTATCCAGATGTGGATCTTTGTCCACCAAAAGATTCTCACCAGAAAAGAAGATACCCACAAAACTGGGATTGCTGGATCTTTCTGTATATAGAATAATATATATTGGGGAAAAAAAAAAAAAAAAATCAAATATTTGCCAATTTTTTTAAATCTTTTTATGTTATTCAGAAAGTATGTATGTAGTATGTACAGTGTGTATGTGCAGTATGTACAACATTGTACAAAGAAGCTATTGAACAAAATGTTTAAGGCTGTTAGGACTATTCTTAGTGTTTCATTCCAACTATAAAGAAGCATCACGTACATTACTGGATTTACAGTCTTTCTCATTCACAAACTTTTACCATTCCCTCCTAGAACTGAGAGAAATTGGGTTAAAGTTTAACCATGGCCTTCAGTTTCAAGGAAAGCATTTTTTGACAAGCAGACAAGAAACCATTACACCATGTCACTTCTGGGAAAAGCCTATTCTGAGAGAAACAAGTGCAGCTATATCACTGCTACGGATCTTGATCTCAGATGTACGAATGGGCAGAAGCATGCTGACCTCACAGAGTGCCTTTGACTGACTGATCTGTTTGCATATTTTGTTCCTTTATAATAACAGTGACAGAGCCAGGTTGACCTGAATGTTCCTGACTGTTCCAGAGCCTGAAGTGAGAAGCTGAATGAAGGATAGGAATTGAAGCAAGGAACTGGCATTTGCAAACCATGTGGCAGCAGAGAGACTTCTGCAAGAAACAGGAACAGATCAGTCAAAGCTCAAAGATTATGGAAAGTGCCCTCCTATGAAGAAAAGACAATTCCTGTTGTGACCCAGAAAAGTAATATCATCTGAAACTGAGCCAAGAACCTCAATGTTCCTGCAAGGATGCAGTTAAATGGGACTTACTGCTTATAATGTTTTTAGCAGTCTTCCATAGTCAGTTCGACATTTCTTCTATTTAAAAATTAAAGCAGCCTAGTGCTAGAGATTTAGCATTGGAACCTAAAGAATAATACGCAGGGGCTACAGTGAGTTGTCAAGGTTACTGAATTTGTTGCTAGGAAGATTCTGATGTTAGAGCTGGGTTTTCCATCCTCTTGAGTCTTGGGGCTATTTTTGTATTTCTCCCTCTTGCCGGTTGTCTTCATGGTAGCCCTAATGCTGGCATATTAAGTAAAGGGCTATTTTTTATCTGCCAGGGAGGTCCTTGGTCTGTCAGGATGTTACCACAATCAGCAGTAACAGAGCTGCAGGTGCTAATAGGCAGGAAGAAGTCACTTGTCCATGATATTATCGATTATGGTAATAGCAAAAAATGTATCTGCTAGAGTACACTTTGGAGGAAACATCTCTTGATCACTCATGATAGCTAGTTATACCTAATCAATAGACCTTTCACCTACAACCAACAAGATTTCTTTTAATTATTGTCTAACAGCTCCTATATTATGCAAAATGTGCATGTCTATGTCTCTTGTTTCTTTTTAATTCCTCTTTTCCTACTGCATCATAGACTTAACTGTAACAATAGAGGATAATAAGCAGAGAGATGGAACAACTAAGTACAAACTATTATTGATGAAAAGAAGGGTCCAGTCCTGATAAATGTAATTAATTTCTGTTTTAGGCAGGCAAAACTTTCTATAGCTACAAGCAGTAACGTGGAACTGTGCTTACATCATGTGCAAGCAATAATCAATATCTCTCTAGCCAGTGTTATTTTTCCTGGTTAGTTTCTCTATATCTATGAAAATCCCTTATGTTTCTGAAAATTCCATGCTGTAGCACAACCTCTATCAGACAAGGCAACCTAGATTTGTATTTTCACACAGCAGGTCTTAGTTGCACAGATTTTTCTCAGCTTAATTCTTCGATGGAGACCTTCAAGAATCACAACTACCCATTAAGCATTTGTAGGCAGCAATAAGATTCCCCTATAACCTTCTCCTAAGACTGAAAAAGATCCATTACACCGTCACAGAAAGGTAGGGGTTGGGAAGGACTTTGGAAGATCATGTAGTCCAACATCACAGGTGACCTAGAGCAGGGTCACCTACAGCAGATCACATAGGAATTCGTCCACATGTATTTTTAATATCTCCAGAGGAGACTCCACAGCCTCTCTGGGTAGCCTGTTCCAGTGTTCTGTCACACAGTGAAAAGGTTTTTCTTTATATTTATATGGAACCTCCTATGCTCCAGCCTGTGCCTGTTGCTCCTTGTCCTGTCATTGGACATAATTGAGAAGAGCCTGGCTCCATCCTCTGGACACTTCTCCTTTACATATTTATAAACAGTAATGAGGTGTTACCCCTTATTCTCCCCAAAGATGAAGAGTCCCAGATACCTCAGCCTTTCTTTGTAAGGGAGACGTTCCAATCCCTTAATCATCTTGGTGGCTCTGTGCTGGATTCTTTCAAGCAGTTCCCTGTCCTTGAACAGAGGGGCCCAGAACTGGACACAATATTCCAGATCTGGCTTCACCAGGGCAGAGTAGAGGGAGAGGAGAATCTTTCTCTACCTAGTGACCATCCCCCTTATAATACATCCCAGGATGCCATTGGCCTTCTTGGCCACAAGGACACATTGCTCTCTCATGGTCATCCTTCCATCCACCAGCACCCCCAGGTCCCTTTCACCCATTCTGCTCTCCAACAGCTCAATCCCCAACGTGGGGTTGTTCTTTCCCAGATGCACACTTTACACTCGCCCTTGTTGTAATTCATTATATTTCTCCCTGCCCAACTCTCCAGTCTGTCTAGGTCTCTCAGAATGGCAGCACAGACTTCTGAGACACTAGTCTCAGCTTCTTGTAAAGATGATGAACTTCTCCCTAATGATCCCAGTCACTTTCTGTGTGAGAACACCATGAGAACAGATGGAGTTACATGAGATAAAAGTGCAACGCACAAAGTGGTGCAAGCAATACACAGGCTGGGAATTGTTGGAGGAGTCCAGTTTCTTGAGAGTGTTATGATATGGTGCCAGGTGCAGCCTGTGGGAATGGTTTAGTTAAGATTATTATATTAGAACAAAAGTATGTTTAAGTACATAACAAACAAAACTATAAATCACTCAGTAGTTATGGGGTGTCTATAAATGTGTAGCAAACTCGTGATATGGGGCTTAGTCTCTGGTTTTAGCCTCTCTCAGCTTAGTTACCCTGAGTCTTTTTTTAATTAGAATTCTGCACAATAAAGTATTTTGATTAAGCATAAGTGGAGTTTGTCCTTCGTACCCCCTGACAACATTCCATTGGACTGACTTCAGTTTGCTGATATATTTCTAGTATCGGCTAGCCCCAGGCTGGACCCAGTACTCCCTATGTGGTCTCACAAGAATAACATTGAGGAGTATAAATACTCTGCTGTCTACATTCTTGCTAATACAGGCCAGTATGCAGTTGGTCTTTGCTGCATGGGCACATACATAATCATGTGCAACCCGTTGTCTATCAGGACCTCCATGTAATTTTCTACAAAATTGCTTTCTATGCAGCTGACACCTAGCCTATACTTTTGCACAGGTTTTCTCCACTTACATTAAGAGTACTGCAAATGACTGACCACCAGCTACACTTAAAAGAATCGACTACTGACCTTTGAGCAGTCTAGTGAATTTCCCCCCTGGTTTACAGTTTTCCCCTGCATCTTACAATCCATCCATGCTGTTGCTAGCTGACAATTTATAGTTGCTAAGGAATCCTCTTCTCTGTGGGAAAGCACATAATCACTTTCCTTATTCTCTTTTATTACATCAAATTATTTGTTCATGCTGTTTTTCCCTTGACACCCTTTGAGTTCAACTTCTCTTTGGCTGACTAAGTTTGACTAAAGGTGTTAAGACTTCATAAGAAAAAGACATGATTATTTTTGTCTCCCATCTTTTTTTTTTCCCTTTATAGTTAAATAACCTTTTTAATTTTTTCTTTTCATAGTACAGAAGACCCCATCACTATTTTTTCTTCACTGTGTGGAGTGATGTTTGTGATCAGAGCTTCTATTGCATACAGAGTTGAGCAGTATGTGTTGTTCTTTAAGTGAAGAAAACAAACAGATTTGATTGAGACCTATTGTAGTGGAATCAACTGTGACTGAAAATTTTTCAGTCCAGTGATGAAGTGTGGTTTTTGATTGCGTTTATATTGTGTGATCTCATAACTCCAGTCTTGGGCAGAAATAGGTGCAAGGATCTTTACCATTAGATGACAACAGGCTAGTCAGCATCACTCCAAATCAGTTAAGTAATTTCCTTTTTTAAATACAGGAGAGACCAAGGCTATATACTTAAGCTGCTTGAGTAGCAACTGAAAAAAACACCTTTTCAGAATCACCTTCCATTCTACCAGGAATGCTAATTATTTCATAGCAAGTTCAGAATGCTATTTTTAAGGCATGTTCCATTTAAGTAAAATTCACAAAGTGCATTTTTGATTCTCATTCAAGAATTTGTTCTAGGTCATTGTCTGTTTGCAGTTTCCGTGGTTTTTTTATATTGCTGGAGGGACATCAAAACAGAATTTACACATAGTATAATATTATTCCTGTGGTGAGATATTTTGGAAGGGAGTATTCCTAACTTCAAAAGGACTTGTCTATGTCATGGAGTTAAGACATGTCCTCAGAGTGGGTACATTGAGATGAACTGTGTTCTTGAGCCCTGACTAAATCCAAGTAAGATGTATGACACAGTCCAGAAATAATTCCAAATTAGAAGGGTTCATGGAGGTGTGGATTCCCTGGGGGCAGTGCATTCAAAGAAGATATCCTGGTAGAGGCCTAAGAAATGCTTACATACAGACAGATGGACCCATTTTCAAAGCGTGGGATCTGGCTACTTTACTTTTTTCAAAGAAAAAAACCCACAACAAAACAACAAAAAACCCCAAACCAGCCAACCAAAAAAAAAAAACCACCAAACAAGACAAAAAAACCCAAACCATAAGACAACAATAGGATCTCAAAGAAGTTTCTGTCTCTATTTATGGCAAAGCTTTGGATTTTTTTCAAGAGGGGAACTAGAAGGCATTTCACTAGACCTGTTCCTGAAGTCCTTGCTATGGAAATATAAACTTCCATTTTACAAATCTGAAAGTGTTCTTCCCTTTGCCACAGAAACACTGTGGGAATCTGTATGAGAGGCTAAAAAGCTGGTAAACTTCCTTGCAGTATGGACAGGATATCCTCCTGGCTCTAGCTTTCATCAGCATCTAAATAAATTGCAGATCCCTGTCTTCCCCATGCTCAAACATGGAATCAGAGATATTGTGGTAGGCTGTAATACTAATGTGTGTGGCCTGTAAGGAAGACTAATTTTCTTTGACAAGACAGTTTCAATATATTTGCCTTGTTTCAGTTCAGTTCATAATAGATACATCCACAAATCTGACTCAGGAAGACACAGACATGTTCTACAGCAGGTCTGACTCTGATTCAGGATGAGTCTAGGCAGCCCTAAATGGTGCTGTGACAATGATAAAGGACCATACCACAGTTTGTTGCAAGAAAGCACTGTGTCCCAGATTTACACTAGAAAAAGGGTAGAAACCATCCCCAGAAACATTCCACAGCAACAAATTTGAAGAGTGCATAGAGGGATTAAGAAGCATACGTGGAAAAGACTAGCTCTGAAGACACCAGTAAAATAGGCACAAAACAGTTAAACCAGTATAAATATGCCAATATAAACACATAAGCACTCTGCTGTCCTAAAAGGAAGATGAAATGGATTTTTACAAGTAATTTAACTAAAAGATCTTGACGCACTATAAAGTTTGCAGTAATGTTTCTTGTGGTCAGTATGGTAATATGACCACGCAGTGTAGAAGTTCTACTGATAAAGGAGAGAAAACTCTTCAAAGCAGATTGAACTTGAATAAAGACACAGTAAAGCATTTGGTTACTACTGTTTATCTCTTGTACTGGCAAAACTGTGTATCATTGTTTAGAGAATTCCACAGTGGGTTTGGTAGTTTTATGAGTCTGCTTGGATTTAACTAATAATTATAAAATGGCAGGTGGTTTGGAGGTGAGGCATTCAGCTATCAAAAGACATAAGGTGAGGTTATGGTGTAAATTTCACATGTACGGTGGAAATGTATGCAAAAAAAGTCAAATCCAATTGTTGCAGACAAACCTTTCTTGGGCCACAGGGCTTGAAGGTCCTGTGTAACAAGATCTCTTCTGCCAAGTAACAAGTGGTAGAAGAAGAGGAAATGGCCTTAAGTTATACCAGGGAAGGTTTAGATTGGTTATTAGGAAAAGTTTCTTCACTGAAAGGGTTGTCAGGCACTGGAACAAGCTTTCCAGGGAAGTGGTGGAGTCACCATTCCTGGAGACTTGTATGTTAGAGATCATTTCCAACCAAAACAATTCTGATTCTATAAATCCTCTAAAGAGAAAACACTTCAGTCTTTATAATCAAAATGGATTCTGTCACAGGATCCTGCTTTAACCCCTGCAAGGAAAATGGAAGATATGTATCACACAGTTTTGTCATAGGATTAAAAAGGAAGAGACTACTCAAAGACTTACACTGTAGAAAAAAAAAGGATTTTAAGAAATGCAATTTTTCAAGTCCCAAGGGTGGAACTGAAGATGATTTGTATGAGTGAAAAGAAGAAATTCAAGTGATGAAGACATCGGTAGTGAGAAAATAGTTAAAGATTATAAAAACAATGACAGCATGGGAAATAATGAAGATACGTGACATGTAAAAACTAAAAGGCAACACTAATGAAAAAAGAGAGAACAAAATAGACTTACTTAATATTTTATTTGCTTTATATTAGTTGCTTTATATTAGCTTAGTTTAACAGATACTTAATACAACTTATATGTACATAACCACTTTTTCAGGATTTGATAAATTTGCTGCAGTACATTGTGTGTAGCACTGGACCATATCAGAGTTCTGAGTTACTAGACTGCAGTGGGACAAGTCCAATGATAACATTTCTAAAGACAGATTTGTCATGTCATGAGATTATGGCTGGAGGTCATGAAAGATGTACATTCATCACATTTTTTTCTTTGCTTTTCATGAATATCTTAGGAATCATAAACACAAATTTGACTAATTTTTTTTTTCTAAACTCCCTATTATTTAGCCTTTGGTAAATGGTTTTATTTTTGTGTGAACAGCTTAAACCAAGGGACTCCTCCTCAAAGACTAGAGTTATTTGATGCTAATATAAAACAGGTAAGTGTTCTGTAAAATATAAATGTTGTTGCTCTGTAGAAATTAGCTATTCAAATACCATTTTTTCTTTCATATTTTCCCATTTTCTTATTTTTTAAAGCAGACTCCAATACCATCCATCAAGAGGTCTCAAGTTTGGAAGAAGTATTATTTTTAAAACTACTGTAATTATCACCCACTTCCATGACATCATAGATTTATCTGTTACTCATTTGCAGGTTTCCAGGATTTTTATTATTTGTTCTACAAATTAGCTTCTTAAGTTCCTTTATGTGAATTTTCCCAGTGCTAGTTTTGAGAGAGTATGCACTTTTTTCTGTCATCTTCTAAATTAAATGTTTACCTGAGACTCATAATTTAATCTGTTTTGATTTTTTTTCCGTATTCTAAGTTGTTTCAGTTAGAAAATTAATAATGCATTCATAGCTAGAATTTCTTCTCTGGCAGAACTGTTCTAATTTGTGCTTGAGTGCAGTGATAAATGGTAGATTAACTTAAAATGAAAAAGACAAACAAGCAAATTACAGTATTCCAATCCACAGAAGAACCATAGTGTAATAGATGGGTGAGACACAGAGAGAATGCTTAGGAGAAATCTCAAGATTTAACCATTCTGGTTTTTAGAAAATTTTATTCTGTCAAGGAAGAAAATAACATCCACTGGAATAAGAACATCTTTTTTCAGTATAGGTGATGTGAATATTTCATCTTCAGTTGCTATGAAAATAATAAAATTTATATTTACCAATAATAAATAAATAAATAATAATTTAAAAAAGTAAAGTGTTTCTCAAAAGAGAAAGTTTCTTTGATAATGAAACTTGCTACTTTTATATACTGGTTATTGTTAGAGCTTAATATATATTCTAAACAAACCAAGAACTTATGGCTTCCTCACAGTCATTTAGTGTGGTTTAATTCATGGTTGTTGGGCTTTTTTGTTAAATTTTTGTTTGTTTGTTTGTGCTTTCTTGTGCATTAGGAAAACAAGGGAGAAGAATGAAAAAATATACTAGTTTAGAAAGGAGCTTTTGAATTAGATTAATTTGTCAGCTACCACAATTTTTTGCTGTGTTCGTCTTCCTTTAGTTTAACAGCTCATTTTCCTTTCTTAATTGAATCTGGTATCCCTCCAGCCACATATTAATTTTGTTTGTGATCCTTCCATATGTTTATATAGAGACCAGGTTTTTGGTTTTGTTTTTTTTTTTACTTTATTTAAATAAGGATCTGATTTAGTTCTGAGAGTTGTGAGATTGTTTTTTTCTATACTGATTGACCTGTCTGTAAGACAAAAACTGCATAATGCTGTCAGACATATTATCACTCCTTTAGCTGAGGTGGAGAAGCACTTATTAAAACTACTAGCTCATATTCTCAGAGGCATCTATGAAAAATGTGCCCAGCATTTACAGGAGCTCAGTTCTATTTCCATTGTGCCATTACACAGACTCAAGTCAGGCATGAGATTTGGTGGTGGCTGATTTTTGGATGAATACAGACTAGATATTTGGACAGGGACAGTGCATGAGAAGTGTATGACAAGTAGATGACAAGGGTTCTTCAAGGTAGTGAAACAGCTGTATTGACTTTGAGGTGCTAAATTTTGTCTTCATTCATAACTCAAATGGTTGTTCTTATTTTAACTACCATAAAGCCATTATGTACACTGGCAGGCTGACATTAATATTGTCCTTTAATGCCACTTTGATTCTACAAATGTTTGAAATGTCAGACTGTCCAGCCTGCTACCCATGGGTGTTTCCTCTCTTATTTTAGAATTCCAAAGTCTGGGGAAAAAAAAAAAAAAAAAAAAAAAAAAAAAAAAAAAAAAACATATTGTTGGATAAACAACACATTTAAAGTTCTGCTCCAATTAGCAATGATCATATGGAGCAGGACTCTCTGCCTCAGTGGGCCTACCTCAGGTTCCCTTTGTGATTGCTTTTGTCTCCCAGATTCACACTCTGTCTCTGCTCCACTGTCTTTAGCCTGGAGTTTGAGAGTTTCCACCGAAAGCAAAGGGCAGAGCTAACTCTGAACTCTTAGCAATCCTGAAAGTACTAACAGAAGGCCAAGTTGGTATCTGTGGTGACAGCTGCTCTTGTGTTGAAAAACAGGGAGTTCAGCTTAACTCCAGCTAGGCCGAACAAAGACCAAACAAGAACAGATCATCGTAAGGATTTGCATAATGAGTGAAAAGGCTTTCTTGGCTTTTCCTTTGTTTCCCTTTTGGTCTCCAATAAAAGATTTTACTTTAGCATAAAGATTTAGCATATCTAAGTAGTTACATTGCAGCAGTCAGTCAGTTTATTCAATAAAAAGCTAGTCCCAGTTCTTGGACAGAATCCTCTACACTTTCCCTAGAACGTGTTCTGGATTTTCTCCCCTCCTGTGAGGAAGAGACTCCACACTGCTTGAGTGATTACTCCAGTAGAGGAGCAAAAGAGGCCATAGCCAATAAAGGGTAAGAAGTATCAAATCCCTGTATAGGAATTCTTTATTATCCTTTCAAAAACTGCACTAATTTTGTATTGCCATATTGCCGCGATTGATCATAATACTTTCTCCCCATCTCCAGGTGCAACGTTTACAAAGAAAGGTGTCACATTGTGATGGGAGCAACTGGTGTAAAGTAAGCTCAGTATAATCAAAATTCTCATGTAGCAGTTACTGATATTAAGAAAAAATTTAGCATGCCTGAGTTTCATTTAGGAACAAACTATGTAATGCTAATTAAAAAAAATAAATCCTTGAGTCTAAAAAAAGTTTATCAACTACTTTAAAGCAGATGTTTGGTGCTAGCAACCATCAGAAATACAAGACAGCAAATGCTCACATTGGCACATCTTATTAAAACAAGCAAATAAATTCTAGTTAGACAATTTATCATTTCTTAGCATTTCAAAATAAATGTGACAGGTTGAAAGTGGGAATTCTAATAGCCCATTCCATGCAAAAGAAAAAAACTGTCTTAGATAGACAGGAGTATTCACTGTCATAGTTTGTACATACCTCTAGCTGAGGGAAAACAAAGACTGTCACTTTTTAGAGAGCCATTCAGTAAAAACAAATTATATACAATAGTCAATTCCTGTCTCTAAATATCTTGTTACTGAAAGAAAAATCTGTGATGAATAGACTATATACATTAGTGTGATAACAGGAAAGAGAAAATGGCACAATTTTGTTAAGATAACATTTCTCAATTATTTTGTAACTGTAGGACATTTATGCAGATTTTAAACAATGATTCTTTGCATATCCACAGTTTAATTTACAAAAACATGGAACAAGATAATTCTGTTTCCTTAGCTACAACCTGTCAGTTGTGGTTAGAATACAATTAATGTACCATTTCACCATTTCAAACTTGATGCATGAAAAAAAAAAAAAAAAAAAAAAAAGCCAACACAAACAAACCAGCAGAACCCCCAAAACAAGTCTCCTTTCCAGGCAGCTCATCTGCCTGAGAGTAAGACAAGCTGGATCCAAGAGAATGAGGCCAATTGCATGAGGTTCAACAAGGTCAAGTGCCAGATCCTACCCTTGGGTCACAACAGCCCCAGGCTACAGCCTTGGGGAAGAATGTCTGGGAAACTTCTAGGAAGAAAAAGGGTGCTGGTTGACAGCTGGCTAAATATGAGCCAGTAGTGTGCCCAGGTGCTCAAGAAGGCCAACAGCATCCTGGCTTGTTCCAGAAATAGTTTAGCCAGCGGGAGAAGGAAAGTGATCTTGACTGTGTAGCGGGCACTGGTGAGGCTGCATCTTGACTATTGAGTTCAGCTCTGGGCCCTTCACTACAAGAAGGACATAGAGTTCCTGGAGCATGTCCAGAGAAGGGCAACTAATCTGATGAAAGATCTGAAGAACAGGTCCTGTGACTAGAAGCTTAGGAAATTGGGATTGTTTAGCCTGGAGAAGAGGAGGCTGAGGGGAGACCTTATTGCTCTCTACAGGTACATGAAAGGAGGGGCTGTAGGGAGGTGGGTGCTCTTTCAAGTGAACAATGATGGGACTGGAGGAAATGGCCTGAAGTTAAGCCAGGGAGATTTAGACTAGATATTAGGAAGAATTTCTTTACTGAAAGAGTAGAAGGCACTGGAATTGGCTGCCCAGGACAGTGGTGGATTCACTATCCCCTGAGTTTTTACATAGCTTCATCTAAATATCACATCTCATGTTTAGTGAGATTTACTTGTTTTCTTTGCTGTTATCTTTATATCACTGACCTGTACTTTTGATACAGAATCATATTACTCTAGGATAATTCAGATGGGAAAAGTTATTAAGTTTCTAGTCCAACTTGCTGGAAAGGCAGCTCTGAAGTCAGAGCTAGTTGCCCATATCTGCTTTTGCTATGCCCAGTTAAGTCTTGAAAATTGCTGACTGCTTCACCACTTCACTGTCCTATTGGCAATTAGAAAAGAAGAAAAAGTAGAGTAAAAATACTGTGAAGCAAACAAGGCAAATATTTTTAAGAGCATTTAACTCATACTTTCTGGACTCTCTCTAGTAGTGGGATTTTTGAAAATAATTGACAAACTTAAAGTTTAATTATTTTAGCAATTGAATCAAATAAAAACAAATCTACAACCAAATAGAACCGTAATGATACTTTAAATAATAGCAATAGACACATAACAGTAACCGTAGAATCCCAAAAAGAATATTTGTCTCAGAACAGCTGCCCTGACAAAGTGGACACTGTGCTCAGGTGGAGGCCTCATTCGATAGCCACCTGCACTCTGTTCTCTCAAGGAGAGACCCTCATTTGGGGAAACACCCTGATAAACACGGCCTTATTATCGCAAAAGCAGCCCCTCTTTTAGTGACCATCCCAATAATCTGAACACTGTCCTTGCAAGGGGAGCTCTGTCTGATGGCCACCCTGACAGTCAGGACACTGTCCTTACTCCATAAGGGACAGGGGCAGGCAAGCTGCACCCTGCGGAGGCAGAGTGACATCTTGTGTGTGCCCTGGGTAAAGCCACTGGAGAGGGGGCATGTGCAGAAATAAGGGTTATTGCTGTGTCATCCCATCTGGAGGGGTCCAAATGAACACCTGGCTGTGCAAGATATGCCAAAGCCCCCACCAAAATGGTGGGGTCAGGCAGCATAAAAGAGGCACACTCGAAATGCTGGATGCATGCCTGCCACCCAAGGACGTGAACTTCCTACCAAGTTCATCTCTGGATCCAAGGTGATACCTTCTCTATCTCTTCTTTATGTTTATCTTTACCTCTCTCTCTACCTCTCTCTCTCTCTCTCTGTTTCTAACCTTGTCATGGCACATGAGGTTAACGCAGTTTCCAACTTTGTTAAGCTTTATTCCCTGTTGCTTTGTTAAGTTTTGTTAGCTGTAACCTGTTCTATTGACAACTTAAGTTATGCTTAAGTGTAACCCATTGCTTTGAAAGCACCTTCCTTTATAATTCTGCTAGTTGTAATCTCACGTGCTTTATAATCTCACTCACTCTTAAGTAAAGTTGTGTTTTGTACAAATCTCCTGGGTAACAACCTTGCTCCTGAGTACCACGCAGAGAATTCTGAACTTAATCTCACCTAATGGGCTGTTAAAAGAGATTAATCAGAAGAGGAGGAGTATTGGGCCCAGATGCACCCAAGCTCCTCTCTGAGGGAGTTTAGAAAGCAAGGGGGTCCAGTCCGAATCTCCCTGGGTCGAGCCCCCCTCTGGGGAACCCTACCTGTGCCCACTCTGTGGGACGTGATATTTTGTTTGGCTCCTGCATCTGGGGAGCCGTGCTCACTGTGTGAGACGTGACAGTGCTGCACCCACCTTGTGGGGAGTGACATTGTACTGGTGTCAGAAGTGGGATATGACAGTAACTTATTGCAAATGCCTTCAAAATCAAAGAGAAGTACTTAAAATACAGTGTGATAGATATATAATATTCTGTTATCTTCCTACATAATCTTTTTTCTCATGTAAATAAACTGACAGTAACATTCAAAAGACTTGTTGTCCTTAGTACCCCAATGAAAAGGCCATCACTTACAAAAGCTCTGATAGATGAAAATCACTGTTAACTATGAAGCTACCAATTTTAAAAGTAAGTATATTGTCAGACTATATAACATAAATTGTGCACACAATTGCTCCACATACACAAAAATAAATAAAGTTATTATTTATTTCACAGTGAAAAGTATTTATCCTGTATGAAGGTGACATCAAACTTTTGTTTTTCCAAAATTCTGCAAAAATCAGAATATTACTTAGATCAAAAGAGCTTGAAGCATGGTTAAAAAACGAAGCAATGTTAGTGTAGAACTCACTCTTTAACTTTTAGTTCTGGTAAAAATAAAACCGTGACAAATAGAAATAAGACTTAGAACACATTAATTGGAAGCATTAGTGGTAGCATATTTCTGCAAATCTAAAAGTTTCATTTTTATGTTGACTTTTTTGCAGTTGTAATCTTCTCTGTTCCTCAAATATAATTTTGCAAAAATTAGCAATAATTCCTCGTATTGTATTTATCTATTATGTGTATTCTTTAGGACATTATGGTTCAAAAATACTATTTGTTTGCAAGTTTCCAATGTACCTTACATTTTTGCAAAAAAACCCCAAACAAACAGCTTTTTATGCATTCATTACTCTGAAAAATTCCTTTGTGGTCATAGAAACAATAGTTCCTGGGCATGACAATGATGATGCTAAAATACACATAGGACTGAAAATGAGATGAAGAATAACACATTCAAGTTGCAGAGGCTAAAACCTTGTTTATAAGATGGAATGAAATAAGAAAATAGCTGAGGTTAAATTTTCCATCATGGGAAATCACTAAATCTTGAATTTTTTTATTAATCCAGAAATTGTTCTTCCACATTGAACTGCCAGATCCTTAAGTTTTCATTTCTTCCTCTTTCTCTTCCCTTGTGGAGCTATATTTCTGTAAGATGTTAGAGAAAGTGTATTTTTCTTTATCACCAGAGCTAATGTCATATTTGAGGATTTCCTTTGAGGCACCTCATCCTGACATCACTTACCTTGTAAAATCTGACAAATGCACTGCCAGAAGTGCTCTGACTCCAGTGACAGTAATGTAATTGAAGATGACTCACAGTTTTATGCAAGGAAAGTATGAATGAGTAAGTCTTGTCAGGTCTTTTTTCCTAAAAATAAAAGGTAATGCTTGCTATCTCTGTTGCAATCACAGAATGAACAGCAGCTAATCCTGATGTCTAATTCTTAACAAAATGATTCTTCTTCCAGTAATCCACCATGTGATGAGTCACTTCTTATTTTGTGACTGTTGGATGTGCAGATTTTCTACAAGAAGGAAATGTTTCACAAAGCAAGGTCAATGATACTGATATTTCAGGCGTACTTAGGAGCCACATTGTTAGCTGTTGTGAAAGTTGAAGGAAGTAAGCTGGGTTCTCTTTCATGTTTATTTTCTCTGTTGTCTTCTTTTTCTCCTTTCTTTTTAATTTGGCTTTAATAGTCTTCCAGATTATCTATTCTAATACAGAGAATATTGTCTGTAGCACTGCTGAGGATAGCTGAGAGAGGCAGCTAAAAGAAATATTTTACACATCTCAATACTTCTATGAGTTTGCTTGGTCTACTCTAGGCTGATAAGAGAGTGTGTGTGTTAGAGGACTTCTCTAACAAAAAATTTGCAAGTTAAATGTCATGACTAACACTACAGTTTAATTTTCCTGCTTATGTTATCTTTTTATCTTTTTTTCTTTAAGAAAAGAACAATTATTGATAGCAACAATTACCCCATGCTGATTTACTTGCCTTCTTAAAAAAATAGGATCTTTGACACTTTTAATACATTTTAAAATAAAACCAGACAATGTAGCACACTTTATATCTAATTATTTTGTGCATGTGCATGACTGCAAAAGGTATACTGTTAATGTGAAAACTATATCTAACATTTCAGTGTTGTTATTTTATGCCTGTTTTCTTTTCTTTTTTAAAGTTCTGAAAAAAAGTTTTAAAGTAGTTACTAATGAAAACAGACAAAGAAAAAACACCTATCAATGTGAAAAACATGAATATGTGTAAAAACCAATTATGTTCCATATCTTGACGCGAGTGCGTGTTCAGGTTCTGAGATCATTTTCAGATGTTCTATTAATTTGGTTATAAATCTGTGATGAGACTGAGTAGAATTAATCTCAACGATTACACATGTCAGTATAGATGTTTGCTGGAATCCGAAGATGAATATATTTTTCTTTTAGCACTTTTTCAGGCTTAACAAAATGTCTGACATTAATGTTAAAGTAAGTGGCACCTTGAAAAAAAGTGAAGGTTTTTTTATGAAGTTAAGGCAGATGAGCACTAGAAGATAGTACTGTTCTGTACCTTGTTTCAAAGTAGATGCATTTTTTTTTCTCGTAATCTTAACTGCAAAAGTACAGAATGCTGTCTAGAACTAAATTTGATTAATTAGATATGTGTTACTGTAAAAGGTTTATTCCTAGTCAATAAATCCTGTGTGCTGTTTCTTATGCTTCCAATGTAGAATGGATGATGTTACTTGTAACAATTAGATTTTTAAAAATTCCTTGTATCATTAAAACATTAGTTTCCAGTAAGCTTATAAATAAAAATTAGCATGATACATATAGATGCCACCAAAAATTGCTACATAGTATTTGAACTTTGCATTTTGCAGTTCTACAGGATCATACTTACAAAATCTGGTGGCAAATTAATTTCTCATTGTACTCATAGGCAGTAGGTATATTTGAAATCTGAGGTTAAAAAACCTGCAAGAGGCAACAGGAGCCACCATTCTTCATGACTAAAAAAACCGTCCAATTACCTGATGGGTGTGTCTTGCATGTGTGAAATATTTCTCCTAATTCTTTCAAGATCTGGTTGCTGTAAGCAGTAAAAGCTCTGTCTAAACTGAACACATCAGCTACAGGATCTGGGTCTTCTAACTGTTCAGCCAGATTATTTATTTTATGTATGTAATTTGTAATAAAACTTCTTTCCAATACACTATAAAGGAGAAATGAGGGGATACTTATATGGGTTTGAATCTTAATTTTAAGAAAAGTTATGGTGAATCATCCCATAGGCATAAGATTCTGGGACTACTCCAGAGTCCACAGGACTCCCTGGATGCCTTTGACACCAGAATTTACTGCAAACTATGATCCACAACTTATGCATGGGGCCATGGGCTATAACAACCATCTTATACTGATTCCACAGCTCAAGGGTAGCCCCAAAACCCTCCCTGTCAGTATGAGATCTTCCTTCTGCAAATTATGTTGCTTTGAATTCCCTACTCCTACTGACCTCAGCATTCAGTATGAGCTTCTGCCACACGGAGAGTCTTTATACATACAAAAAGCTATCGTAAATCCTTCTTTTTCTGCTTCTCATAAAGATCTTTGTTTCACATAAAAGCAGATTATTGTCTACGGGAAAGCTGTTATCCCTGGCTCCCAGATAACACTAAGCTCTGTAGAAACTGATCTCCCGTTCTGTATCCTGCCTTTTTTACCCCACTTTACACACTGAGGATGCACAAAATTCCATGCTTGTCCAGTTTACTCTATGGGCAATTACATCTAGGAGGAACGTAAAGTAATATGTGTTATGGAAATAAATATTACAAGAGAACATGTTTATTATTTTGATATACTTTTTCTCCTGGCTGAATTATTTCATATTCTTTCAGGATAGGACCAGGCAAGGGAATAAAAATGTCATGTTGCATCAGGGTATTGCAGTGTATAATATTACAAATAGTAACCATCAGAGTGCGCTTGCAGCTTAATTCAATCTTCTCTTTCTGGAAAGCCAAGTACAAAAGTGTCAGGGAACTTGTATAAGACATGGTATTCTCTCAGAAAGTGGAACTTCCACAGACTACTCATTAGAAAGTGCAGTGTTTAGTCTGAAATACTGAGAGGCTTCACCACTGTTGTTTAGGAATAAGAAGATAAATGAGTTAATGAGTTGTTGATTACCTAGGCAATAAACTTTTAGTAATGTACAGTGTTTATTTTGGGCCAAGTTCTATAATCATCTGTTCAATTATTCTATTTTTAACTGTAATTTGATGGGGTTTATGCTGTGGTTTTTGGGGTTTGGGGTTTTTTGGGGTTTTTTGGGTTTTTTTGTGGGGTTGGGATTTTTTTGTTTGTTTGCTTTGCTTTGGGGTTTTTTTGTGATACAGTAAAAAAATTTTCACTTGGTAAACAAGAACACCACACTAATATTTGACCAGGAAGTGACAGATAAAAGAATATGTCTCCCTTTCATGTTCCTATTTCAGTCAACTATTGTGTTGACTGCTCATGATCTGATAAAGTAATCAGATATACAGTAAGAAACAATTTTGTAGAAGCAGCTCAGAATATCAGTTTGCTAAACAGTATAATGCATCACCATTCTTTGTTTACCTGTGTCTTTCTCTCTCTGCTCTACTTGATATTTTAATAATATTAATTATGGTTGCCTACATTTCATGTAATAATACATGAAGATTGTAGCTGAAAGATTTTTTCCACATCATGAGAGTTACAGCTACAAGTAGCTGAACAGTTTACCATTCTTTGTTTACTTGTCTTTTCCTCTGTCTGTTCTACTTGATATTTTAATAAAATTAATTATAGTTGTCTGCACTTTGTGTAATAATATATGAAGGTTGGTAGCTAAACAGATTTTTTTCCGCATCATGAGAGTTTACATATTCACTTTCATTTTTTGGTAGTAAGTATCTTTGTAGTTAGAATTATTCTGTGAGTTTTTCAAATTTATTAAATAAATAAATCAAGGCAAAGAGGCAATAATTGTATTGCAAATGGTAAGAAATAATACTATTAAAATAAGATGTATTATTAAACTCACAAGAGAGCAACAGATTATGTCCGCCTATTAAATTTTTGCTCATTTCTGTTTTGCAGCATATGCAAAGTTTGAAGTTCCAGTTTTAGCTCTTCCTGGCCCTATGTGAACCCCACAAATACTCAGCATGCAGCACTCATGTCATGCAGAAGGGAATATTTTACATTGGTGAGATATAAGAATACCTGTAGAAAACTCATTACTATCATTACTCATTACTCATTACTCATTACTCATTACTATAACCTAATAATCTTACATTCACCTGTGTATTTTACCTTAATTGTAGTATTTGTAATATAGAATAATTCTTGATGAAACAGTTTCATTTTCTTATTGTTTAGCCTTTTCTACTGCTATATTTAAGTTTTACTTCTAGATCTACTGATGAATATACCTTTTTCTGAATACTGATCTGAATTTCTGTATTGTTAACATCACATGTTGTCAGTGTTTCTGGAAAGTCTTACTTGTCCTTTTGATTAGAATTTTTGTCTTGATATCCTACTCCTCGGTTGTTTATTTGTAAAGCTTAATAAGGAGTAATTTAAGATAAAGTTGAGGAGATTAAAAAAATAAGTATGTGAAAGTTGCTTTTCAAAATTTAGCTAGGATGTTAATCAGTGCAATCCACTATTAGTTCAAAACAACCACAAGCTTTATAACCTAACAGTATAGTAATATCTGTTCCTCCTATTTGCATTATAAAGGTTAGATTTAGCTGATAAAATCTATAAACGTCTGCATCTAAACTAGACAACAGAGTTTCTCCATAAAGGCAACTGAAGAAACAAGCATCTCTAGAACACTATTGACCTTGATATGAAGTCATAAAACAAGAAACGTTTACTTCTGTCCATTGTGCATATAATATAATAATTTGCTAATAAATAAACATTTGCATGATCAATATATAAAACTGAAATTAAATTAATAGCATATAATAATTTGGTTACAGATAATACAGAACTACAAAAATAAGGTATCTGCTCTTTAATGCAAAGAACATAATTTTTAACCTACTTTGCCACAGTGCTGCTTGTATTATTTCTTAACTTTCAAATTCTGTTTCTAAACAATCAAGCAACCTGAAATAGCTTTACACATCTCTGCCCAATAGGTTGCAATTTTGGGGTCCGACAGCTCCAGACAGCCCTGGAGGGAAGTACACTTGTTCTTGTCCAGCTGTCCTGGATCCCTGGCAAACTGATGCAGAAGTAAGACAGAAGATAATGATGTATGCCAAGATCTTCCCTTGCTAATACGTTTTCTGTTCTTACTGTCCCTGTGATAAGACCTTTTATATGATTATTGATAAACTTAAACCGAGTCTGTCTTTAATTATTTAGAAATTAATAAAGGGAAAATATAGTGGCACTCCTTTGAGAACAAGCAATTCATGTTCCACTCCATCCATCCTGTCTTATAGCAGCCTAGGCAGAGTATCTGTCTCTGAGGACCAGCTTAGTAATAAGTCATAAAACTTGGAATTCACTACTATTTAAATTAAGAAAAGAGCAATTGAAAGTATTTTCTTTGTATCAGTGACTTATTTCACAATGCTTATTATTAGGATAACAAGTGCTCAGAAACAAGTATCTCTAGAGGGTTCATTATAATGATATCCCATTCCAGAGAGAAACCAGCAATTAGACTCACAGCAATAAGAAGTAATTCCTGTGAAATAACATTAAATAAAATTATTAGGCTTGTGTTAAAGGAGAAATACATCAATGCTCACATAGTAGAAGGTTATAATATCACTGGAAGTGGAAATCTCAGCAAGACACCATCTCTGTCTTTAAATCATTATGGCCTAATGTAAGGATGTAATGAAAGGGTTGTAAGGATGCTTGCAATGCTTATCAGAGTTTAACAGATGTTTGTGTTGCATGTCAGTGATTTTTGCAAGACAGTGTGAAGATAAAGATAATGCCATTATTTGTCAGAATGAACCTAAAAAGAATTATGACTGAATTAAATGTTTCTTCTGCATGAAGAATGCTGTTTCCATGGGACTGTTATAGCAGAGGAAAGTAGCTTATGAATTTTTAGCTAGTGACCTGAACTGTGGACAACAAAGACTTACATTCAGGGTAACTTTTTACTACTTTGAAAGTAAAATAAACTATCTCAGTCTTAGTGAATTCAAAGTGTGCACACTTGGGAAATGAGTCTAGAAAATCTTGCAGGATATTAGCATCCTGTCTTATTAAGCATTTTTCATTTATCTAATCCATGAAAGACTGAAATTCAATTAATTCAGTCAGCCAGCTGAATCATCAGTTTCTCTGCTAAAAGTTGATGAAGATCATGATGAGAGAACTGATCTATTGCTCCTTAGTTTCTCTGGAAGCATAAGCCACAAAGTAACCTCCTTTAGCTATGAGGTAGTTGGCTGTGTTGTTGCTAAGCCACTAACAGATATGATAAGATATTTAATTTGTGCAAAAGAGTAAAAATTAGTCAGTTAAATATGTCTGAGTGAATTTTCCTGTCTGTTTTAATAGTTAATAGAATAAATCAGAGGGTATATTTCAAGGTCGTAACTAATCTTGTCTTACTGTAGCCATCTAAAATAGTTTAGATTAATTTATTAAGTAAAGAAACAACATAACTGTACATTAATATTAGAGCTGTTTTCTTATATAAACTTATAAAAAAAATAAACACTCTCTTGCTTCTTCTGGGTTGTAATAATCATTCAAATATTTAAAGATTTTTCTTAATCATTTGATCATTGCTGCTGTTTTCAGCAGGAAATATTCTGGAAGGAAAGACAAAAAGCATATTTACATCAGGTTTGTGTTTTTAAAATCTCAGTAACCCTTATTTTCCTGATGATATGAGTTGTTGTCTACATGGTGATTATGCTTCAAAACCCTGTGTTTCACAAATAAGATAGAGACAAAATATTTTCTCCCTTCAGTCTAAATCCTAATTGTGAAGAAAAGTAGAATTGTTTACCCTTCTTTATGTTTACTCTTGTTTTTAAAGTTGATTCCTTCTGAGAAAAACTATATAGGAAAATAATTTTAAGGAAAAAATCAAAGCAAAACAAAACAGTTTCTCTGTAGTTTATAAAGGTAGTAATTTTTTGCAGATGAGGTGAAAATCTTGTGGTTTCCGGAGCTTTTTAATTCACTGAATTTTTTGAAATATCAAAGAAGACATATATTACAAATTGAAGATTTAGAAGGATGTGATTTTTTGAGATTGAAATTTTAGAGTCTGATCAACATTTTCTATTACAGTCTTTATGTATTTCATACATGAAAGCTGCTCAGATAAAATTTGTTAGAAACTTTCCCATAATGAGTAGGAAAGCCTCAGCCTCTCTTGGGCCAGCGACACAAATATTTTAGGTGAAAATAATTTTTTTCTGTTTCATATCAAAGGAGGTAGTAGTTCAAAGACAAATGCGGGTCTAGCTACATTGTGGGAAATGTAGCTAGATGAGATGTAGCTAAATGTAGGTGGATGAGGTGGATGAGGGGAAGGCGGTGGATGTGGTCTACTTGGACTTCAGCAAAGCCTTTGACACCGTCCCCCATAGCATTCTCCTGAAAAAGCTGTCAGCCCACAGCTTGGACAGGAGCACCCTGTGCTGGGTTAGGAACTGGCTGGAGGGCCGGGCCCAGAGAGTGGTGGTGAACGGGGCTGCATCCAGTTGGCGGCCAGTCACTAGTGGTGTCCCCCAGGGATCAGTGTTGGGCCCAGT
>JAAWXA010000003.1:35705824-35803255 GCA_038090715.1 Florisuga fusca
AGCAGGGACGGCGGTTCCTCCCCCCCCCCCCCACTCCGGCCAGAGACCAGGACTGCGGGACGGTGATAACATCTTAATTGCTCCCTCATTTTCTTTCCTTTCCCTTAACAACTCTTCTCTCCAAAGTAACGAATTGTGTTTACCCTTTATTAACAGTGATAATTTGTTTCCCCTTTCCTAAAATAAATCCGTGTAACTTGCTTAAGTTTCAAAAAGTGTTAGTGTGCAATTTCTATGCGTTTCTCTGAGTAGTGGCTGCATTTTCCTCATAATCTAAATGTTAAAATAATAACTCGGATCGCGACACTTATCCATATTATCTACAAATTAATTTGGTCCTCATCAGAGTCTTTGACTTAACGTGATACTAATCTATAAAGAGTAAACTAAAATGCTCACTCAGTAACTTGTTATATTTCAGCCTCTAAAACCACAGATAAGAATACACTGTCAGGATCTCTGAAACTGTCTAAACAGTACCTAAGCAACTTCCTTGTATTTATATCCTTACACGTTACAGAAGATACCCTACAGCACAAGAATGTCTTTAAGGTCTGAAGAAAAATGGAAACCAATCTAATAAAGAATTATAATTATACGTTATTTATCCAACTATTAAAAAAGAAACAGAACCAACAATGAAAAAAGCCCACATCCTACTGAAGTGATGGCAGCACTTGACATCATTTATCATAAATTCTTAGACATAGCACCTACCTCAGAAATTCTGTCCCACTGCAATGGGAACCCTACTCTTTGAGGAATTTTTAAAATATTTTGAGATCCACTGCATTTTTTTCATAGAAGAACAATACACTTGCTCCAGTCACGATGGGATGGATGGAATGGAAGAAAAGGAGTGTGAGAGGCAAAGTGTTCTAGAAATGACAGTAAGACAAAACACCTCAGGAATTCTGTTTCTCTGCTGTCATAAGGCCTTTCCCCAGTCTACATGTAACATTATTCCTGCCTCCAAACTCCATCTTCAAATGAATGTTCTCCTCTTGAATATTCTGAAAATCTAATAAAACATACTTCCCTTCCAGTACAGAGTTCAGGTATTTGCAGACAGTATTTGTAATACTTTTACACTTGTTCCAGAGCAAAAATATGTATTTGTTAGATTTTGAAAGTTCTTTATTCAGAATTCAAAATATGAGAAGACAAAAGACAACATGAATTTCAACTCCTCTATGCAATTATTTAATACTACATTCTGTTTCAGGCTGCAAAACTCACCAGGACTACTAGGTATGACAACACTCCTAAGCTACCCATGGGCAGCCCCCTAAATTATAGTGTTGATGCTTCTCTAGAAAGCATAAGCTTGTGACTACTATATGATAACAAATTGGACAATGATTTGTCCATCTCTTGAAGGCAACAAGCGTGCCCTTTAGTCCTGAAGCACCTGTTGCCTCTGTGCCCAGTAGGATCCTGGAGCAGACCTTCCTGAAGGCTCTGCTAAGGCACATGGAAAATAAAGAGGTAATTGGTGACAGTCAACATGGCTTCACTAAGAGCAAACCCTACCTTAAAAATCTGGTGGCCTTTTATAATGGGATCACAGCATTGGTGGACACAGGAAGAGAAACTGCCGTCTTTGGCCCGACTTGGGCAAAGCATTCAACATTACCCTGCACGACATCCTAACCTCAAAACTGGAAGGATATGGATGTGATGGATGAACCACTTGGTTGAACAGTTGTAGTCAACGGCTTGATGTCCAAATGGAGAACAGTGATGAGTGGCACTCCTCACGGGTCTGTACTAGGACCCATGGTGTTTAAGTTCATTGTCAGTGACACGGACAGTGGACTGAGTAACCCTCAGCAAGTTTCCTGAAAACGTCAAGCTGTGTGATGTGGTTGACATGCTGGAGGGAAGAGAGTGGTGGTGAACGGGGCTGCATCCAGTTGGCGGCCGGTCACTAGTGGTGTCCCCCAGGGATCAGGTGTTGGGCCCAGTTCTGTTTAATATCTTTATCGACGACTTAGACGAAGGGATTGAGTCCATCATTAGCAAATTCGCTGATGACACCAAGCTGGGAGGAAGTGTGGACCAACTCGAAGGCAGGAGGGCTCTGCAGAGGGACCTGGACAGGACTAGAGAGCTGGGCCGACTCCAACGGGATGAGGTTCAACAAGGCCAAGTGCCGGGTCCTGCACTTTGGCCACAACAACCCCATGCAGCGCTACAGGCTGGGGACAGAGTGGCTGGAGAGCAGCCAGGCAGAAAGAGACCTGGGAGTCTGCATTGACAAGAAACTGAACATGAGCCAGCAGTGTGCCCAGGTGGCCAAGAAGGCCAATGGCATCCTGGCCTGTATCAGAAACAGCATCACCAGCAGGTCCAGGGAGGTGATTCTTCCCCTGTACTCGGCGCTGGTTAGGCCACACCTCGAGTACTGTGTCCAGTTCTGGGCCCCTCAGTTTAAGAAGGATGTAGAGGTCCTGGAACAGGTCCAAAGGAGGGCAACCAGGCTGGTGAAGGGACTCGAGCACAGGCCCTATGAGGAGAGGCTGAGGGAGCTGGGGCTGTTCAGCCTGAAGAAGAGGAGGCTCAGGGGAGACCTCATTGCTGTCTACAACTACCTGAAAGGAGGCTGTAGCGAGGTGGGAGCTGGACTCTTTTCACAGACGACCTTCAACAAGACAAGAGGACACAGTCTTAAGTTGTGCCAGGGGAGGTTTAGGTTAGATGTTAGAAAGAATTTCTTCACGGAGTGGGTGATTAGGCTATGGAATGGACTGCCCGGTGAGGTGGTGGATTCTCCGTCCCTGGAGACATTTAAAAAAAGACTGGATGTGGCACTCAGTGCCATGGTCTAGCAACTGCTCCGGTGGGTCAAGGGTTGGACTAGATGATCTCTGAGGTCCCTTCCAACCCGGCTAATTCTATGATTCTATGATTCTATGATTCTATGATTCTATGAAAACAAAGAAAGACAGGGAGAACTAACTGGGTAACCAAGTCAACTGGAAGAAAGGAGAAGTCTCAACATTCTCCACATTTACACAAATGAAGAAGCCTGATTAATCTCTCAGGAATCAGTTGAATGAAGCATTTTTCATTGATCTGTGTGGGACTTGCGGGGTTATAATCTAAAACATGATAAATACTGTGTTAAAGCACTGTAATTCTCCTCCTGAGATGAAGCCTTTGGGAGAATGCAACTGTAAATTTTGCTGCTCCAGAAAGTCTGATCACTCAGTTGTCACTCTGTCTGACCATGCTTTGTAAACAGCTGTAATTCTGTTTTTATAAGGTTTATATATGGCTTTTATTTCACAAATCTTATTTCAAAGCATGAATAAATTCAAAAGTACTGTAAATGTAATACATCATTTTTTGTATATAAAAAATACATCATGATTTTAATGTCTGAATTTTGATGTAGCTATATTCACTCAAGATACTATACACAACATTACTGAATTATGCAGATAATCTTTTCCTTCCATTCTCTACATCCCCAGGACTGTTTCACAATACATGGTGAAATTGTTTAAAATATTATATTACACACAAGTCTAACCTCCATGGTACATAGCAGAAACTTTCTCTTTTAGCTCAGAGGAATGAGTAACAAACATCTCCCTCATGTTATTTCTACATGTCCCAACAAATCAGGGGGTTGTATTTCAAGTGCGACTGCCAGTATATTTAACTTTTACTATGCAGCCGAGGACTCTGATGTTATGATGTCTATGTGATCATTTATAGTTGGTCTTCTCAAGTTTAAATATTCCAAACGCCTACTTCGTAAAGAGAGCAAATAGACTAACAAATAAATAAATCCTAAGACATAACTTCTTTCAAGTCTTTAATTTATAAATGCATCATGCAAATTAAACCATCCCTCACTAAAAAAGAAAAAGGTCTGTGTTACTGTAAAAGGCTTAAACTAGAAAATTCTAACATCAATTTTTTGTGAGATTTTTTTTGCAAAACAAAAATTTTAAGTAATCAAATTGCTGTATTTTGAAAATTTGCTAAAGGATGATTCATATCCCTACTGTATGTTGTTCTGATGGGTAACTCAGGATGTCTAAGTCAGAAGAAACATGGCTTTTCATCTCAGTTTTCAAAGCATGTTGCTCCAGAGACAACAGTGAGATTCCTCACTGTGTGGTCTTATGTTAAACAGGAATATACTCTCATCTAGATTTTGTTTGGGTTGCTTTTTTGTTCTGTTTTTCTTTTTTTTTTTTTTTTTTTTAATAATTCTGAATATTGAACACAATTGTACCATAACTGAAATCTTATATGGGGTATTCACTGAGAGTATAATGTGCTTCCTTGATCTGTTTTTTTCTAGATAAAACTAGACACTCCTATTGTATACCAGAGTACACTGGGGTGGAGGGGTTTGTTGGTGTTCTGGTTGGTTTCTGGGGACTTTTTTTTTGTTATTGATTTTGTTTTTATTCTTTAGTCAGTATTTTGTTATGGAATGTTTTATTTGGTTTTTTGTTTGTTTGTTTTCATCCAAAGAAAAAACATCTGTTTAAAAATATGCACGTCATAATCATTTTTGTTATCAGCATACTTACAATATAAGTTATTGAGACTGACTCTCATTTTTCTTTGGGCCTCTCCTGAAGGTTCTGTTAATGTGGAGGAGGCTTGGTAAATCATGTCTGACAAATCGGGTAGCCTTTTTATTGGGGTCACAATATTGGTGGACAAGAAGAGAGCAACTTATGTTATCTACCTGGACTTGTGCAAAGAATTCAAGAAGACATCCTGGTGTCTGAATTTGTAAGATTTTATGGATGGACCACTTGCTGGATAAGGAATTGGCTGGATGTTCACACCCCAAGAGTAGTGGTCAAAGGCTCAGTGTCCAAATGGATACCAGTGATGAACGGAAAGCCTCAAGGGTCACCACTGAAACTGATGATGTTAACAGTTTTGTTGGTGACATGGACAGTGGAATTGAATGCACCCTCAGCCAGTTTGTTGGCAACACCAAGCTGTGTGGTGTGGTTGAGAGACCACAGAGAAGGGTCTTGAGAGGCTTCAGAGGTGGGACCATTCAAGCCTCATGAAGTTCAGAAAGGTCAAGTGCAAGGGCAGAGCAATCCCAAGTACCCATACATGCTGTGTGGAGAATGGATTGAGAATAGCCCTGAAGAGAAGGACTTGGGATTGTTGTTTGAGGAAAATTGAAATGAACTGACAATGAGTGCTTGCATTCCAGAAAGCCAACCATATCCTGGGATGCATCAAAAGAAGTGTGGCCACCAAGCAGAGGGAGGTGATTCTCTCTCTCTACTCTGCTCTTGTGAGACTACCTGGACTTCTGTGTTCTGTTCTAGAGTTCTAGTTCCTCCCTGCCCTCCCCTTCATTGGGACACATTGGTCCTGAGCGTGGACAAGATGATTCTTGAATATGGACCAGCTTTCCTGGGTTCCTTTCCCATCCAGGTCTTTATCCCATTCTTTCTTCCTAATAGTATATGAATATTCACTATGTATTTTTAATTTTTTTTTTTTAATATGTATACCTTGGCACATGTGTTTATTTTTCAGAAGTACCTTGATAGAAAGTTTTATTGTAAATGCTGTAACAAGCATTTATTTCATATATATATATCAGCTATCTTACAGGTGTCTTTTGCCTGATGATACTAGTTTCTAAAATATACTTGGTTTTAATTAAATAACTTTGTATTTCAGTGAACTCAAAAATACAGGCTGTTTTAAATAGATTTTGCAAATACTCTCATTACATGTAATGCATTTATAACTCATACTATATTTACATTTGTTTTGTTTTGCACTTTGTAGTTGTTGTTTTTTTCTCTTTTTTCAACCTTCCTTTCTAGAAGTATGTTACTGGTGATTTTTATAACATTTACTTCTTGAAGATACACTGCTGATTTCTCAAGAGAGAGTAAGACATTTTACAGTGGTTACATGAAACAGGAATTGAACAAAACTGATTTTTCAGCCTTTTGGATTTATCTTTTTGAGTTTTTACATTTCCCTGGGGGGTCAAAATTTGACCCAACAATTTATGACACTGCTGAAAAGGCACCAAGTTTGGCACACTGAAGTATGATAAAATTACTTGTACTTGTATGGGTGCAATACGAAGTGTAGTAGCAGTTTTCAAATCAGCATAATACTTGTGATTCTGTAATGCAATGTAACTTGTACTTTGGGTTCAGTTGTTTCTTCATTTTTTGTATTCTTCTTCTTCCTTTCCAATTTTGTTCCCTCTTCTTTGAGATGCTGATCTACTTCGATTTTTTAACTCCTTCAGATTAAGAGTATTTTTTTTCCCTACATAGTATGTACCATGAACAGTTCTTTGCAAAGTCAATTTCTTGAATCCTACCACTTCAAACACCCTTGAAAATACTATAGTGCTCCCCATAATTTTATGGAATTAAAATTATGAGAGATGATTTAGTAGTCTCTTTCTCCACCCTCAATTTGGAAATGTTTCAGGTTCTGCTTTTAGCTATGACAGTAACTGAGTGATTATACTGTTTACTGTCTTCCTATGTACTCTATAATTCTCTTCTGGAAAGATTTTATCTAGACACAGATTTTATCTAGAAATTGCTCATTGCCCTTCAGTGACCACACAGTCATGTGTGAACAGTATAAATACACTTCAAGCCTACACAGTTATTTCCTTGTTCCTTTTACCAAACAATGCCACAGACTAATGTAATTACCTACATCCTGCCCTACCATAATAACTGTTATTGCTCAGCAATGCTAAATGTCATGGCATTTACATCTTTCTTGTATTTAATAAATGAAAGTCTGTTCTATTTTGATGTCTTGTGTTTGAGGTTTTAACCAGGTAACTTTATTTTTAAAAGCTTTTACCAGCAATTGTAATTTAGCGATGCAATCATGGACAATTTTGGATTCCATATGATTATAGATTGTATGTTTACTATAATTGCCAGGTTTTGTACATTATTTCCTAACATGTGGATAACAGCTCCATTCACTCATGCTGAAACTGAATGTCATGGAAAGTTGCATTATGCAGAATTTTATTTCCTATTTTTTAATATCTGGGGGGGAGAACAATCCCATTTTATATTTAAAGGGCATCTTTTCAGTGACACTGAAACTGACTTTTTTGTGGCACTCTTTAGAACTTATCATGTTGAAAAAAGCATGACCTTTAGGATTTTCTTTGTTCTTATGATGTACATAAAGGAAGAAAGAAAAATCTCAAAAGAAGCAGAAAATGTTGATCAAGATGTATGATGAAGTCCATTAGGGTAAATTATCTGATAAGAAAAGATTAAAAACTAAGCAGAACATACTGTTTTCCTAACACAAAACCCACCTGCTTTTTTATCATAGATAAATATGTATCTTCTTAGAGAAAGTCTGCATATTAAAGAAAGTCCCAAATATTTAAATGTTCAAAACCAAAGCAGATTGTTTATGATATTTGCTCCACAACTAGGACAGTAAGTGTGATATTAGTTTTCTATAAATAAATGTTTCAAACTATATGGGAAAGTATTTTTCATTTTAAAAAGGATGTATATGAAGGGAAATTCCTTAGAGAACAACTTCTTCATCTGTGACTAATTTAACACAGGGGATAAAAGAATATTTCTCAGTTACATACCTAATTATTTTGAGTCACTTGGTCAAAATCTGCTGGTACTTCTGAAATTTCATATTATTTTTTATACCAATGAAGAAAGAGTATAGCAAGACTGAAATACCATGAACTTTCTTGCTCTTAAGATATGCCTTTTCTCAGTGAAGACATAAAACTATAGTGCCTGGGAATGTTATATATATGTCAGAAGATAATTCACTGAAGACAGGAAATCCTCTGCCAGTGATTTGTAGCTTGGTTACGGTTCATTTGTTGCAGCTGACTGACACAGTGGGATCATAACTATATTTGAGAATCTGGCACAGTATTTCCCTGAGGTTTTTCCATTACTGAAGTAGCTGGACTAGTATACATTTTATATATTCCATGATTGATTATAGCCTTAGAAAACCAACAAAAATATATGGAATGATATTTTGTCCATTTCTATTTGTCTAATTCTATTTATAGAATTTATTTATATTTACTGTACATATAATTGTCCCAAAATATCTCATACTTCTTCACTGCATTAATACATGATATGCTCTCTAAAAATAGCTCTTTGATTTTACCATCTAGTTATAAATGTCCAATTTTTGGAGCTATGGTCCTAATCTACAGAAAAGAGTCATGCTCTGGCATTAAGACAATTATATTTTTGGAAACATTAGATTCATACTCCCCTCCCCTCAGTGGAACGGTGTGTATTTCTCTTAGTGATTTACAAGAATGCAATACTGTTCTTTCATATTATTAATACAGATTTACAGTACTGGTTTGGCATTTCAAGACAAAGATGTGTGTGGTAGAAACTCCCTACAGTGCACTTGCACTTCTTTGTTGGATTATTAATATTAACTCTATCTTTAACATGCAAAGAGGTAAAAGCTATTTACAAATTGTACAGAAGAACCTTTTTTTTTCTTCCTAAGACTTGTTCTATGTTACATGTTTCAGAAAAGTACATATAGCTATCTGATTTATAGATTGCCGGGCTTAATAAAAAGCTTTATTATCTTTAATTTAAAAAATATATATTTTCCATTCATTAAAAAGATATGATAATGATTAATCCTTTATAAGACTACCTCATTTTAATATCCCATAATTAAATTTTCGTAGTCTTTGAAGTGGGTATGAAATAGTTGCAGAGATGTAGAAAACTTGTTTTACAGCAATGTAAAGCATCTTATGAAATACTATGGCTATTAAAAAATGAAGCAACCATGGTATTAATTTCACTTATTCCTATTTAGAGCTTTCTGTTTGCACTTCTAACAGCTAGTAAGGATTTGGGTTTAGTTGGGATTTATGCCAGCATAAGCTTCCAGAAGTGATTTTAATCCATTAAAAGAAGCTTTATAAAATGACGGTATCAAAAATTTTAGTTGCCTTTTGCCAAGTATAAGTATTTTTTTTATATAATTAAATCCTAATATAAATTTGTCCTGTTATTTACTAAAAAGTGTAACTTATATTTGTTTACTTTGCAGATTAGTTTTGCTCATTACTATTTAAAGCTGTTAGAAGATATCATATTAGGGCAACAAATATCTTAGGAATAACATGTCATCCTAAGAAAGGAAAGGAGAGGATTTTTTTTCAGACACAACTGTGAACACCTGTAAATCGCTGAGCACTTCCTGAGAGTTGCTAAGCACCCTCAGCTGCCCCCAGATACAATGGGGACTGCAAGTGCTCATGACCTCTTTGGGGTCCAAGCTCTGAGCACCTGTTACTCTTACCCATTTTACTGTTCCAGAGGTTAAAAGAAATCAGATTCAAACATTCTGTGGTGTTGAAAAGCATGAGTGGCCTGTAAAAGATCCAGCTTGAGCACTGGAAGTTGTTCAGCAGAAAGGAGCTGGGAAATTAACTCCCTGAGGGTGTTTATCCTGCTTGCCACTATCGGGGTCTATGATACTTCTGTTGAAACCAAAGGGAAACTGATCCTACTTTTGAAGGCAAATGACGATATTAGCAGGATTTTTTTTCATGAGGCTGTTAAGCTATTGCAGTGAATGCCAAAGCTGGGAAGGAATTCTTACCTTACTGCTCAGGGGTGACCCAAAACAGTTCACTGAGAACTACTCTTGCACACATTTCTCCCCAGGTGTTCTCTGAAACCTGTTGGGGAGGTTGATTTCTATTGTAGTGGCAACCAACAGGAGGAGGTTCTCCTGTCATATAGTACCTATATACCCAGTGACATACTAGGAGAGACTAAAAAAAATAGGAAAAGCCTACAGGCTGACTGTTAGTAGTAAAATGATTCATGTGGTATGCATCTTTTTCTCATTTTTCTGAAAAAGAAGGAAGTAACCAGCACAGAGCAAGCTATATTTTCATTTTATCAGTAGAAGCTTATTTCAAGTTTGTTTTGGTTTGGTTTGTTTTTTTTTGTTTGATTTGAAGTAAATATTAGGAAGACAAAGGCTACTAATGTTATACGTCATCAATGGCTCAAAATCCAGGCTAGAAGCTGGAAAACATTTCTTACTATTACATTAGAAATTAGCATCCAAAATAGTAGTTCATAAGGACTATACGGAGTAAAAACAATATTAAAACTAACAAGATTGCTCTTCATAATAATTAAGACCCTTAGTCCAAAAAAGTCACATCATTTTTCTAGGACTATTATGTGATTCCTAGACCTTAAGTATAGGCATATTTCTGGGTAAAAAAGTGCAACAAGAAAATACTTGAATTGAGGATTTACTATTATAATTTTAACTGTCATATCAAAAAACCTTGGAATGATGGCAGTGAAATCAGCCACTCAGTGACTAACAGTGGAAAACATTTGTTTATCTAAAGTGCATGTCATTTTTGTTTCAGGCTCAACATTTCATTCCTTTAACATTATATGAAGCTACAGATTAGTTTTTACTTATTTCAAAATTTCATTAAATCATGTCCCAGTTCATTGAAAAATATGCTTTGAATTTTAAAATGTAACTTGAATTGTTGGTACATTGTTCTGCAGCAGCTTCAGTATGCCTGAACGTACATACTTGAAAGAAGAGACATTAAATCACAGTGATATTCTGGTTCTTACCTTCAAGTAACTCTTGGTTTAAGACATGGACCTTTTGGAGTCAGTCTAGAGAAAGGCCATGAAGATGAACAGAGGACTGAAGCACTTCCCCTATGAAGACAGGCTGAGAAAGTTTGTATTTTTCAGCCAGAAGAGAAGGCTCCAGAGAGACCTTCTAGTAGTCTTCCAGTAGGGACATACAGAACAGCTCAGGAGGAACTTTTCAAAAGGGCATTTACTGAGACAACATGCGATAATGTTTTTAAACTGGAAGAGGATAGATCTAGGTTAGAGACGGGGAAGAAATTCTTCACTGTGAAGGTGGTGAGATACTGGAAGAAGTGTAAAAAAGCTGTGCATGTGCCTTCCCTGGGAGTGTTCCAGAACAGGTTTGATCCACCTCTTATCACCTGATCTAGTTGAAAATGTCCCTGACCATGCAGAGGGTTTGGAACTAGGTGATCTTTATGGTCCCTTGCAAACCAAATCATTCAATTATTCCCTGATTTTATAAGTCTAATTTAGACAAATCTGGGATACTTGGGTATAAAGAGCAGAAATGACATTCAAAAAGCACAGTTCTGCACAAGCTCATAAGACTTTAAAAAATAACATAAGCAACAATTGGAGGCTTACTCTTTATCTAATTAAAGTGTTATGTATGCCTGGAATGACTGGACTATCACATTTTCTTTCTGTTGGTTTTCTAATATGATATATGAGGCAAAAATATATTACACATATTATTACTGTTTTGCCTGTGGGAAAAGAAAGTGATTGCATACATTCTGGTAAAACTTATTAAGTGAGCAGAAATAAAAGACACTTATTTGTATCGCAAAAAAATTCTACCCCAAAAATAAGTGACCATTACAATTGCATATATTTCTTATACTTCTTTTATTTAAGAGCAACCAGTCATAACTTACATGTTCTGCATTCATTTTAAGCAGCAAAAAGACAAATGGTGCTCTAGTGGCTTAGTCTATAGCTTACTGATCAGATAATTTTAGTTTAATTCTTTGCTGTGATATGTATGTGGTCTCTCTGTCACCCCATGTAGATTGTCTAGACATTTAAGTCTGAGTAAATGCCTATTAATGCAGGTTTCAGCCTTGATAACTGCTTTGGGAATAAGATGCGTGGGAATTATGTAGTCTGTTCAGTGACACAGTTTCCCTAAGTCTTTGACACAAAAGAATGTTGCTCAGCTCAGCTCCTTTCCTAGCCTGTGTGGAAATGCACACCAATAGGTACATGTTATACCCTGCAGGCAATAAAAGCCTAGTCTGCCTTAACATTGAGATAACTGGAAGATGTGCTGCTGTTTTTCTATGGCACAGTGTTTAAACTCCACCACAGAGAAGGTCTTGTTAGCATCAGCAGGCATTGCAGCAATTACATCTAAGTGGTTGCTGGAGAGACTGGTGCATATGGCTAGCTTATGTCTGCCTTCAGAAAAAAAAATCCCTCAAATAAGTCACATTACCACATTTTCACAGTCCAAACACATTTTTTAACCAACAGTCTATACACATATTGGTATATATGTACATGCATGTATGTGTGTAACAAAATTCCAAAGGTGAAGCCAGTCTTTACTGTGTGCACTGCTGAAGTGTATTCAATTCTTAGACTTATAGGATAAGGAGGTTTTCACTCATAAATTATGGTTACAAGCAAAGAAAATAGAGACTCAACTTGGGAAGGAAATATTTATCTTAATCTCTCATGAGAAAGAGAAAACATGACCCAATCTCAATAGCTCCTCCTCATTTCTCCCTTCTTCCTTGGTCCTAATTACTTCACCCATGCCTCCCCCTCAGCAGCACAGGAGCACAGGGAGTGGGGCTTTAGGGTCAGCTCCACATGTTGTTTCTGCTGCTCCTTCTTAGAGGGAGGACTCCTCACAGCCTTCCCCTACTCCAGTGTAGGGTCCCTCTCATGGGAGACTGTCCTTCATGAACCTCTCTGACACAAGTCTCTCCTACAAGGTGCAGCCCCTCAAGAACAGACTCCTCCAGCACGGGCTACTTCTGGAACAGCCACCTCCCCTGGCATGGGGTTCTCCGCAGCTGCAGGATCCACGTCTGCCCCACCATGGTCCTCCATGTCTGCAGATCCAGATCTGCCCCACTGTGATCCTTCTTGGGCTGCAAATCCACATCTGCTCCACAGTGGACCTCGATGGTCATCCATCATCAGGATGTGGAGGAATCTCCTCCTTCTCTTCCTTCCTCCCCCACCTTGGTGTCTCTGCTCCAGCCTTGTTGTCACCTACTCTCCCCCTCTGCTCTGCAGGTCTTCTTTCAGTTTCATTTTCCCTTTCTTGAACATGTTACTGGCAGAGGTGCTCTCAGCTTCCCATATCTGCTTGGCCTTGGACAGAGATGAGGCTGGAATTAAATCCAGCAAGAGCTTCCAGCAAGTTCTTACAGGAGTCACCCCTGTGGCCCCTCTGCTTTTGAAACACCACTGTGCTAACCCAGGAGGAGAAGCAACTTGTAATTTTTACCTGGCACGTTTTCAGGAAAAGTGGCAAAATATTTTTCCCCAAACTCTCTTTGATTTGCAAGCAAAAAAATTATCTTCTAACCTGAAATTTATGCCCATTAAGAGGAGAGGAGATATGGAGAAGTACAACTTTGTATGACAGCTAAGTAATCTTGACTTGCGGAAAACCACTCTACAACTTGGAAAGTTATAGAGAGGGGTTTGCTTATTCAGTGCTGGGTGCACAAGGGGATAATTCCTCCGAAGACTCTGTGTACCAATCTTGAAATCAGACTTGTTATATACACTGAAGTTTTACATATTCATTAGATTTCACAATACACCTATACAGATGCATCACCTACTCCCACTTTGTATTAACATCAGTCCCAAGAGGTCATTTCCATAATCTTCTCCCCCCTGCACTTGCGTAATGGCTCCTGGTGGTGGTAATGGGGCTGTGGGGATGAAGTAAAAATGAAGCAAAGGTCTTTCTCTGGGTAAGCTTTTCACCTCTTCTTCTCTGGTCATGCACATTTCTTCAGTCTTCAGCCAAGCCAACAACACATTCTGTTTCTTATCTCCAGGTTGCTATAGTTATCAGTTTAGCACATATATTTCCCTTATAATGTGATGACTACCTAAACAATTTCTTAGCTTCTATTAAACAAGCATTCTGTGTTAGCTTCTATCAGGTCAATGTGACCTTTAGACAATTACTGGCAGGCATTTTATATTAACCCTTACATCAATTCCCCCCTCTCTCTATTCAGTTAGTAACCCTGACATCAATCTCATTTACATCAGTGCTGTGATGTGTACAACCACTGACTGCAATCACTAGAAGAAAGAGTAAAGCTCTCCTGACTTTTTCTGCATCTCTTATTGACTTCTTTCATCAGCTGGTTTAGATCTGTCTTGTTATGCTTTCTGCTATCATACAGTCTTTCAATGTGATAATTTTTGTTGTTGTTATCATAATCAGGCTACTTCATTGTCAAGGTTCTGTAATTTAATAACTTAGTATGACTCAGACTATGCCTTCATAGTCTTTTCCAGAAGCTGTTACAACACTTTAAGTCTAAATTCTCAGGGGTTTTTGTATGCTTTGTTGTTACAGGACAAGAAATTAGGAGCACATCAGTTTAATCCTCTACGAGTTTTTTCAGATCAGATATTTCAGATCAGAATGTTTTCAATCTGATTTATTCTGCATGCTTATATAAGAATAAGATTAGTCTTTCTCAGGAAACGCCTATTTATCTCCAAAGAAAATGATTAGTGAATCGGTAAATGAGTGTAGTACTGCACTCACACTTCAACTCATATGTCTAAATTGAAACTGAATTACAAATTTCTTGAACTCCTGCAGATAGAACCTTTTGACATCACTATGGTACTAGAGGTGTAGCAACCTGACAGAAAAAGATTTGCTGTGCATCATCATCTACTGAGACGTTATATTTTCTTCTAAAAATATCTCTGTGAAGGGAATATTGTTAGTTAGAATGAGTAAATACGAATCAAAAATTTTCCTTTTTCCTGTGTATTCTTCAGGGTTACCTTGCTTTGTCTGCTCAATAGTCAGATACCAGATATATTGACTTAATCTTAATTTTTATGCTTATGCTTATATTTAATGATTTAGTAATTTTATTAAAATTTAAAATCACTGACAGTCTTTTTATTTTCTCCTTCCTATTGGTTTAATTCCCTCTTATAAATACTTATCAGTAGATGTTTTAGTTAAAAACTTAACATTTTTTTGTGTAATTTTATGTTTTCATGAAGAAACAGACATTGAATAAAGATTACAAATTAAATTAATTTCATATATCCATTCTATAGGCCCCTTTGATTCTCACATTGAATCTAGGCTTAGATTTAGAGGGGGTTTTTAATTACTATATTTTTCTTGATGTTTTTTGGTCTTGAATGTTAGTTATTACTTATATTTCTAAAAAGTAGGAAATACCGAATTTCAAAGATAATATAAGTTAAGATAAATGGAACTCATTAAAAAAATCACTTTAGTGAGATTTTGGTGAAATTAAATTATTTGCAGACAACTCCTCCCTTCCTATAATATTGTATTTCTTGATTCTTGTGATACCAGGGAAGGTAGGTCTAAGATTTTCCCTACTGAGAGTAGGAAGTTACTTAATTTTTTTTTTTTTCATCTAAAAGTACTCTCTTTTACTTCCTATTCAGAAAAGTAAATACTGGTGTAATTCTGCTAATGTGGTTAATCCTAGAAACATTCTGTTTGAGGTTATTCTGGGTAACTGGAACCATTTGTCCCAGAAGTGTTTTAAAGTTGCTGGGTCAAGACAACTATCCCAGTCACAGCTTGAATCTATGTCAAGAAAATCCTTCCCCTACATGAGACTGTGGTCTCTATTTTAGTTTCTATAAAGCTAAAATCCAGGCACGCTGACAATAAGAATATTTTAAGAATATTCTTTGCTAAAATGAAGCCTTAAATTTTATTACAAGGCATATAGGAGTCTGACTCCCTCTGTTCCCCACTTCCTAGCTGCAGTGGTTTTAAGCTTTTTTGGTTTTTGGCTTTTGGTTTTTTTCTCCTCAAAATCTGTGTCTCCATGTTTGTCCCTTATTTATAATCTTTTGTATAAATCTAAGAGCGGTGGGATTATACATGGTTGTATGGTCTGTCTGAACCTTTCAGAGCTAGAACATGGAAAGATAGTATCTTTTATTCTATAATACCTCAAGATCTTTTTACTTGTTATAGAAATTCTTAAATACTTGACCATATCTTACATACCAAGAATCATCTTTATGTATGTAAATAGATATTTTTAATTTGGAGTTTGTTTTCTCTAAATATGTATGTGTAGGCACATGGGAAGAGAAGCAAAACAGCACAAACTGTGCAATTGTTAGGCTGCCGTCCTCTAATGAAATAATGAGCTAAGAAATCATAGTAAAGAATCTATATAGATGGAGGGGAAAAAATTGTATTCATAGCTAAAAATATTGTGTGATTTGGTTTTTGTTTTGGTTTGGTTCAGTTTTAATTTTATTTTTACTTTAAATGCACTAGATATGTTTTATCTGCTTTCTCAGGAAATGCATTTGTAAATTTTTTCCTAAAACTACTCTCCAGTTTTTATATATCTTTAGTAGCCAGATTTGCATGTATTTTTAAAGACAAGATGCCATACCTAATAACAATTTTCATAGGTATATGCCCAAGTTAGTTAAAACTGATTTGCTCTTTTTTAATGTCTTGACTTTTTGAAAAATCTCAGGAAAAGAACTCATGTCCTTCAAAGGCTTAAATAGCTTCCAGAAGGAGGCATATGACAGTTTACCAGATTGAAATGCTAGACAGTTTGAACTGTTTTACCTCTAAAATCATGTAGCAGAATAATGTAGTTGTATAATATATGGGTTATCTAGGTCACCAAAAATTGTAGTGGTATAATTAATCTGTCACAGAAAATTCTACATAAACATTTTGTAAGAAGTCTCAGGTAAGACTAAAAACCTGGCAGGCATTCACTTTATTAGATCTAAGAAATTTCCCCAGGTCTTAAATGAAGCATTATCCATATCTATGCGGGAAAAAAATTAATGTTTCTGTGATATAATCTGCAGAAAAGATCTTCATTTTTAGTCTTTAATTCTGCAGAAACACTCAGAGAAACTTATATAATTGATTAAGAAAGCATCTGAGGTGATGCAGAGGGAGTCTGTGCAGAGGAACAAGTTAAAGGAATAGAAGATGAGAGGAGACCCTTAATAACTAGTTAGCAGAGGCCTCTGAATGTATAACAAGAAGCCTGGGTCCTGAGTCTAGTTTTTTCCACTGGGAAAGAATCTCAAAATACAAGTTTTCGTTAATGTCATTCTGAAAAAGACCAAGTCATGGCCACCCCAGAAATTAAGTTTCGGAATGTGATCAAAATGTTTTCTTTCCTAACTCAAACTCACTCCAATGACTATTCACTTTTCAGGTCATATTGCAGTTTACATAATTGTCTGATGCTAATATATAATAGTCAGAAATATTTTGAAAGACTGCATTTTTTTTCTTTATGACTCACGCTTCATGTCTTGACATTTATCACAGATCCCGCTGCATGCTCTAGCTGTAGAGTTTGTGCCTACTTTACTGGTTAAACTGAATATTTTTAGTAACAATTTATTTTATAGTGGTTACTCTGTGCCCTTGTATTTTTTAATTTATTTTTTAACTTTTTTTTATTATGAGAAAAAAAGCAAGCTCTGTTATTTTCATGATTTTCTCTCATGCACACTCTGCCTGTCTCCATGATGTACTTATGATTGAAGCTGTTTCAAACTATTTACAAGCCTTTTTTAATTTGACAGGACTCAGATACATTGTATTTAATATTAAAATTTAGATCCCTTAGGAAAATGAAGAAATTAATTGTTCTCAGTATGGAGAACAGGTACCTTCCCTACTACGATGAAAGAAGAGTGTTGTTTGTGAAAATCTGTCTAATGTCTACTGATAACCACACAAAAGGTCTGTGCTGTCAGAAATCATATCCTCTATAATTTGGGAATTCTATAATGGTGGATGTAATAGGAATGTGGGTTTTGGCTGTTATGTAAAACAAGCATCACATTCCTTAGCTATATATCTAAGCTTTGATATTTATCATTGATTTCACAGTGAAGAATATGAAAGCAGGTCACTGTTTGGAATCAAAGTCATTTCTTTTTCTTGTTAACTTTGAATTAACTTCTGCTTTTTATTCACCCTCTATGTTCTCCAGAGTGTCTGTGAACATGTACATGGATTTGATTTTATTCATGCCTTCACATGAAAGTAAGTTGTTGACAATAAATACTCAAATAAGGATTACTTTCTTGCTTGGCTGCATTTATACCTACATAGGAATGTAAATGAGACAGAAAAAAATAGATATGCATCCTTGTCTGCATATACAGTGTGCTGCGTAGTGGAAGGGCACAAGGGAGTGTAACTTTTTTGATTCTTGCATCCCTTCTAAGTTGAGGATTCTCTAGAACTAAAACCTATTTTCTGGTCTATGATGTGTTATCACTCCCATAAGAAGCTCCTGGCCCTGTTTTTTATTTCACAGAAGAGGCATAGCCATACACAAAGTTGCCAGTCCTAAAACAAACACGGTCCTAAGTGTAAGTGCTTATATGATATTTTTAGCCAAGATGGTAGCATCAGTGAACACTTGTTTAAGTGTACTTCAGTAGTTTAGGAAGAGTGTATTTAGTCTATAATAAAACTACTTCCTATGTTTTATGCATCTTAGTTTAAAACAAAGAAACCAAATAGAAGACATGGGAGTAATCATTCTGATTCACACTCAGTCTTGGAGGACCAGTTTCCATGTAATATTTTTCCTTCCCAGAAGAGAGAATTCACTTGAATGTCAGGGTTCTGTAGCTATGAAAATACTTGGAGCATCTAAACGGTATGTATGAGCATAAACCTGCTTTACAACTTCTTCTTCTATATGGATTCCAAGTATTATTACTGGAATTGTTCATGCATTGAAGTGAAGTTGATTAATTAATTTCTAAGCAGATACAAGAAGTAAGCTTTCAAGTCTTTACTTTTTTATGTTAATGTGTTTAGAAGACAATCCATTAGAATCAATACATTAAAAATCATGCAAACAGTGCATGCATCAGAACCACAATGTTATTCTGATTCAGGAAGTCATGAACCAGGAATGCCTATAATATTAAAAACAATGCATTTAAAACCTCAGCAACTACCCATTGTTGGAATATCAAAGTAGGCAGTTCAATCAGCACATTCTGGAAAATTTAAAATGTTACTCTATAGAGGTGAATTTTATTAAAAGTACCTGTGTAAGCTAAAAAATTATTGCAAAGATTAAACAAGTGCAACAAACAGGCAGAAGACTAGGGTGGATTGAAAGCTAGCTGAATGATTGACACCAGGTGGTCATCATCAGGGGTACAGGATCTACTCAGATGCCAGTGACTAGACATGAACCCCAGGGATTAAGACTGGTTCTAGTTCTGTTTAACCTGGTCATTAATGATCTGGATGATGGGGTAGAGTATACCCTCAGAAATTTAGTAGGCCAAACTGAAAGCAGTGGCTGATACACCAGAGAGTTTTGCTGCCATCAACAGGGACTTGACCAAGATGGAGAAATGGAGGGGCAGGAATGTCATGAAATTCAAAAAGGGGAAGTGTGAAGTCACGCACCTGAGGGGGAGCAGCTCCGTATACCACTACATACTGAGGACCATCCAACTGGAAAGCACTCTGACAAAAAAGGACCTAAAAGTCACAGTGAATGCTGAGCAGAACATGAAGCAGATATGTGCTCTTGTTGCAAAACAGGCCAGTGGTATCCTCAGCTCCATTAGGCAAAGTATACTGGGCAGGTTGAAGGAGGTGACACTACCTTTATGTTTAGTGTTGGTGAGGTTACACCTGCAGTACAGTGTCCATCTGGGTTCCTCAGAAAGATATGTACATAGTAGAGAAAGTTCAATAAAGGGCCACAAAGATGATGAAGGGACTGCAGTATCTCTTCTTGGAGGAATGGTTTGGGCAAATCTTATCAATGCACATAAATACTTGAAAGGAAAGGGTGAAACAGATGGAGCCAGGTTCTTTCAGTGGTGCCCAGTGATAGGACTGGAGGCAATGGAGATAAACTGAAACACAGGAGGTTTCCTCTGAAGAGTAGGAAGTATATTTTTTATACTGTAAGGGTAACGAGGATTTGGAATTGGTTTTCAAGGGTCGATAAGGAGTCTCCATCCTTGGAGATATTTAAAAAAAACAAACCAAAACAAAACCAAACCACAGCATCTAAACACTATCCAGGACAACGTGATCTTAGTGGCCTGGCTTGGGCAAGGGTGTTGGACCAGATGACCTGCAGAGGTTCCTTTCCAAACTCATCCACTTAGTCTGTGTTAGTCTGTGAAAAGCATTTAGTAATAAAATATAAATAAAATATTGTTCTAATATCTACCATTGACATTAAAAAAATGGCTAAACAGTTTGCTGGATTGACAGCACTGTGGTTAGGTATACATGATAACTCAATATGTGGTGCTTGCCTAACTTCACCATATTAGGTGAAACGTACTTGCAAAATTATGTTATTACTGAAAGTTGTTTTCTTAAGAAATAAAAGGTAAATCTTTCTTACAAAGGGGAGGGATAACACAGTAAAAGAGACACAGGAATCTAGCATTGTTATTTTTGTGAATAAATTGCAATTATAGTATTTTTAGTGATTTTAAAGCTTTACAGGATGGTGTCTACAAGACACTGAAGGGAATCCCTTGTACTGAAGTAATTTCTCCAGTCTTTAACCATGCAATTTAACTTCTGAGTTATACAGCAGTACATCCCAAGTTTTTAGTCACCTTATCTTTTCACATTAAAAGTCCTAATTGACAGATGCACTTAGATTTTCTGTCACTAGGAACAAACACAGGACAACAAGGTAGTTTAGGAAAGACATTGGAGCTGGACAGAGAATGAGGGAGTTTTTAGAGTTCCCAATCCATTTAGAGTTTGGAGATACTGAAGCACAAGCCTAGATCTGAAAGCCTCAAAGATCTCCAAGTGTCCTGCTTTCCACATAAAGTGGCAGATATTAAATTAACAGGGCTTCCTGCTCTTACTTGTGCATTCTGTGCATATAATGCTGTGACAAATCAGTAAGATAATATAGGTAGTGTGCAGACTATTAAAAGCCCTTTTATTATTTTCATTAAAGGTAATGAAGAGCTCATCTTTCTATATCTATTTTTTTTAAATTTTATTTGTCATACCTGAGCAGACAATTCTGTGCACAAAAAAATGGGAAATAGAAGCTGGAATTAATCAGATGATCAAGTCTGTATTGTATAAAAGAGCTACAAAAATCAGAATATAGATTGCAGTTGATTTAACAGTATGATGAAAGTTAAATCAATCTATATCAAGTTTTTAATGGGTAACTAACAGAGGAAACACATGAAAACAGCACAACCAGAATTTAGAACAAATTTTTGTCTCAATAGGATAAAAACTAATAGTAATAAAAACTAACACTGATAAAAACCCTACTGCTTCAGAATGAGACAGAGATGAACCCTCATACTTGTCAGAACATAATACTGCCAATACAGACATCAAATACCTTGGTTTTCAATTCCAGTCTATAAACTTCACATTCCAGCTGAGTAATAAAAATAGACTCATCCTGAAACTCTCTCCTATGTTTATTTCTTCATACATATGCTGCTTGTATAGGTTCCAAAGTAGGAAAATTTGTAATAAAAGTTTTAAGTATTTTTGGAATTGTTATTATAACTACAGTGAGAAACACTGATGTGTGATGAAAACCCACTTTCTGAGCAATGGAGACAAATCTATTTCCATGGTTCAGAGATATAGTCATTTTTTCATTAACTTGAGGCAGAATTTTACCTCAGAAATATCTAATAATTTGCTAAGCATGCTATTCAATATTTACAACACCAGAGAGACAGGGAAAAGAATCACCTGTTTATCAAAATCTGAGTATCCTGAAAATAAATTTATATGCCAATATCTTCATTTTAATATTTTGTATTTATAATGAAAATATGTTACCCATTTACAAACATGTCTACATAAATATTAATTTTTTAAATGTGTAACAGAATGTAACAATTTAGGGCAGGAAGTTAGGCCTAGCATTTCAGTAAAATATGGTATAATATTTAAACAGAGACATTCCTCAGTCACCAAATTAGCAAGCTGGTACAGCTTAGACTGCAACTTTTAATCCTTGTGTCTTTTGAAATTCTTCACAATATCCAACATGTTATTTATGTTTTCTGTATTCTACTTAATTTAATAGGAAATCATGTGATAGACTTTATTGAAAGTTGATGTAAAGGTCAAAAAATGCAGCAAAAGTCTGGTTTACCCTTCAGCAAGGACTGAAGATAAAATGCCTCATGAAATAGTTTCACATAGCATTGTCTCAGCATCTTTCTTTCCTTCTGTTTTCCTTGCACCTGTTTCTCCTGTGTATTAATAAATCTGATGCTCCAGCACAATATTGTTTATCCATTAAAAATCTGTTGGTATCTCTGGTTTAGCAAGGAAACACTAACAGACCTTTGAAAAATATATTTTGATTCATTAGGTACTCAGGTTGACTATTTTTTTTTTTAATGTGTTTTTGTGTGTGTTTATTTTTTCTTTATGTTTAAAGGAGGACAAAAATGCACATATTCTTTTTTTCCTAGTAAACCTCATTCAGGGACAAATAAAACTTTCTTCATTTTCAGAATTCCCCATTAGTGTTCTCTGAGGAATGTTCATACCTCAGAGACTGAATGGTCCTTGGCTTCTGAAGGACCTTCGTTCTGAAGTCCCTGTAGGGTCATCAAGAAACCCTTGAGACATAAAGCTTCCTAGAGAGGGCAGGGCGATTCTGTGATTTGAAAAGTGCAGTGAGTAAAAGTAATAACACAGTGCTTGATCAGCTTTTCACATTCGGACAAGCTGCAGGAGCAGGTGTTTCAGGGTCTCAGATCTGCAAAAGACGGATTTCTTAAAACCTTATTTGCTGAATCTGCCTTTCTGTCATAAGATTAATCACTTCAACTAGACAGAGAAACAGTGCATCATGAACCATGTTACACCTTGTTTGAAAGTCAACATGTACAGATTTTAACTACAGAGAACTGTTAGGCTGATTATTTATCTATTTATCTCCAGTGTCTGAAAAAAAAAACAAAACAGACTGTCTTTACCACACAGAAAATCAGAGTAAAAACACTTGATTCCTACTTTGCAACCCTGTGAGACACAGTACAAGGTACAGAACAACACAATCCACTCCTAAGTCCATATGTTCCTACTCTCTTCTGTCTCCTAAAGTCTCCCATGAGATTTTAAAGGACCCTATACCTTTAGCTATAAAACCTCCTTGCTATAAGGGACATGGAATATTGATATCCATCTATTTTTTTCCTGTTATAAAAAGTAGCACTCTTTTTCCCCTTTCCCCTTTTCATAGATTCATAGAATCATTTCCGTTGGACAAGACCTTAAGATCATAAATTTCATCCATTAGCCTAGCAATTCCAAGTCACCAATAAACCATGTGTCTAAGCACCACATCTACAGATTTTTTAAATCCCTCCAGGGATAGTGACTCCACCACTTCCCCAGGCAGCTTGTTCCATTGCTTGACAACACTTCTGGTGAGGAAATTTTTCTTAATATCCAACCTAAGCCTCTCCTTGCACAACTTGAGGCCATTTCCTCTTGTTCTATTTCTTGCTACTTGGGAGAAGGGATTGACACCCACCTCAATATAACCTCCTTTCAGGTAATTGTAGAGAGCTATAATGTCTCCCCTCAGTCTTCTTTTTCTGCAGATGAAGCAGCCCCAGTTTGCTTAGTTGCTTCTTGTAAGGTTTGTGCTCTGGAGCCTTCACTATCTTTGTTGTCTTCCTTTGGACGTGTTCCAGCACCTCAAAAAAAAAAAAAGAAAAAGTGAACACAGTTTTTGAGGTGCAGTCTCATCAGTGCTGAGTACAGGAGGACACTGTTCCTGATACAAGCCAGGATTCTGTTGGCCTTTCTGGCCACCTGGGCACACTGCTCGCTTCTATTCATCCACCTTTTTTATTTTGTTTTTTTTAGCAGTTAAAGACTGCTAGTGAAACTTAGGTAGGAATTCAGTTACAGATTAAACTGTCTATATAAGTCGTTGTGTACTCATCACATGGACCCTGGAGACTAGGACACATTACAGTCAAAGCACAACACAACAGAGGAATATCTGGAATGAGTACAGTCATAAGCACTAAGTGTATGACTCAGCTACTTAAATTTACTGCAGTGGGTTAGGACTTCCAAGGAGTTTGCTGCTGGCAGGCATGACACAAGATTCTTGGGGGACTTGTATTCTTTTGGAGACTGTAGTGTGGAGGAGCCATGTGTCTGCATGCTAGAGACTGGGGAGACCAGAGTGAAAACAAGTGCCAGCCACTAAGGTAGGACCAGGTGTCAGAAGCCTTTATGCCCATGGTGTCAGCACCAGAAATGGGTGTGGGTGAGCAAGTGAATGCGTGGTCATCAGCAAACACTAAGCCAAACTATGTCACAGATGAGAGAAAGATTTAAAATTGCTAAAGAATCACTATCGAAGATACTAGAAATTATTGTTTTAATATGAATTTACACAAGTAGGACTTAACATTTGAGTTCAGTGGCAAGATTCACATTGTAGACATGTCTGATAATTAGAATGTTTTAGCATTAGTTATAATAAGATATTTAGAAACTTATATGCATTTACTGACATGTAAGTGGTATCTAATTTATTGTTGATATCAATCCTGAATGTATGATTTACTGATTGGCAGTTGAGTGACATTAATAAATCAATGAACAAGTTTAGTTCCTGATTTGATTTAAACCATGTATAACAAAGAATTTGTCCCTGTGACACACTTCAGCAAGCTCTCTGTCATTCAACAAAACTCTTGGCCCAGACAGAACAATGTCACAATTTGGCAGCTGCTATTAAGAAGAAGTCACATTGGCAAATTTTCCACAAAATAAGAATTTAAGATTATCCTAAAGCAGTATCAACAGCTTGCATATTAAATAATATAACAAATATTAAGTCATTGAAATTTGATCACAGAGGTTTCTTTTTTACCTATCTGGGAATCAACTTTTCATAAAACACCTTAACGCAAAGACAGGTGGCACCCTACAGCTCATCTAAAATTCCTATTTTCTAACTTCACCTTGAAGTTTCTAACTACATCTTGAAGCACTTGAAGCACAAGTAAGTCTTCCACAGGGAAAAAAAACCAACAGGATTTTAGCCACATATTGATGAAACTTGACAAAAAGATGCAAATTTAATTTGATATAAATACTGCTATTATCTGAAAAAAAAATCTATATTTACTCTATGAGTCTTATCAGACCTAGTTAGTAACTCCAATTTCTCTGACTTCCCTGTCTGGTTATGCTCACGAAGGGTAACATACCAACATGACTACTTGATCTGAGTATCTCTGACCACTTTTTATGTGTAAAGCTTCTAAACCAAATTAGCAACATAAGGCAGAGAGCGAGTCAATTTTACTTATTTTAATGTGCTGTATGTGTTAGTTCAACAGAGTGACTAGTACAGATTCTTCCATAAAGCTACCTCTCCATTTTCTCAGTAAACTGCTTTAACAATGTGGCTTTAATTTAGAGATAATGTCCCCTTATTTGACCCCTACAATGTCCAAAAACTATAAGGGTTGCACTATATAATTACAGAATGACAATAATAAGCAGTACATTGCAGTGTGTTGAAAAGATGAATAAGACATGTAAGAGCCCTACTTTGAAAAACAGTTTCTTTAGTGTTTTGAAGTCACAGATCAGTATGATTTCTGTATATTTAATGATTTTATTTCAGTGAACATAATCTCTTCTGAAGTAATTTTGAAAACAAGAAGACAGTAAAAAAAATTCTTTTTTAAAATTATTTTTATTAAAGGCATAGAACTTCACAATAGAGACCAAACCTCACAAAATGTATTTGAACAGAAGTTGTTGCATTTGAAAAAATCATGCTAGCTCTCCCCATCTCTTTCAACAACACTTGAACATTATGTACCCTTTTAGAAATGTTTATCTGTAATACTGTGGGTGCCATTTATCATAATGGAATGTGTCTTCCAAATAAGATTGAACCTCTGCAGTAAAAGCTCACATTATGTATTGATGCCACATTAGAAAGTCCTGTCTCCAAGCTGTTAGGAAGACTAATAAAACAACTAATAGATTACACTTTCAGAAATATTGCTGTTGAGCACAAATGATAGGGCACTTCAACTTAGTAAGTAAAAGAATTACCTTGTCACTAAAATAGTAAATTGAAATAAATAATTACCTACATAATGAAAGTTATAGTAGAAAAAATATTTCTGTTTGAGTAGATTTTACAAAGGTTCCTTGCATTCAAAACTGAATTAACAAATGCTACCAGTTATATTATGTTACCAGTTTTAAAACTTGAACTTATAGTTTAAACAGAGGAAAAAACTTGAATAATGTTAGGAAGTAACAAAAGTCCCATACTTGCGATCCACTGAGTAACCTCATTTCTCACTGACATCAGGAGGAGGTAGCGATATTTACAAATTCCATTGTTACTACAAATGTTGCATGATCAGCCCAAGGAAATAGATTAAGTATTTCTGTGCTTGCAGTGAGAGAAGTTTCATGCAAATTCTACATGGTTTTGTCTTACATTTGAACGAATGTTTATAGATCTTAATGTAAAATTATCTGGTTTTATCTGATTCTAGTTAAAAACAAACAAACAACAAAAAACCCACTACCCTTTACTCCCAGATTAAAGTTTACCTCTGCAATAATAACAAGGCAATCAATAACATTAATTCTTGGGTAAGATTTGCTGATAATCCTCAACAAATTTTTAATGGTTTAGTGCTAAAAAAGTCATAAAGCTGACTCATTAAGTTCCTGAGGATTCCCTATAGAGCTGCTTTAATGGTGTATGTTTTGGGTTTATGCAGAGAGAACAGAGAAAGTTCTCTCATAAAACGGGTTTACTCAAAAATCTGTTCACTTCAGAATAATCCTATGGGCTGTGAGCACAAATAGAAGTAACCTTACAGTAGGTGACATGATATATATGATTGGACTGAACGGCAGCCAAATCTCACTTCTGAGAGAATGAGACAGGCATCCAGGTACCAGTCAGGCCAAGAAGAAAAAAACTAACAGAACTTGTCACTTAAGTACATGTGATCATTTTATGCATTTTTTTATAAATTATGTGGGAACTTGTGACTGTTAAAATGGCAAAATATACTTTCCACAATGAATCTGAGGTCTAATTTATAACATAATATTTACTAAGACATCGAAAATGCTTACAACTCTTAATAATGCAATATCTGTTTCTAGTACTTTATCCTCAAAAAGAACAGATCATAACATTTTTTTTCTTAAAGGACAGACTTACTCTTTTCATTGAAATGTACAGAAAAGTGAAAAAGACATTATGTCTTCTAGCTTCAATGATTTACATTTTCACTTTGTAGATTTTAAAGAGCTTTTTACCTGCTCTCATTTTGTTCCATATCCTTCAACATTTCTATTAGAAGATCCAAGAACATTAGTGCAATGAATTTTCTCTTATTTTCACTGATTTTTTTTTATTTTATTTTTTTGTTTGTTTATTTTTTAAAATTTTATTTTAAGAATATTTTATTCCAGTGCTTTAATTTTTGTAATATTATTTCTTGCTGACGTTGAGGTTTTTTATTGGTTTTAGTTGTTTTTTTTTTTTCCTGTACCAGTTCGTGATGTCCAAAGTTTGTTAATCTTTGACAGTATTTTTATGAATCATCCAACTACTGCTCTTAGTATTGTGTGTGTATATATTACATTTATATACACACATAAATAAACTTATTAATAAATATATATGTATTTCTATAGGTTTGCATTAGGTTCTAATTATCATACACATAAGATTCCAGATTTAGAGTACTCTGACTGCCTTCGTTTCTGTGACATACATAAGTAGAAACTTTAAATTCCTTCTATAAAATGAAGATAAACTCTTAAAAAACCAAAAACAACTGCTTACCTTAGCTGCCAAGGAACTGTAAAGGAATAACATTTACTATAAGCAAAAAAAATTATTTTCTAAGTTATGATAACTAGTTTCCCTTTTAAAATTATACTTGAGGTTAACTTCCCCTTTTAACAAAAATCTGGTTATATTTGACAAGGATTTTCACTTTTGAAATGGAACCTTTCTCTATTCATGTTGTTTCCTTAATAGGAAGCTCCTTGCTCTCAGATGACTGACTGAAAATTTCTTATAAGTAACTGAAGATTTCATTGTTTTGAAGCATAATTTGCAATTTCTGACTGGTGCTTCTTTTTATGCAGATTTTTTTTTCTTTTTCCTTTTTTCCTTTTTTTTTTTTTTTTTTCTGTTTTCCAGATGTTAAACTGAGTTTTGAATCAGCTCTCACTGTCTTATATGTTGAATGAAAAGTTCTAATTACAGTGATTTTTAAAAACCCTTCTGGTGTGTCATTTTCAAAACCATGAAGCTTCCTTGTTTCTCATTCTTCTTCTTTTCTTTTTCAAAAGGGAAATGGTTTAGAAGAAGGAAAACTAGGCTATTCAAAGTAGCTTCAGATGGTGGTATAATTGGTATCAAACACACGTGAATGGAACAGATATTGCCAAATCAGATCTTTTGCTCTTAGAATACTGATAAAATCTGCTGAAAATTTTGCAATATAATTGATAGTACTCTGGGGAACTGGAAAGTTCCATCAATTATGTTAACTTCTGTAGCCATATAGAGATCATGCTACTAGGTCAAACTGGAATTAATAACCCAGCAATAACAGATGGCAGGAAACCTGAAGCATGCTAAAATCAAGAGACTGTCCATGTTAATCTTCAAAATAAACTTATTCTTTAATCCTGAAGAATTTAGTGCTATAATTTGTCTACATTAACATAGCCAGGTGTTCTTATTTTACTTATTTAAGAAGAGATTAAGGAGTCATGCTTGATACACAAATGCCCTCCCCCAGAGGGCCAAAGGGTTAGGGCTCTGAGCTCAGTCTCTTGACTTCCTGCTGAAGAACTGTGAATTTTGCAGTTGTGGCATGAGATGGAGAAAAAGGAAACAATTTTCCTCTGAGACTAAATAGTGGCATATGTTTTCCCATGGAAAGACATATGGTGTAGAGTTATCCTGGCTAAACTGGTATTCTCACTGACCTAGTCTATCATTCCCCTTTTTCATTTGCTTGTTAGAAATATATAACAAGCTCGGAGCCCCAGCAGCACAATTTGTCAGGGTATTGTAGCTATTTTGTGATGTATCTTTCTATTTTCATATGTTTCATTACATTAGTTAGTAACCTATTTCTGAGCTGGTCTGTTGAGCTATAGTAAATAAATAATTTCTCAATTTCTCCCTGTAAAAAGTGAACTGAACACATATCTTTTCACAACCATGGAAAGAAATATGATGTTTATCAGAAATAACTAATACTGAATTCAGTAAGACCCGTGAAATGTGCCAAGGAAAACTACTTTGTTGAAAAATAAGCCAGTCTCTACCTGACAGTGATTAAGACAATATACCTTTCTCTCTTTACCCTCCCACAGTAATGGTAGAGTCTTATTTGTTGTTAGTTAGAAGTAGTTTTGCTCTGATACATATGGAATTCAGAAGTCCCTTCTGCCTTTGGTAATGTTATTTGATGATTATTCAACTCAGGGTTTTTAACTGCAATACCATCTAAAATAACAGTGAGCAATTTGTCACCCATGTTACTTCTGATCTACATGATTTCTTTGGTGGGAAGTTTGGCAGGGAGAAGTATGTTCTCCAATGCATAGCAACGAATCTGCTGGTAGAGTCAGTCAGTTAAAAACCTTTATAGGTGATCTACAGACTATCCTCATCATTGCTAAATATGTGAGTTAGTGTGGAGGGCCACCTCAATAATTTGAGAGACCTGAGAGCTAGTGGAGAGGCAAGGTCCCACGCTGGAAGGCAAGGCTGATCAAAGATAGCAACAAGGCAAGACCTGCTGCCAGAAAAATAAAGATGAGCCGAGGCTCATTGACAAAAAATATAGTAAAGAATTTGGAGGACACCTTCTCTGCATAAAGGGATTATGTATCCTATTAAATTTTGGCCTTAATCAGGATGTTTTGTTGTGGGACAGTGCTGTGTCTTGTAAGCAATGTCTGTAGCTAGCAAAACCATGATCTTTGTTTCTTATATCTGGCTTTTAAAACAGTGGATCTTATTGTGATGTCATGTTTTCTCTGCACTATAAAAGAGCACTGCTGATGAATAAAATCAGACATATTACCACTGAGTATATGTCTCACCCAGCCTCAAACCTTTTCCTCACTGTGTTCACAGGAAACTGGTATAAGGCACTTCTAATTTTAATACTGTGTTTAAACCTTAAGCCAATCTGCAGGTACCTCTTTGGGGTACATTGCTTCCTGATAGTCTTTCTGGTGGTCTTCATTCAAGCGGTAGCAGATTTGTTTTTGTGTTTTCCAATGAGCTTTTGTAGGCTGTCAGGCACTCTTTCAAGAATTACAATGATTTTCAAGGAGAATAAAGTATGAGTTTTTCTTGTTTTTTAGTGACATTTCAACTTCCTTTGTTTTAAACTGTCTTTAAAGAAAGGAGAAAATTGAGTCAGGTCACTTTTTAAACTCATAAATATCATTTAGTCACCCACCTCCTTCAGTTCAAGGGAATGTGGGAGGTGTCTCTGCCCATGCAGGGGGGTTGGAACCAGGTGATCTCTAAGGTCCCTTCCAACCCAGCCCATTCTATGATTCTATGAAGTTGGCTGAATGTACCTCTTTGGTAATTTCAGCACTTGGAGACCTGGGCTTTCTTGCAAATTAGAAACTAGATAACATTTGTCATGGTCTGTTTGATACTAGTTTAATTTGTTGTATTCAAGCTTCCTGGAGAAAATTTGGCACTATAAAGTAGTGTGAAATATTTTGAAATTACTTGAGAAGCAGGGATTTTGCAGTAAAACAATATTCCCTCTGTCAGTGTTACATAGTATTAAAAAAAGTTCCTAGATACTAAAAAAACAGTAGAGTAAAATCTAAGAAAACACTGTATTTTCTGCAGCTCAGGCATACATTGGTTTTGCAGGTAGAACAGAGCTTTAAACTCTCCTCAAGGGATATTTGCCTCAGGCATTTCTTGTATTATTGTCTGCTGCTTGACAGTGAGCAGTGCAATGCTTGTATGTCATGCAAAATGGTAAGTATTGTAACTACTTAGAAAGCATTACTGAATTCATTATAGGTTATGAACTGCAATGAAAAGCAATGACTAAAGCAGATGTTAACAAACTCTTTAATGTAAAGCCTTGTTTTCATCTAAGCTGTTTCTTGACCTTAACACTCAACTAATCATACTGCTGAAAGCATTAACAGTTTTATTTAAAAATAGGAGGAGGATAAAATGAATGATAAAAATTTTCCTTAACAGTGTCCAAACGGACAAGAATATAAACTGAGGTATATAAAAGCAGAGATATATCCAATTAAAATGTTTATTAGAAAATATACATTATATATATGCTGCAACAAAAAGAGTTTGACTTAAATTTATGTGACATGCACATCTTGAATTACATTTGAAAGATCACTGTATAATTCAGATCATGTGAAATAAACGGTGAAGTATTATTTTCAAAGGGGAGGGTGAAATAATATCCTTTACATTTCCAGGCAATCTGAATGTAAATAGCTTGCTTTGCTTAATATTATAAGGACATGGTGAAGATCTCAAATTTAATTTATCCTGTTTAAATGCAACAAAATTTCAAATACTGTGTAGTATTGTGAATATAATTACCAATTGTGGAACATAGGTTTGAAAAAATACAAACCAAACCAACCAACCAACCAACCAAAAAAACCAAAAAACAGACAAAAAAAATCCCCACAATTTTCAGGAAATTGATAGATCTTTCATTTTCCAGATGAAAATGTTACCTTGAGATTTATAAATCTTAAAAGACAACCTGATTGACTTGCATATTGTGCTGTACCAGGAACTCAAAATAAAGCATAAATGTAAAACTATTTAACTAAAATATTTTCCTTTCAGGATAGTATAGGAATATATATTTTACTGGGGATTATTTAGCATCTTTAAATCTAGATAAATTAGGAAAATACTTGTGTTGCTAGTTTGTTTTTTGTTTTGTTTTTCTAAATTGAGAGTGAAAACATTAAGACAGAAAAATAATAAATACTAACAAGTTATTAAAAAAATTACTACACTAGAGAGAAAATTAAATAACTGAATGTTATTGAATCTTTATTTGAAGTACTGGTATTCAAACTAAAGTGAAAAGTTGTAGAACATAAAGACTTACTGAGAAGAGGTGATAGGATTTGACAATGAATTTGCAGTGAAGCCTTCACTACATAACCAATAGTGTTCCTCATAAAACTAGCAATGGAAAATTATTTTGCATCTAGCATTGTGGTAAATACAGTTAAAAATACTGCTGTAAATCCTATAAATGTTATAAACTGAATAACAGTGATAAATCTAAAGTAGCAAAGAAATAAATTGCAAAAGAGTCAGGAACTTTTTAAGAGAGGTAATTGAGGGTAGACAGGAAGGAGACATGAGTAGCCCAATATTTATAACTGATTAAGTGATAAATAAGATCTGTGTCATACTTCTGCTGAGATTCCACGGAAGTCTAATTCTAATTTTTGCTACATGAAGGCATGATTAGCATATCAAACAGCTATTCAGTGAAGAGGCTCAGTTGACATGGATACCTAGTAGTGGAAGAATAGAAACTTTCAGAAATTAAAGACACTTATTCAGTATGATAAGATATACTTCTGGAAATAAAGATTAAAAAAAAAAAGACTGATCAGAAATCTTTTATGATTGATTTATATCTGAAAGTGGTAAAAAACTCAGAAAGAAAACTGTGGCATGTATTTGGAGCACCTGTGTACAGACTGTTCAAAATTCCAAGAACAGCAGATAGGGAACAAACATGGAAGATTATTAGGAAGATGAAATAGATGAATGATCAGATTATTACCATACAAATGGCTAGGTATCTTTGTAATACTTGCAAGTTCTGAATACCTAATCAGTATTTCAAATATTAATCAGAAGAAGGACCTGTCACTGATTTCCTTTACTCAACAAGGCTCATTACTGAGCTTGATTGTAATATTAGAATTACCACTGAGATGTACTGGTCTAAAATCTGTATGTCTTGTAGAGAAAGAAATCAATGGTTGTGATTTGCTCTTTTCTTTTGTGTGAGTGGGTTGTTTTTGGGTTTTGTCTTTTTGTTTGGTTTTTCCTGTTGTTTTTTGTTTTTAATTGTAAGTGGCTTTTTATATTAAAATATAAACAAGGATGAGGAACATTTTAATGTTAAAATTATATTTCATGAAAATTTACTTTCTCTAAGATACTATTAAAATATTTTAACCAATTCTAACAAGCATTTAAAGAGGTAAATTTTTGAGGGCTGCTGTTCTATCAATATAATGTCTACTTATTCTTTTAGCAACTTATCAATATAATGTCTTTATATTTTTATGTCAATATAATATTTTGGTAACTTTATCAATATAATGTCTACTTATTCTTTTGGCAACTTTTTTTACTTTTGGTAAAAGTATGTCTGGTCTGATATCCATATATTTTTGGTATAAAATATATAGACCTATAAAATATATAGACCATAAAATATATAGACCTATATATATATACCTTTTATGGCATAAAATATATGGACCTAGAAAAAAACTGGTGATTTTTCATCATACTTTCTGTGTAGTTTGTTCAATGTCCTCTATAATACAACACATAAGGGTCTCTAGAAATCATCTAGACAAGGAATCATCTCTTCTTCTCAAACTCCACAACAATATGTGAAACAGCTCAATTTCTCTTGTTTACCATCTTTCAGAACAATTTCAACCCTTTTTCAGCATTATGTCTCATCTGAATAGGAAGAGGAGACAATGGTTTAATTAAGCATTCTCTTTGCTAAAACCTGAGTGCTGGTATATAGGGTGTGGCTGGGAGACAATTAACTTTCCCCATAGCAACTCACACTTGTATTTGTAGCCAGAATGGTGTTGATAGCACATCAGTATTTTGACTACTCCTGAGAAGAGCTCAGCATCAAGGTTGTCTTTCCAAACCCCTCCCACCTCTGCTCCAAAGGCCAGCATGTTGGGAGCAGGCAAGAGGTTGTGAGGGGACATAGCCAGGACACCTGACCCAAACAAACCTAGGGGATATTGCATAACATATGATGTCTGCTCAGCAGTAAAAGCTAAGAGAAAGGATGTGGAAAGAGGTATTCATTATTAAGGTTTTTGTCTTCAGAAGCAACTCCTATACTAATTGAGGTCCTACTTCCCAGAAAGTGCCTAGACATCACCTGATGTTGGGAAGTAAAGAATAAATCTTTTGTTTGTTTGTTTGTTTGTTTGTTTGTGTGTGTGTGTGGGTTTTTTGCTTTTCATCATTAAATTGCCTTTATTTTGACATGTGTTTTTATCTTATTTTGTCCCCCTGTTCTGCTGAGAAAGAGAGTGATAGAGCAGCTTGGTTGGCACCGGGTGTCAATCCAAACTAGGCCACCACAGTCCTTTTTGCTGCCCAAGGTGGGGCACTTAAAGAATCTAAGACTGTAGAGATTTTTTATTATTATTATTATTATTAATTATTATTTTCTAATGATGAAAGGACAAAGGGTGGAGTGTGTGAAACCTTTAACAGTATTGTTATGAAGCTGTTTCCATGTCAGACAAAGCCAGGTCCAGAGAGGGCCAAGACAGACCCACTGCTGATAGTTCCTCTGTGATAACATATTTAGAAAAGGTAAAAAACACTGTGCAGCAGTAACTGAGAATGAGAAAATTTGACAGAGGTAGCCCTGCAGTCAAGCTCACTGAAGGAGCAGAAGGGTAGGTGAGGAAGGAGGGAGAGGAGCTGCTTCTGGAGACAGATCAGAGATTCACATGCAGCCCATGATGATGATGATGGAGAAGTTTGTCCTCCTGCAGCTCATGAAGGACCCTACACTGGAAGAGGTGCATGTATCAAAAGGAAGTTGTGACCCCATGGAGAGCCCACATGGAGCTGGATTTCTGGTGGAACCCATGAACCCTTTGGAAACCCACGCTAGAGCAGTTTGTTCCTGAAGAACAGTATCCCATGGAAAGAACTTGTATTAGACCAGTTCCTGAAGAACTTGAAGCTCATTGGGAAGGACCCATATTGCAGAAGTTCAAGAAGGACTGTATCATGTGGAAAGGGCCCCATGCTGGTTCAGGGAATAAGCAGCAGAGACAATGTGTGATTGAGTGACCAGAGCCCCTTTCCTTACTTTTCCTACACTGCTCAGGGAAGTGGAGAGAAGTAGATGAATCAGGAGTGAAGTTTTTCTTGGGAAAAAGAGGGTGGGGGGAATATAGTTTTAATTTTGCCTTTATTTTTCACAATCTAAAGGAAAACCACACCAACTGCTTTCTTAGCTAATCTACCTCATAATAACTTTATTATATATTCTTGGATGAACTATCATTAGCAAATGATGACTGTGCATATGTAAGTACTGCCACTGTATATTCCAAGAAACAGTGAAGGTATGTGAATATATGAGAAAAATGCCTCACAGTTTGTGATTTAATGTGCTGAACCAGATTTGAACCTGCTGTAAATCAGTACTTTAAAGGCTAAGTGAAAATCTTCTGACTTCTCTGCCAACTCATATGGACCTTCTTTAATCCCACCAATGGCTTGTGACCAACTGAGTGGCCAAACTGCATGACAAGTCAATCTGTTTTTACAGCTATTTAAAAATGTTGGCAAGTATAACCTTTCAATTTCAGTACATAGCTGAGAATTCAAAACAAAATGTCCTCAGCTTTATACAGAAAAAGTAACAAGACTACGTGCATTTTTCAATCATGTATTTTATCAGTTTTTTTTAAAAGTAGGCTATACCATTATTGCCCTTGTAAGAGTGAAAATTATATAAAGGAATTAGAAACAAAAATCTCTGTGTAAAATAGTCATCAAAGCTTAAATATCAGTGAGAAACAGCAAAGGAAATCAGTCTGCAAATGAGGAAATCAGAACTGTAGCTGTGGTGGAGCTGTGGGGTGTCACTGATGGAGGATATGGTGGGATTTGGGTGGCATGGGACAGCCTGGTAACAATCCCATGAAGTTCAGCTCAGGGAAGCCACAGGGGCCATTATTCACATAGAAACAATTTCTAAGTCATAACTGGTGTGCAGGAACCATGCCTGTATATTCTTTTGGACTGCTATTCTAACAACCTTATTGAAAGGCTAGATGTATTAGCCCCATGTCATACATTATAGGTAGTACCATTTGGAATGTCATGACTGATCTAAAAAAATTTGGAACTGGGTATGAAATTGAAAGTTCCTAAGTGATGGAGAACATACTAATTCTGGCTGGGGTGCAGCTGTTGACTATTCATCATAGCACTGAGTGAATGCCACAGAGAAATAGCTGGACCTGTGATTTATGTTATCTGCAATGTAATATTTTTAAATTGTAGCCTGTGATTTTCAGTTGCAGTGGCTGCTGTTGCCTTTTTCTTATTGTTCAACACTAAGGGTATGGTTCTGCTCTAAAAAAATATCCTAGTCCTCAAGCAGACAAAAAAATAAATAAATAAATAAATAAAAAAATTAGCTTACTCCTTCTTTGACTTCATTTTCAGTGGACTCCTGAAATTTCAGAATGGACAAGCACAACTGCTGTAGCAAAGTGTAATGTCATAACCATATCAGTAGGGTGACAGATTTACAATGGTAAAGATTTAGCTAGCTTTTAATCATATATCTGCCACTGTAAGCTTAGAACAGTCATTAATTTAATGGAAATTCCTGTATCATTTAGAAATGCTTGAACTCATTTTGTCAGACTGTTATTATTCAGCATTTTGTCAGTCTACAATGCATTGAACATAGTTTTACTATTCATTGAAAATAGTGTGCCTAGCTGCCCTGCTTCAGCATCTATTAAGTCATCTCCTATTCCCATCTTTCCTTCTTTTATCTGCTTTCACCCTTGGGACAGAATAAAATAGCTGTGGGGAGCATATGAGGGAAAAACGACTAAAGAAGGAATCACAAATTGAGCTAATATTAAAGAAACAAGTTATCTTAATAGATGGTCAAACAATTTAAAAAATAATTTAAAAAACCAGTAACAAAAATATGTTTGTCATAATTAAAAATTTACTTTTAGAATAAAAATTATTCAGATCTTTCTGTTCCCTACTCTTCAAAACTTCTGAACAGGGGTCTCTAGGCTTTTGAAAGCAGAGAAGAAAACAAGGCAGGAAGAATATAATTGATGTAGAAGACTTTTGCCTTTCATCTCTTCTTTTTCTGCATACCACTTCAGAAGTTGGGGAAAAAAGAGGCAGGGAGAAGTCGTATTTCAGCTTTTACCTGTAAAGATAGATGTTTCACTAATTACTACTCTGTTATCTCAAAACAATGTACATAAGGCAAGAAAAGTACCAAAGAGAGGAAAAGGATATATAAACCAGAGCTTAGATGGAAATACAGAATGGATAAAAATATAATTGATTATCTCTCGCTCTGGCTGGTCCTGTGAAAATAAGTCTCTTTTCTCTCATGTCCTGCATTTATGGCAGCTCCTGGCTGCCAGTAACACCAAAGTATTAAATGGAAAGCTGTGAGAAATCTTGGTGAAAAGGAAAAACAGAATTGTTGCAAGAGACAAAGAAAGCAGTAGCATCACATAGTGAAACAGAAATGCTTACAGGTAGCATCCTGGCTGAAAGAGCCCACTGTTGTCACTGGCTGGTTCAAGGTGCTGCTTCCAGCTTCTGCAGCAGCCTTAAAGAACCAGGGGAATTTGTAAGGACTGTGTGAGTGAGAACATAGTGAAAGGTGAGGAGATGGTGAAGGAAATGGAAGGAATGATATAGAGGAAAGTTTTTTTGGACATCAAAACAATATGTTATGTGGTTACTTAGAAAATGGCACTCAGAATATGCCAGCCCTAAAGACTGATAATTTCAAAATAAGGCCTGGGACTAAGCCCCTGAACCTATTAGAAAAATCTTGGCCCTCTTTGTTCACAAAAAAACATTTGTAACCTTTTATTTTTTTTTATCAATTAGTGAATAAAACATGTACACTCTGGCTGCCTTTCTCCCCATTATTTTAGTGTAACTGGAAATTGCAGACATTATCCTGATTACCTATGTGTAATGTGGAGCCATTTGCCAAAGTGATAAACCAATGTCCCTATATTCAGATTTGCAGCGGGGCACAAGAGGTGCTCCCCAGGGTTCAGTACTGGACCAGTTCTCTTTAATATCTTTATCAAAAATCCAGATGAAGGTAGCAAGAGCACCCTTAGTAAGTCTGCAGATGGCATGAAGTTGGGTGGGAGTGTTGATATGCTTGAGAGTAGAAAGGCTCTACAGAGGGATCTGGACTGGCTGGATTGATAGAATAAGGCCAACTGTATGAGATTTAACAAGTCCAGGTGTTGGGTCCTGCACTTGGATAACAGCAACCCCATACAGCACTACCGGCTTGGGGAAGAGTGGCTGGAAAGCTGCCCAGAGGAAAAGAACCTGAAGATGTAATCCAACAGGTAGCTTAACATAAGCCAGCAGTATGCCCAGGTGGTCAAGAAGGCCAACAGCATCTTGATTTGTATCAGAAACAGTGTAGCCAGAAGAACTAAGGAAGTGATTGTGTCCCTGTACTGGGCACTGGTGAGGCCGCACCTCGAGTACTGCGTTCAGATTTTCCTCTCATTACAAGAAAGACCTTTAGTTGCTGGAGCACAGCCAAAAGAAGGCAACTAAGCTGGTGAAGGCTCTGAAGCACAAGTCTTGAGTCTGTTCTGGGTTGATGTAGTGCTGTTTCTGATAGCAGGGAAGGGGCTCCCAGAGGGAGCTCAGGTAAATAGCTTTTGCAAGCTCTCCTGCTCCAAAATGTCCATATCTGCCTTTGGTTAATGTTGAGGGCATCAGAGACAAAATATGTAAGCCTCTGTGATTAACATATTCAAGAAGGGGAGACAGCCAGTAATTAAGAACAGGGCAGAAGAGAGAGGGAAATGAAAGAAAGCAACACAGGGAGAGGGAGAAACACCTGAGGAGAGCAATTCCAGAGCAAAGAGACCAAGGTCAGTTGTTCAGAGCAAGAAGGTGACTGAACAGAGATTTTCCTCTATATCACATGGTGCAACAGCAGAGCATCCCCTGCACCCAGGGAGGATCACAGTTGAGCAGATTCTGAAGAATTGTGGCAGAGCAGATGTTGTGGACCTGCCACCTGTGAAGGACCCCGTTGGAGCAGTTGTGTTGCACTTTCAGCCGTGGAGGGGAATGTTTCCAAAGAAGCTCCTGGCTCTGTGGGCTGCCCAAGTTGGAGTGGTTTGCTTACATTGGAGGGTTCATTCAAGACTTTCTCCCATAGGAGGGACCCCACATTAATGTATGGGAAGACTGTGAGGAATCATTGTCCCTGAAGAGGAAGTAGTGGAAGAAAACCTGTGACATCTGGACAGTAAACCCTACTCCCTGTTGTCCTGTGCTGCTGCAGGGAGGAGTTAGAGATATCAAGAACAAAGCAATTTGGGCTCGGGAAGAAGGGAAGGGTGGGGAAAAATATTTAAGCTCTGATTACTGTTTTATCTTTCCTGGTTTTGATTTGATTAATGATAAATTGATTTTTTTCCCCAAGATGAATCTGTTTTGCCCATGAGCATAATCGGTGAGTAAAAACCTTATAGTCCTTGTCTTGATCCACAAGGTTTTGGGTGGGTTTCCTCTTCACCATCCCAAAATGGGGGAGGGCGAGTGAGCAGTCACATGATACTTTGTTATCAGCCAAGCTCAAACCATGACAGAGTCTTATGAGGAGCAGCTGAGGAGACTGAGGTTGTCAAGTCTGGAGAAAAAAAGGCTGAGGGGAGACATTAAAGCCCTCTACAACAATCTGGAAGGAGGTTGTAGAGGGCTGGGTGTCAATCCCTTCTTCCAAGCAGAAAGAAATAGAACAACAGGAAATTACCTCAAGTTGTGCCAGTAGACGTTCAGATTGAATATTAGGAAAAATTTCTTCACCAAAAATGTTGTTAAGCATGGGATCAAGCTGTCTGATGGAGTGGTCAAGTTACCATCCCTAGAGGCTTTTAAAAGACTTTTAGATAGAGTGTTTAGAGACATTGTTTGACATGACAGTGTTGGACTATGGTACTGATGATTTTTTTTAACTTAATTCTAATTTATGGGGAAAAATAGCAAGGAAAACAATAAGGAAAATGCAAAACATCAGACATTTTTTAGAAAGAGTATGACTAATTTATAAAAAATAATTTGAGAACATTACTTTTGCACCATAATTTCCTTTTCAGGAGCATATTTCTTATACTGTGAAGAAAACAAACAAACAAAAATAAATAAATAAATAAACCTCTCTCCACTTTCAAAGAAAAGCTAAGAATAAATATATGTTAAAAACATGTATACACAGGAAAAAAACGTTATTTCAAAAGTCATTGAAGGTATTGATTACTCAAGTTACTAGTTGTCCCATTAAATCTTCAATATAAAAGTCTTCACTCACAGTCACAGGCCCACAAGTTTCAGAGCTGACAATGAGTTTGGGAGAGAGAAGAATATTTGGGAGTATACAGTTAATTCATAACTCTGCACTACCATGAATCCCAGCAATGCTATGCTGTCATGAATAATAGATGTCTCATCTGAATCCAGACTAGATGTAGATTATTTTGCCTGTCAGGAAAAAAACAGTACTGAATCAAGACATAGAATATGCAAATAGATACCGTCTATCTAGGTGGGAAAATTGTGGTTTGCACATTCAAAACAAAGATATGTTTTGCACTTAAAATAGGTAGCTTCTGTCTATATTAGTCTAGGAAAGTTACAAAACAAACATGACATCATAGGATGTCAGGTTGGAAAAGACTTCAAGGATCATCTTGTCCAACCTTTCCAATATGATTGTTTATATGATGTGTCTCAGCACCCCATCAAACTGAGACTTAAAACTTTGCAAAGTGGGGGAATCCACCACTTTCCCTGGGTGACCCTTCCAATGTATGACTGTCCTCATAGTGAAAAATTTTCCTATTGTGTTCAAGTGGAACCTCTCCAGGAGCAACTGATGCCCATTGCCTCTTTTCTTGTCCATGGGACTCCTTGAAAATAGGGAGTCTCCACCTTCTTTGTATCTGCCTTTCAAGTACTGGAACATTATAATAACATTTCTCCTCAAGTTTCTTTTCTCAAGATTGGACAGATCCAGTTTTTTCATCCTCTCCTCATAGAGCAGGTGCTCTAGCCCTCTGATCATCTATCTGAATGGCTCTTCAGCCTGACTGCATCCTTTAGGATAAATGACTATTTTGATTGTCTTTAAGCAGAACATTTCAATGTCAGTGTGTCCCCCCTTGAAATGGAATGGAATACTTTGATTGCCCAATTGTAGGTTTTTTCCTTATGCAAAATGTTGCTCACATTATAAAAAAAAAAAGATCAGAATTAAACATAATTGATCATCTTTTACCTAAATGTGGTTGTGGTAGTTGGATTGTTGTCGGACTCATTGATCTTGAAGTTTTTTCCCAACCTTTATGATTCTATAAATACATTCTTTTTTATTAATAAATATTATTTTATCTACATTTAGGAAATTCCAACAAACTGTGGCAATTTTTATAATTCTCAGAGAAAAAAAATTGAATTCACAGAATTTTATATAAAACAGAGAATCTGCTTTCTGTTTGTTTTAAATGTATAAAGAATACTGTCATCATAACCCAAATCAAATATTTAAATTTCTTCCCAGGGTTCAGCAAACACTACTGAGATTAGTCAGTTGTCCAAGCTTTTGGTCAGAGAATAATTAACATCAATTTCCAAGAATGAAAAAAAAAACCACTAAAATAAAATCACACCCTCAGGGAACCTAAGTACTGGCACAAAATCTGTCCTGGGGCAATCAACTGCATAAATGTAGCTAAATATGTGCCATCTGTGGAGGAGTTTGTCCAGCAAAATCAGCAGCATTTCTCTTACAAAATACCCAGTTGTTTGGGGATGTGATTCTATGCAGGTAAATTCAGGATAGCTGAAGCTCTTGGAATTTCTGAAATAGTGACTGCATTTTCAGAGGCATTAATTACTGCAGAAGCAGTAACACAGAAAAACTTCTGGATGCTTATTCCAGTGTCCAAGTGACTTGTTTACTCCACAACAGATGGTTGTGGAACCACAGCACACATCAACTGACACTTTTATTACCCTAATAAGTAACAGGAAGAAAACACCAACAGGGTTCTGTCTTGTTAACACTGTGGGATGTGCCGGCTACAGAGGAATGAGGCTAAGTGCCAAAGGTGTGAAACTGGATGGATCCACCAGAAGCACAGCTAACGGGTCTGACTGTTTGTTGCCAGAGCCCTGTTCTTCCTTGCATTGCTTCTTGGCACACAAAGCTTGCATTTTGCTCCTAAGAGGCTTACTGATTTGCAGCATTTTTTTGTATGTACATTTCTTACTTGAAAGTATCCTTAATTTTTAAACCATTAGAGACTTTATTTCTCTAGTGTAATACTTGTCCTTAGACTGTGAAAATGCTGGGGGGCACTTATGTTTTTGGATTTATCCTTCACTTTTCTTTGCTTTTACAGGGTTATATAGTATATATCGTTCAAGTAAGGGCTGCTGAAATTGTGAGAAACAGTACTCACTGCTTGAATGGGATCTGTTCTTTGAATGATGTCAAAAACAATGTTGATAAGATTTGAATACTTGAAGCTTCAGTGGGAGCTGTCACTGGCTTGGAGAGTGCCACCAACAGGAGGGGTTAATGGACTGGCAAAGCCCATGGAGGGCTTTCATGTCACAATGTGACTTCTGCCTTTGGGGTAACAGGGCACAGCCAGTTGAGGGAATGGGGGAGAGATGCACCAACAGAGCCAAAAGCAGGACCCCAGGCCAAAGCGGCTGCACCCACCACAGACACCCCACTCCGCTTAGTGAGCACAATGCCAAAAAAGGGGGTTGGGGTTCTAGCAGAACTCTTCAGATTCCATAAATGAGAGTGTTCTATATCAGCTAGGTCATGCAGGCTCTTATGCTGATAAAACCTCAACTAGACTAACAGTAGATTCATAGCTGCACCTACATGGTGTGTTCCTTGGACCCAAAACAAGATTTGGGGCATCATGGTTGCCTCTTATGAATGCACTGAATTTTCCACTGCACATAACCAGTCTATGGCTGGCCTAAAGAAAAAAAAAAATCAGTAATACCTATACTGGGGATGCTTGGTTCTCAGTTTTGCCTGTTTTGCTTAACAAAATAATTTCTGCTTTGCATAACCTGTGACGATATCTCTTGTCAAGCAGCATTAGCTGATGCACAGAAACCTCCCAAAACTAACGAAATGTATTTGTCTTGATACATGGTATTTTTCTCTTGAATGCACATAGGAAAATGTTTTTGGAGCAGAAAATGCAAGTAAATTTCTCCAGCTAATCTCTGCAAAAGACATGGCTAAGGCTATGTTCACACCGTGCTTACTATCTGTCCAAAGGCAACCAGCAAGCTATGTGACCACTGTGATGTGCTGCTTTTTCAGCTTCCGTGCTTAAGGAAATGATGCAACAAGTATAAAACAATATGTGAATTCTGTCAATGCATATACCTAAAACTGTCTAAATAGCTACCTGTAAGATTATTTACTGTAACTGTGATGTCCATTCAAAGATTACTGAGTCAGATATATTTCAGCATGCTGTAGGGTTCTGCTCAGCTACAAAGCAGGCACAGCACAACGTGTAGCAGTGTTTGCTTTTTTCTATATCTCCTGGTCAGTACCTTGGCTCTGAAGGTCTGTCATTGAAGACATTGTTTGTATGACACTTCTGTCAAAAGTCAGTGTTACAATTATTATTCTTTGTTATTAAAACAGAAGCAGCAGTAATCAAAATATAAGGAAAAAAATTCTGTCAAATGTGAAAGTATGATTTCCCTCACAGACAAAATCTGCCTTTGTGGAACTCCAAGCAAGCTGCAACTGTGTTAACATTACTGTATCGAGAGGGAATATTTAATGCCTTTAACAATAAAGGTGTATTCCAGAAATAGAAATATATAGGCACTTCCAATTTTATATGCTATATATATATATCTTTTGAATGAGGAAAAATAACATTGTCACCAGCACTGACAATGGGGTAGATAGAAAGTTCTCCTAAAAAGATAAACATTTATCAAATCCATAAAACTTTGGCCACTGGAAGAACTATAGTGCTGTGTATCATACTTCAATTTATGCATCTCCTTAGGCATAATACTGGCATCTCCTTGACTGAAAGTAGGTGTATTATTTGAGTGAAGTGGCCCTAAGAAGCTTCCTGCCCACTCAAAAACAATACTGACACATTTAAGTTCTAGTATGTTTTATTACACCTTCATGACTACTTCTCCATAAAAAGTAAAATTAGGTCAAGATTTAACTTCTACTTATTTGTTTATTTATTATTTATTTTTACTGGAGCATATATCACATTTACAAATTGGAACCAGGTATCCTTATATTTCTTTTATTGCTAGTACATTCACACTTCTGAGGTTTACTGACATCAGTACTTGATTTTCTATAACATCACGCAGGATCTTTACTTTTGCAGTAGTAATCAAATCAGACACTCTCTTCTACAAGCCCTGTTAGCCATTCATTGATATTTCTCTGTATGTATTTCTGTATGAGTATACCATTAGGATGTGTTCCTTTCTTTTCATGAAGATAATTTATTGACAGAAGAATGTCAATTTTACACAGTTGAAAAGGATCCACTGAAACACATAAAGTATTTTCATAATTATTTTCAGCAGAGTAACATGTTCAGTGCTATGAAATATGCTATCTCTGCAGAATCAAGATACTTGCACATGGCTGGCAGATAGGACAGTTTCTATAGAGGATCTGTGTCCTTTAGGAGGGTGACATTTAGAGCATCTCACATGGTTGGAAAATGGTGTTTAGATGACTGAATCTGTGCCTGAGGTGGCTGGTAAGTTACATTGATGTCTGATCATATAATTTGAATTCAGTGACAAAGTTAGTTTCCTAAACACCAGTGTGCCATTGGCAGTTTTAACATAATGAAAAATATATCCAAATGTCAAATAGCATCCAAAGATCTTCACAAGGTTGGAAGATACTGCATGGGCCTTACTGGGGGTCTCACCAAGAGGGAGGAGAAACATGATAAAGATCAGTCTCTTCTTTCTGTCACATGCCAAACTGAGAATTTTAATTTAATTTTTTTTTTTGAGATAGTGTTAGATGAAGCATTTCATGTGGGAGAAAAGTAATGCACCAAACAAATGAAAATTAAAATCTCAGCATCTTACAAAAACAATTAACTCTGTTAGTGGTGAAGGGAAACACACCTAAAGACTTATAGCTCTCCAGTTGACCACACAAAATAAAAATGGTTTCAGTGATGATAAAAAAAAAAAAAACAGTGGCATATGCAATGTGAATTTTCTTCCTACAAAAGTATGATTTTTGATGTAAAAGAAAAGCGGAAAACAGCTGTAGGATTGTTTAGCATTCCAAATCGACTTGCCCACTTCTGAATGTCTATTCTAAGTGAATATTTAATAGTGCAGCTGGCATTATAACTGATTGAAGAACTCCACTTATCACATTGAGAATCTTACTTTCCTGGAAAAGTATTTCACAGATTTGTTCTAAATTTATCCATAATCCAAACATAAATTTCTTGGTACTTCTCTTTCCTTTTTTTTTGTTTGGTTTTCCTGCCCTTCTACCTCCCCTTAACTTCCCCATTCTACTTTTTCTTCTTTTTAACAGGTTTGAATATTTATTTTACAAATAACAAAACAAAAAGCATGAATAACATACTTAAGTAGTTTATGGCCATTAATCTATAGAAAACTATAGAGGAAGTCATGTGAAGTGTTATAGGGACACAGATATAGTTATTTGTGTGCAAATAGAACAGCGCTCTTAGAAAAAAATCTAAAGTAATAGTTCCTGTAGACACAGACTCCAGCAAACATGCTAATTTGAATGCATTTGAAAAGAAAACATTTTAATTAGCACAGAGGTAATAATGGTGATGAAAGCAGGTAGATATATTATGTAAATATAGAAGAGCCAAAAACCTCTGGAGTTTCGGAAGAATAAATAACATTTGCCAAAGTGTTATTTTTCAAAGGGTGTAAAAGAAAAATAATTGACAAATCTGTATCAGAATATATTGATGTACATGCTTAATAGTACACCATACTTTGCTTATTCTGCTGTGTCTCCACACCTAAAATTTCCAGAATGCTGCTCTGTCTTTAGCACTTATAACTGAAAATATAATTTCTACTTACTCTGAGTCACAAAAATCAGCAACAATATAAGACTATCAGGGACAGTCTTCTCAACAGATACACGATCAGTATAGGTAAAATATAGGTGTAATTTGGCTGCAGTAGCCTGTACTTTAATTCTTTAACTTCAGACAGAAGCTATCTCAATTTAACAGTTTGTCAGTATTGCTGTGTCATCCCTAGTTTCTGAAATGTCATATATTATTTCCTTATTAAAGCATAAGTGCAAATGTAGCAATGATCACAATGACACACATACATGACACTCTCTAATAAAAGAAAAAAAGTTAAAAATTAAAGTTCCCGTGTTGGTTCCTTTCCTTTCTCTCTCTTTCCCTCTTTCTTTTTTTTTTTTTCTTCCCTTTAAACAGAGTATGCTTAGTATGTTTACCCTCACCATTCTTTATTTTGGAACTATACATGTCATGCTCTTCCTTAAGCCATTGTTAGTTTAATATAAAAAGAACAAAAGTACCAAAATGCACCTCATTGATAAGCTCTTGTACTTGTACTAAAGATGATTCAGTGGCAACTTTAAAACAGAGTATTTTTTTAATATTTAGCAAGTCAACCAAAATATATCCCTTATGCACAGTAATACATTGTTTTAGTAAAGTGCATTTTACTTCAATATTACTATTTCATACATCATAGTTCTATATTAGACGGATGTTTACAGAATATATTTCGATTTAAATATTTAATTAATACAAAAGCCATTTACAAAAAATTAGTTAAGGTATTTTATTGAAATGATAAAAAGACAAACATTTCTGTGATAAATGAAGGGTCGCAAAGCCATTGTCCTAAGAGAACATACAAATGTACTTTTAAACCATCACCTACACTTCAAAAAAATATTGATAATAAAGCAGATTCTTCATGGGGGACTTGAAGTATCTCTTGCAGAATTTGCTGTGCCTGACTTCTGTATTGTATTTTGTTCTGTATAGCAGTACAATAACAGACATAATAGGCCTTTGATTTTCCTAGGAGATAGCTTTCATATACTCTTAATGATTATTAAAAACTTCTCAACCTTAATGTAGGAAAGACACATTTATAGATGGCCTACTCATCTTCACAGAGAATAGTCTTTTGTAAAATGAAAGATCAATTACTATTTTGCTATGAATTATTTTAAGCAGGTCTTGCCATTCCAAACCCTGCTGGCAGTACTTTTCATTTGTACATGAACAATTTCATCTTAGTGATAGGGGTTTATATAGTGCAATTTCAGAATGTGATGAATGGTTAGAATGTACGTTTTAATCAGAATGGAAATACAAAGAAAGAGCAATGTGTATGACCTCCAGCAGGTTGAGGGAGGTGATTCTCCCCCTATACTCCACTCTCATGAGACACCACCTGGCCTACTCTGTCCAGTTCTGGGGCTTCCAACATAAGAAGTACATTATGATCTTGGAATAAGTCCAGAGGAGGGCCACAGATATGATCAGAGGGATAGAGCACCTCTAGTATGAAGACAGACTGTGAGGTGGAGTTGTTCAGCCTGGAGGAGGCTCCAGGGAGGTCTTAGAGCAGCCTTACAGTACCTGCAGGAGGCTTACAGGACAGCTGAGGACAGACTTTATATAAAGGGCATGTAGTGATAGGACAAAGCATAAAGGTTTTAAGCTGGAAGAGGGTAGATTTGGGTTAGACATTAAGAAGAAATTCTTTAGTATGAGGGTAGTGAGACATTGGAAAATGTTTCCCCGGTACATTGTGGATGGTCCATCCCTGGTAGTGTTCAAGGCCAGGTTGGATGGGGCTTTGAGCAACCTGGTGTAGTGGGAGGTTGGAACTTCATGGTCTCTACCTCTATCTCCTTAAGGTCTCTACCTTAAAGATCCAACACAAACCATTCTATGATTCTTTGATGACTTCTCTCTAAGCTACATAACCATATGCTTTTAAATACAGAATTCTAATCTGAAAGCTATTCACTAAGTTAGTAGATCTATGCTTTAACCATGCCAAACACTGCCGTTTCTTATAAGCAAAAGATTCTGGTGACAAACATGTATATTGCTTCAAGGTGACAATGGAATGCAGACATTCTGAACCCCTTATTTTATTACTTTAATGTTTGCGTTTGGTTTTGGTTTTTTCACTTTGGTTAGCTTTGTGGGTATAATTTCTGCAGTCAGATTGAAAAATCAACGGTGTAAAAAAAGAAATACATTTTTATTTTGCCTATACGTAGGATGACTTTCCATTGCAACTTGAGAAGTAATTTCATTTAATAGTTTGAAAATACAAAGTAGAACAATAAAAAAAAAGGAATCAAAGTTTGCTTTTCACTAGCTAATTAACTCGGTAAATCAGAACTCTCCACCATAACCTCTTTAAAATTTGGTTTTTTTTTTACAACTCTCTGCTTGCAGCCTATCAGCTGTCATGTCTGAAACCTTTTCAGACAATACACTGTAATGTAATTTGTGATAGCATCCTTTAAAATAAATTCTTACATATATTTGTGTATTTCTTCAGTTTTGTTTTCAAATGGAAATTGTTTCTTTAGTTTCCTCAAAGTCAGACTGGTTATCCAATCAGTCTCTACTAAAATACTACAATTCTTGGAAAAGTAGTGAACATAACTGCAATAGAAAAAACATATACAGGTATACAAGGCAATACCTGAATATCACATGGTCACAAGATGTTTTTATTGCATATTTAGAAGGAAGCTGAGTTTCCCTTCTCTCTAGTTTCAATAATTAAGAAGTTTAAAAATTATCATTAAACTTGTCTAAAAGTGTTGTCTCACATAAATACATCTGAAGAAGCCTTAAGCCATGCTAGAGATGATCATCTGTTCTATAATTCTTATCTGATTAAGAACTTTGTCATAACCCCTAGCATTATGACTAACTATGATTTTTACTGAGTGCTGGCTACATGTACATTTTTTTAATATCTAATAAAGACCCGTATACATCCAGCTCTTAGATTCTAAATTATGGGGAATCATGGCATCAGTATTTTAAGCTATTTGTCTCTAGATGATGATTCATCATATACCAATAAATGCATCTAAGTTAATTGAAATGAACTAACAAATTAACAAATTAATTTATTTCATCTTGTTTGACTATAGAGTCAGGAATCAGTAGCTTAGACCTAAATTGAATCTTTAAGACATCTCAGATTATGTTAGGTGATTCTACCTTAAGAACATATCTGTCAAATTCACAGAAGTAATAATAAAATATCCTTCACAGAATTTCTGGCTGCTGAGGATATATTGCTGTAGTTATTTAGTACAGTTTGAAGAAATCTCAGTGCATACTTGAGTCATGTAGTGCTGAAATACAATAAGCAACATGGGTGCTGTCAGATCTTATGACCAGAGGTTTCCACACTGTCCAGAACATACTAAAATTGTGAACCATAGATCTTTAATATAGAACAAAATTCACTGTTACAGTGTGACTTATTTTTCCAGCCTAATTTCTTTTATAATAGAGTAGGGGTTTTCTTTAGCAAAAATTCCTTCAGTAAATGGCAGTTATGATACTAATTCATTGGAATAAGTGTCATGGTTTAACCTCAGCATGGCAACTAAGTACCACATAGTCACTTGCTCACCCTCCTCTGGAGGGATGGAGGAGAAAAATGGAAGGGTAGAAATGAGAAAACTTGTGGGTTGAGAACAAGACACTTCGACAAGTAAAGCAAAAGGGCTCCATCATGTGTAACAGCTACTTGGAAATACAAAACACTATTACTGAGAATGCCCCATCTCTTTCCTTCTTCATCCTCTAGTTTTATATGTAGAACAAGGTGTCATATCCTGTGGAATATGCTATTGAACAATTTGAATTTATTGTTCTGGCTCCCTCCTTTCTTCCTGTACACCTGCACACTAAAAAACATGGAATCCTTGGTTTCTTAGCAAAAACTAAAAAAAAACCCCTGTGTATTATCAACATTCATTTTATACCAAATCCCATACTGAAGCCAAAATATAGAACTATTCTGGATATTAAGAAGAATATTATTTCTATTCCAGATAAGACCAACACACTAAGTTGTTTTTTTTTATTGAATGACAAGTCAAACATAATTTTTCCTTTGCAAAAAAACAAGGTATAAAAATCCAGAGATTTTATAACTTTGAAAAATGGAATCTGTATTTTGAAATGGAATTTTTATTTTTCTGGTAAAGAAAAAAATGTCACTGTTTTTCTCATTTGAAAGATCTGTAAACAATTCAAAAAGGGAGAAAATAAGTTTGAAAATGTGGTATCTATGAACTGATAGATTACAACAGTATTTTTCATAAGCCCAGTTCTGGCTGGTTGGTCTCACAAGGATGTAAAATTAATACGTAGCCTTTCAGATAAGCACATATCATTTCAGAGATTGTCTCCTGTTAGGTAGGATCATACCCCTGCAATTACTCTGTTACATCTATGCATATTGCAAGAGTTAAATAATGGTTACTGTGTACCATTGTCTCATTTCTAGAGGTGGAAACCTTGCCCTCTGATCTTTTTCTTTTGACATGGAAGACATCATCTTTGCTGTAGCTGTCAGGTGCTTCTGTATTTGATCCTCTCAGTGGGTAAGCAGGATTGTAAGCATTCACTGTTACAAGAAACCCTTGGATATCCCTTTCACCTTCTTGGTTTCCCACACATGATCATATTTTTTTAGCCCTCTGACCTCAGCCATGACTATATGTCCATATTGATATTTGTGCTGAGTGGGAGATGGCTGTTAGTGGAGGATTTACTACTCAAGAGATAACCGTCTCTTAAGATAAGCACATCTTAATAAACTGGGTCTCAGCTCGTCTGAAAGACCTATAAATACTTTAGCAGAGTGCTTTTGAATGCTTAACACAGATGCTGACAGAGGAAGTTTTTAGCTGTGTTTCATATTAATAAATGTATTTCATATTAATAAACATCTCAGGGAGTTGTTCCTTCATCCTGGAAAAAATAAAATCAGAAACTCATGAGTTATCCAGCAACTGTCAGCAGTTTATCTATAGTTTTATAGCACATGTAGATTCTTAAACTAAGACAGTGCCCATCTTTAATTCCTCTGTGGGAAATCAGGGACACTATATGTTTTTTCTATATTAGGCTTATACCAGAAAGAATCTTCTAGCAACCTAAAGCAGCAGAATGTATAAATATTCTAATTAGAGATCTAAGTTTAGGATAGCTATCTTGACAGTACAGATGTGTGATTGAGTCATTTTAAACTCTAAGTGTTCATTGCTGTTAAATGTATGCACTCATTCCTACTCTCATAGCTAATCAAGTTGACATTTCATTTTTGAGCCTTATCCAGATCTGAAGTCTAGCTTCTGACTCCTTTAAAAGTGCAATAGTTGTTTATGTGATGAAATATTGTAGAGGAATAAAAAACGTTCAGTAAAAACTGAAATGAATGATCCATTAATAAGCACAATGGGAATATAGAGTAAAAAGGTAGAGCTTTTTTAACATCTGCATACAGTATTAGTTGAAACTAAGCTTTGGAGGTAAGAAAGTAATTCTAAAAAATAAAATTGTGGAGTTTCAGCGGCACCACATGGGTCTGGTTTCATCCCCGTTGAACTAGCTTACAATATTATCACAAAACAGAATACTTCTTGGTAAAAGAGTTTGATAGGTCTTGTGTGTCAGAAACAGTTTTGAGCCTTGAAGTTTCTTTATAACCTCTCTATCCAGAACATGACTATTTTTGCTTCTTATAACTGAAAGAACAGAAGAGATTCACACTGGTATTAGAGTTATTTGATCTCAAAATTGATGTATTAGGTATTTTTAAGTGTAAACTGATTTTGTTAAATGTTCTGTGTCTTGGGTATGAGTAGGAAAATTTAAAGGTAACTGACTTACCTAGCAAATCTCACAGTCTTAACAAAATGAGTATATAATATGCAACGTATTGATGCTTTGCATTCTGGATTATATTCTGAATCTGAACAAAATGGGCCAGTACCTTAACTTGATAACAGTTCACTGAGGCAAGCCTACACCAAAGCGTAGATGCAACACTGAAATACTGGCTAGTGCAGCTCCAGCTGGATGACTAGGAGCTCATGGCTATACATTACATGGTCTGTCACAGGAAAGAAGTGAAGAAGGTTGTGTTCACAAATCAAAAACTTTGATTATGTTATATTGCATTTGGATTGTATCATATTAAATTTAGAAATCTTTCTTCTTTCCTTCATTCACCTACTGTTTAAACTGGGAAGATGATTTGACTGGTGTTTTTAGTTTGGTTTTTGTCTGCTTCTTTTTTTCAAGCATACTGTGAATGCTTCAAACAGAATGTTTAAAATTACCTATCAGGAAATTCATTATATTCAACCTGGTATATTTCTAATTGTCCCAGGTACAGAGCTGTCTTTGGCAATAGATAAAACAGAAGGTGGTGACATGGTAAAATTTGTCTGAACAGCTGTATGAACAGACTAGAGCATTATAATGCTGTCATGCTAGTTTCATTCAAACCCATGAAGATTACAGCTGCACCTGGTATCTTCAGCTTAGTGTCGTATAAAAGTGCTGCATCCCCCCTCACAAATAGTTAAAGATCATTATAAAATTCTCTGGTGTAGACAGTGCTGCCATGTTCTTGAAAACTTACAAAAAATATCACAAGACTCATTTTTGTATTTATTGGTATGAAAAAACAGATGGTAAATAGCATAATACAGGTAAGATGGAGTGAATACCTTGTCAAAGACACTCAGGATATGTAGCATTGTAGCCTCCTAAGCATATTCTTGCCACTGGCCATAACAAGTCACCAACTTTGCACTGACTTTGCAAGCCCTCAGAATCAAGGTTCACCAGGTTTTTTATGGGCTGTTCTGACTTTCCAGTAGCTTTGTTTTAGCATGTCTTAGTACAACTGCCATTCTTTCAATGCCTGATCTTTTGGGGTTTTCCTTTTTTGCAGGTCTTTAAACTGTATTCTTGTAAATTTATATAGTTAGTAGAATCAAGTAGTTATTCTGGAATGTAATATTTATTACCAGTAGAACAATTTAGTGTACAAGAATATATAAGTATAGCAGTGGAGGCCTTGCAAGTGGGAAAAACAGGATAAAATTGGGAGATACACAGAATATGCAGACACAGGATGATGAGTATAAGCTGACAAATGATTCTCCAGGATTATGAGGAATTCATCATTGGTCATTTAGAGAAATGGAAACTTGAGAGCCAGAGGTAGAAAACGGAACAAAAGGAAGTGTGTTGTGGTCTAACCATTGTAGGCAGGAAAACAACAAGCAGCTGCTCACATTCACCTATTTGGGGTGAGGGAGTGGATGGGAAGGATAACAGTGAGACAACTCGTGGGTTGAGATAACAAAACTCTGATAGGGAAAGCAATAGCTGCACATGGAAGCAGAGTAAATAAGGAATTTATTAACTATTTTTCATTGGCAGGGAGTTGTTTAACCATTTCCAGGAAAGAAGGGCTTCATCACTCACAACCATTACTTGAGAAGACAAATGCCATACCACTAAACAGATTCCTTTCCTCCCTCTCTTTTTCATAGAATCATAGAATCCTAGGGGTTGGAAGGGACCTCGAAAGATCATCTAGTCCAACCCCCCAATCTTTTATTTCTGAACATCATATGGTATGGGATGTACCTCTGGTTATCTGGGGTCAGCTGTCCCAACTGTGTCTTTTCATAATATCCATCCCCAATTTACTCTCATAAGATGCGCAACATATACAGCTATAACACAGGGCCATGCAACCTGTGAGGAAAATTAACACTGTTGTAGCCAAAGCCAATACTATCTTCACCCCTTTACTGTATATACAGTAAATCTGGATCTCCTCTGGAGTCACAGATTGGTGAAGAAAATGTTATGGTATAAAAAAGCATGTTAGAAAACAAAAAAGGATCTTTAACTGAACCTTACCGTGAGAAAGGGGGAACCATTGGCATCGTTTTTCTCTTGTCAAACAAACCCCAGCATTAAAATCACACTTCTGGCTTAGAACTGACAATCCTGACATCTGTAGGTAATTCTTCCCAAAACTGAAGTCCTTAACCTTAGGACTCCAAGAAGCAATAAAAAGGTAAGCATAACAGAAAAGAAAGAGGGATTCTTAACAAAGTTTTTGTAGAGCAGCTCTAATGGTCTTCTTTCTATTTTCCACAATGTTATTACTTTATTTTCTTTCTCTTGTTTTCTTCTGTAATAATTACATGTGAATTAACATCAAACCCTTTATTTGGCTGATATGATTTTAATAACTTGTAAATTTTTGAATTGTTTCTTTGTTTAATTTTTGCCCATTTGAAATTTTCAGTGTACCAAATACATATCATCTATTACAGGGTCTGGGATAGGTTCTACCTAGCTGGGTCACTATATCTGGTGTCATATAGTGATTAAGTGAATCAAGATATGTAAACATGGTATTTTGCAGGAATGTATTCATGATATGTGTAACACTACATTCTATGGATTCTTCAAATAAAATGTGAATAAAGCCAATTCCAAAACATCCCAAACCTATAAGAGGAAGCAGTTCTCCAAGCACAACCTAATGCTATTTTCAACTATACTCCTCTTATACCCCTTACACACTAAGGACAGTTTCTCTTTCCTCCCAACAACCTTGTCTTTGATGCACAGCTGAGTCCTTAAGCTTGCATTGTCCAAAATTGATCACCAAAATATAACTAAGGAAATTAAATCCTAGAATGGTTATTCATCTTTTAATATCCATAGCCTTCATCTCTGTCACATCTTCCCCTCTCACAATTACCATCTAAGAACATTCTCATGCCATTCACTTCCACAAACAGCTGTTGCAGTTTGTGGAATATGCTAACAGAAAAAACGCCAGATGGCAATCATAGCAGGTAGTAGCACTGCCAAACAATGTACAAAAAGAAGTAATTTTGTACTCTTTTTTTTTCCAGAGAGTTCTTTTAAATATGGGAAATAAATAGGAAAAGGATGTCATAAATCTCAGTATTCTGGATAACAGTTGACTTCAGTAAAAATTCTGAACAGTATAGGTGCTAAACAGCACACCTCCACATGTACACACCTACACCCACATTCCCACACACTGACACTGGTGAAATTTACTGAGATTTATTCACTTATCATCTTTATCATCTAAGATGTAATCACTTTTTTTTTTTTTTTTTTAATATATAGGGGTAATATATAGGGGTATACAGAGGGGTAAAATTTTCAAAATTATTAATAGGTTTCTGTGTATATTTTTCATCAGATGTGATTATTTTTCTTTTCTGAGTCTGTCTCAAGAATAAGTTGCCTGTTAGGAAGTTAGTCTTCTGATGATTTTATTAATGATTTTTTGTTTGTATTTTATTAAATCTTCAGAAAGGAGCATACTAGTTTAATCTCAGAGGTGGCTAGTGCTTACATCTTTCTGATTTCATGAGCACGGTCTTTGGACCTCCTCAACAGGGAGAATCGGTACTGATTTTGTCAAGGTATACAGTGAAGAAAATAGAGAAGCAAAGAGGGAGAATCACCTCCCTTGACCTGTTGGTCACATTTCTTTTGATGCAGCCCAGGATACAGTTGGATTTCTGGACTGAAAGCTCACATTGCTGGGTCATGTTCAGATTGTCATCAACCAACAACCTCAAGCCCTTCTCTTCAAGGCTGTTCTCAATACGTTCTCCACCCAGCATATAATTGTACTTTGGATTGCACTGAATCAGGTGCAGGACCTTGTACTTGGCTTTACTGAAAGTCATGAAGTTGGCCTAGGCCCACATCTTAAGCCAAAGTCCCTCTGGATGGTACCCCTTCCCTCCAGCATGTGAGACAGACCACACTGCTTGATTTGCCAGTAGACTCTCTAAGGGTGCACTATATGCCACTCTCCACAAGTCTTGGGTTAGTGCAGTGGTGTTTTGGAAGTGGAGAGGCTACAGGAGTGGCTTCTGTGAGAAGCTTCCCCACCTCTGCCCAAGGCTGAGCAGATATGGGAAGCTGGATGTGCCTCTGAGAGTGACATATTCAAGAAAGGGGAAACAAAACTGCAAAAAAATGAAAAAAAGAGACCTGCAGAGCAGAGGAGAGGACAGGGTGAGAGATCAATGGCAGAGTAAAGACATCAAGGTCCAGTGACAGAGGAAAGACACCAAGGTCAGTGAAGAAGGAGAGATAAAGGTGCTCAAATAGAGATTTCCCTATAGACAGTGGTGAAACAACTGGCTGTCCCCCTGCAACCTATGCAGGACAACACTCCCTGAAGAAGCATGGTGGTGCAGTCCTTGAAGGACTGTGGTGGGGTACATGTGGATTTTTATCCCCTGAAGTGTCACGGGTGGGCAGACATGAAGAAATAACAGGGTGGAGATTGCACAGGCTGTCTGGACAACTTGTTCCAGTTTTGGATTTTGTTTTGCTCCTCCAAGAAGACTTTGATTTATCATCTGTATCATCACATATCAGATAGCTGAAGACAACTAGAAAGTCATTAGCTTTCTCTTCTCTTGTTTCAAAAAAATAAGGCAAAGCTCAGCAATAGTTATGGGGTTTGTTCAGACTTGGGATTGTTTCTCGTTTAAGTAAAATAGAAAGATGCTTTTAAATAAATATTAAAGAACATTTGGATGAAATCCATGAACAAATTACAAAAGGCATTCACATATGTCCTTTTCTGCACAACTGACAGTTTAAAGAAACTCTATGAAATTTAAATATTATTTTAATATTTTATGTTGTCAGTATAACATAAATAAGTTCCATATTAAAGGATAATATTTCATATGCCATCCAGAGGGACCTTGACAGGCTTGAGAGGTGTCTTGTACAAACTCCATGAAGTTCAATAAGGTCAAGTGCAAGGCTCTGCACATGGGTTAGGGCAATCCAAAGAACAAATACAGGTTATCAAAAGAATGCCTTGAGAAGAGCCCTAAGGAAAAAGACGTGAGGGTTGGCTGATAAGCTTAACATAAGCCAGCAATGTGTGCTTGAAACCCAGAAAGCCAGCCATATCCTAGGCTGCACTAACAGTGTGGCCAGAAGGTCAAGGGAGGTGATACTCTCCCTATACTCAACTCTTATGTGACTCCACCTGGAGAACTGAGTCCAGTTCTGGGGCCTCCAACACAAGAAGTACATTAAACTCCTGGAGCAAGTCCAGAGGAGAGCCATGAATATGATCACTGGAGCACCTCTTATATGAAAACCAGCTGTGAAGTGGTATTATTCAGCCTGGAGAAGAGGAGGCTCCAGGGAGATCTTATAGCAGCCTTAAAGTACCTGATGGAGGCTTACAGGAGAGCAGAGGATGGACTTTTTACAGAGAGCATGTAGTGATAAGACAAAGGTTCGTGGTTTTATGCTGGAAGACGATAGGTTTAGCTTAGACATTAGTAAGAAATTCTTTGGTATGAGGGTAGTGAGACACTGGGAGAATCTGCGCAGGGAACTTGTGGATGTCCCATGTTCAAGGGCAGGCTGCGTGGGGCTTTGTTCAACCTGATCCTGAAGGAGCTGTCCCTTTCCGTGCAGAGGGGTTGGAAATAGGTGATCTTTAAGGTCCCTTGCAACACTAACCATTCTATGATTCTATAATTCTATTATATTTTATCTTAAATAACTTACCTCGGGTAACTGAAGAAGGTTGTAGACATTCTAGAATAAGAAGAGTATTACTTTGTTTGAAGGCTGTGTAGAATTATGAAGAACTTTATGTTCTTAGTAACATTTTTTATCTTTAAAGATTTGTGTCTAACACTGATCTATCAAAGAAGTAGTAATTCCACTTACTCCAATTCAAGTGAATAACCCAACAGAAATATTGCTTGGTGGTTTAGAGCATATTTTTCAAGTTGTTTTTCATCTTTCCAACATGTCTTTTATTATTGTATTTAAAAAGACTGTATTTCTGCTAGAAATATCCTGTTGGTACAGATACTTAGAAGGCTTGTAGCACTACCAATGTCAATGTTAAAAGAACTAAAAAAAAAAAAAAAATTACTATAAAATTCCAGTTGAAAGACTGTATTTTCCTACACTGATTGATTTCTTGAAGTTCAAAAGCAGAGTTTTTATGCTTTCATATGAGAGACAAGGAAAATTTCACACTGAGTTTAAGATATTCTCCTATATATCACTACAATTCATAGTACCTCAAGGACCAAGATAAGCAACAAAAAAAAAAAAGATCAAGAACCAACTTGCAAATTGTAATTTAAGAGCTTCCTCTTCTGTCAGTAGATTTGATTGCTTGTTAGAGGCTTTACAGTGACCACTGTGTATTTCCTGTGAACATAACTGATGAGGACAGATTGACACTGACTGCTATGAAATTAACATTTCCATGGAAGCCAACATCAATTACTATCAGTGACGGGATGCTCATCTAGGAGATTCTGAACAACATTGCAGTATAAACCAAATCACGTAGGTTTACAGGAAATATTAAAGAAAGATTAGGAAATGGAGTGGGAAAAAAAGAAAAAGGAATAAACTAATGGGACTCTCACTGCAAGCAGCATGTTTTCTTCTATAAGCATAAAATTATCAGCAAGAAATAAGAAAACAAAAGATTTTTGTTTCTTTTTCTTTACATCAGTATCTACTGTAAATTTAATTGTTTTAAAAATTGTCTTTAAAAAATATTTATCTAAGAAGTATGTTTTTTCAAGGACGGTGCTTATCTTTTTTCCCTGCTATCTAATCGTCCTAAATTTTTATTTCTTCTAGCTCTGAGACTTTCACAGATACTGAATATATTAAACACCTTCATTTTCTTTGAAAGATGTTAATATGAAGAAGAGATACATAAGATTTTTTTCTTCCAAGAGTCTCTGATTCACTCATGTTCCAACCTGCTACAATTCTGTAAACTTACATTTAAGGACTGGGTACAACATATGAGACTATGTAGGGACCTAGGCTAGAATTATCCTTTAAGAAAAGCTCCTGATACTCCAATCTGAAGAAGTGTTGCAGCATACTCTACCAGCTTTCCATCTTTAGGGTGATCAGGCATTGGAATGGGCTGCCCAGGGAAGTGGTGGTTTTTCCATCCCTGGAGATACTTAAAAAGAGACTGGATGTGGCACTCAGTGCCATGATCTAGTAACCGCAGTGGTAGTGGATCAAGGGTTGGACTTGATGATCTCTGAGGTCCCTTCCAACCCAGACAATTCTATGATTCTATGATTCTAGACTAGTCTAGGATGCCAACAGATGGCCACAGTACATTTTTGACACAACCTAAACAGTCACATTCAAACTTGTGACCAATGCTAGATAAAATACTTGTATCTTCCAATGGCAGCATTGGGGAAGCAGAAAAGAAAAAGCTTTATTTTCTTTTTGTTTACTTTTTCAAAATTTAAAAAATTTTAAAGTGGAAACTAAGCTTGGACTCACGTACTGAGAATATGAACAGAAAGCTAGAATTTTCATGAAGAAAGAGCAAGATTTGTGTGTCTGTAATCTTATGACTCCAGATCATTCACATTTTTTTAATTCCATTCAACACAACATTTTTGTGAGCTAAATATCACTTAATGGTTTTGGATAATATCAGTTAATTTGGTTATTAGGCTAACATGCATTTCACCTGGCCAGAAATAAATCCAGTTATCCAGTTCCCTGGATGGTTTTTTAATTATTTTCAGTTTGTTAATCAGATATAAAAGAGCTTTTTTTCATTAGTACTGAAATACCAGTCTTCATATGTTCTATTTTTCATCCTTACAAGAAAATCATGAATTACATTCTCTCTTCCAAAAAGCTGCTCTGCAGCTGTAGCTCCTGGAAGTGCTATTCAAGGCATGAATGTCCTGTGCATAAAATGTTTTCCTCAGTCTTGGTTACAAGTTGAAATACGCCAGAATATTATTGATGTTGGCATTGTATGTTAATTCCTAGTTTAGTGAAGTGTCATGATTTAAGCCTACTGGCAACTAAGCATCATGTGGCCATGCACTCCCTCCTCCCTGTCTGTGTGATAGAGAGGAGAAAATATAATGAAAAGCTCCTGGGTCAAGACAAGGACAGAGAGGCTTTACTCACCAGTTATGGTGAAAAACATACACATGCACATGCTCATTTATTTACTTCTTCAAAATTTAAAAAATTTTAAAGTGGAAACTAAGCTTGGACTCACGTACTGAGAATATGAACAGAAAGCTAGAATTTTCANTTTTTTCAAGGATGGTGCTTAGCTTTTTTCCCTGCTATCTAATCATCCTAAATTTTTATTTCTTCTAGCTCTGAGACTTTCATAGATACTGAATATATTAAACACCTTCATTTTCTTTGAAAGATGTTAATGTGAAGAAGAGATATGTAAGATTTTTTTCTTCCAAGAGTCTGTGATTCACTCATGTTCCAACCTGCTACAATTCTGTAAACTTACATTTAAGGACTGGGTACAACATATGAGATTATGTAGGAACCTAGGCTAGAATTATCCTTTAAGAAAAGCTCCTGATACTCCAATCTGAAGAAGTGTTGCAGCATACTCTACCAGCTTTCCATCTAGACTAGTCTAGGATGCCAACAGATGGCCACAGTACATTTTTGACACAACCTAAACAGTCACATTCAAACTTGTGACCAATGCTAGATAAAATACTTGTATCTTCCAATGGCAGCATTGGGGAAGCAGAAAGCAAAAAGGTTTATTTTCTTTTTGTTTACTTTTTAAAATTTAAAAAATTTTCAAGTGGAAACTAAGCTTGGACTCAAGTACTGAGAATATGAACAGAAAGCTAGAATTTTCATGAAGAAAGAGCAAGATTTGTGTGTCTGTAATCTTATGACTCCAAATGATTCACATTTTTTTAATTCCATTCAACACAACATTTTTGTGAGCTAAATATCACTTAATGGTTTTGGATAATATCAGTTAATTTGGTTATTAGGCTAACATGCATTTCACCTGGCCAGAAATAAATCCAGTTATCACAGTAGTTCCCCGGATGGTTTTTTAATTATTTTCAGTTTGTTAATCAGATATAAAAGAGCTTTTTTTCATTAGTACTGAAATACCAGTCTTCATATGTTCTATTTTTCATCCTTACAAGAAAATCATGAATTACATTCTCTCTTCCAAAAAGCTGCTCTGCAGCTGTAGCTCCTGGAAGGGCTATTCAAGGCGTGAATGTCCTGTGCATAAAATGTTTTCCTCAGTCTTGGTTACAAGTTGAAATACGCCAGAATATTATTGATGTTGGCATTGTATGTTAATTCCTAGTTTAGTGAAGTGTCATGATTTAAGCCTACTGGCAACTAAGCATCATGTGGCCATGCACTCCCTCCTCCCTGTCTGTGTGATAGAGAGGAGAAAATATAATGAAAAGCTCCTGGGTCAAGACAAGGACAGAGAGGCTTTACTCACCAGTTATGGTGAAAAACATACACATGCACATGCTCATTTATTTACTGGGGAGAACCAAAAGTATCTATCCCCACATCTGTCAGCTTATATGCATAAAGTTAGTATTAATCTCGTTATTGTATTCTTATCTTGGAAAAATCCACTTGGAAAAGTGTGAAAATCAGAACCAACAGATGGACTAAAAAAATAAACTACATGGATCTGTTCATTGATTCTCTTATAACTAGCACATTTTCCTTATTTGTTTCCAACTTGAATCTGGTGGCAGACAGTTTCGATAAAGCAAATGAAGACAAGGCTTTTTTTCCCCACTCTGCTTTTTTTCAAAGACAAAGCAAAGGTATTATGGCAAACAGAAACATACTGATTAAATTTCCCATTTGGACAGTTCTTTTCCCAAATATTCTGATAGTTTTTAATGTGTTTGAAGTTCAAAAACTAGGAGATTCCCAATCAAATGAAGCTCTTTATTGTGTTCTCACTTCATACTGTCCCCCAGTAAACTAGCAGAAGGGGATGAAGTGTGGGAAAGTTGATGTGTCTGTTCACACTTCTTTTTCAGATGAATTGTGAACTTTGATTGACTTTCTGGAAATTGAAACTGCTTCAGAACTGATTGCAGCTTTAGTTAAAGTACATTTGACACCTCTGGAAAGCTAGTTTGTGCCCCAGGCATCTCTGTATGTGCCTGCAGTTTTGACAGTATGAGTTATGTGGGTGAATATTTACGTACATTCTGTGAAATGTGCTGAGTTGCAAATCAAAAAGCTGAGTTTTCTCTGCTGGAGGTGAAGCAGGACCAGCTACAGAGGAGTTGCACTGGTCAGGCACAGTACGTTAAATGTTGAAGGAATTTATCTCTCTCTATTCCCTTTCTTATAGAGATTGTAACTCTTCTATAATATCTCCACATTTTCATCACATAAGAAAGGTTTTTCATAAGCTGAGAGAAATTTTTTGCTTCCTTTTTTATACTGTAAAACCAGTTCTATCTGCTTCTCAAAACTGAATTCCATTCAGGTCCCTTGTTTTTGCCCCTGAGGCAAAGTTTGGGACTTTCTGGGGATTGGTTTTTTTTTTTTTTCTGAGTTTTTTTTTTTTTTTTTTTTCTCAGATTATAAACATTCTTTGCTTTCAAAACAAAATTAACTCTTAAAAAATCGATTTTCAAGTTTCCCCTTCTATCTCCCACTCATATCCTATAGAAAAGTAATGTAATTGGAATTGACCTATCTTCATGAAGGTATTAGATCTATCGTGTTTTTTTTCCAGCTTCAGTGTTCAGTTTACATAATCTAGGAATTTTTATTTGAATTAAGAAATTCTGTTTTCCTTTATAAATCAACATCATTTACCATTTTGGACAAATAGTGCAAAACTGGACACCTTAATTTGGGTATTTAAACACTTAGACTGTGTAAACTTGAAGAATGCTACTTTGATTCAAGTGCATCTTTTTATCTTTATTATAGAGAAATTTAAAGCCTCTTGATTTTTCTGTCTGTAGTTTTATTTTCTATGGGATTATATCTGGTTGGTGGAAGCAACTAAAGATTCAATATAGTTGGGTATCTGTGGAGTGGATGACTTACTTTTATGTAACATTAAAAATGCAAGTTATGCAGAATTGGCTGAATGTGTATTAGAAGAGAAAAAAAAAAGCTTGGTGACATTTACCCAATCTAGTTATAATGTGAAGATACTCTGTTCTCATGGAGTCCCTGAGAAATGATTTGCCTGGCTTAGTTAAGTCTGGTTCAGTTTTGGAAAATATTGGATGAGGAAATTTCAAAGTGAACAGTTAAACCCAAGCAAACTAACAAATTAAAACAAAATCTGTCAGATTAACAGTTGAGAACAAACTGGATTATTTGAATTAGTTCCTGGTTTAGATAGAAAAATATAAAATGACTTATTAGAAGATCAGGAATATTTACTATGCCTAAAAGATTACACAAGGGACACTCCTTTGACTCCACTTACATCCAGGAGGGTGAAAGTCACATCTGCTCTGGAGGCTTGGCCCCTGCTTTAGAGAATAGGGAAAGTCTTCATAATTCTCAAAAAGCTACATTAAAACAGTCATATGGCTTCTAAAGGAAAGCTGGCTTATGTCCTAGTAAAAGAGATCTGGTCTGTTTTTACAAATACAAATAAAGATACTGTCACAATTTAGGCCCAGTTGGTATCAACCAGGCCTCTGCTTGCTCAAACACCACCCACACTGTGGGACACAGAGGAAAAAAAAAAACCTCAGAGGTTCATTAATCTAGATAGGGAGGTTTTCATTCCCAATTATAGTAACAGTCAAAAAACAGACAGATTCAATTTGGGGATTAAAAAACACAAATTTAATCTATCAGAAGGAAGAGAAAACATGGCCAGATCTTAAAACCTTCCTTTCCCACCCTTTCCTTCTTTCCTGGCCCATATTACTTCACTCCTGCTTCCCCATCAGTGACACAGGGGGATGGAAATCTCTACTTGGGCACTTTCCCCCATCCTTCTTCACTGACCATGCTGTCTTTTCTCTAGCATTACTCTCTCTTCTTCTCTCCTCTGGTCTGCAGGTCTCTTATTTCATTTTTTTGTAGTTTCATTTCCTTTTCTTGAATATGTTCAGAGTTTCATCCAGCTTCCCATATTTGCTTGACCTTGGGCAGAGGAAGGCAGGGATTGAAATAACAGAATCATAGAACCATAAAATCATAGAATTATTCAATCATCAATGTTGGAAAAGACATCTAAGCTCATCGATGCCAACCGTCCACCCTAAAATCCCTAGCCATTAAACCATGCACTGCAGCACCTCTCTTGAACACCTCCAAGGATGGTTCCTCCACCACCACCCTCAATAGACTGTTCCAATGTTTAAGCACTTTTCTGTGTAGAAATTTTTTCTCATACCCAACCTGAACCTCCCCTGGCAGAGCTTGATGTCATTTTCTCTTGTCTTATCACTGGTCACCAGGGAGAAGAGGTCAATCTCTCTCTCACTACAACCTCCTTTCAGGTAGCTGTGGAGAGCAGTGAGGTCTCCCCTCAGCCTCCTCTTTTGCAAGTAGAACAACTCCAGTTCCCTCAGCCTGTGCTTATAAAGTCTATTCTCCTGCCCCCTAATAAGCCTAACTTCCCCTCTCTACATCCTCTCCAGCACCTCAGTGTCCTTTTTATAGCCCAAAATTGCACACAGTACTCAAGGTGCGGCCTCACTGATGCCGAGTGCAGGGGCAGGATCACCTCCCTGGTCCTGCTGGTCACATTATTCCTTATGCAGACTAGGATGCTCTTGGACTTCTTGGCCACCTGAGCACACTGCCAGCTCGTGTTCAGCCAGCTGTCAGTCAACACTCCCAGGTCCCTCTCTGTTGGACAGCTCTCCAACCACTCCTCCCCAAGCCTCTAACACTGCTGGGGGTTATTATGGCCGAAGCGCAGGACCTGAGATTTGGTCTTATTGAAGCTCATGAAATTATTGAAGCTCATCAAGCCTGTCTAGGTCCCTCTGAAGACCCTGTCTACCCTTTGACAGATCAACATTCCTACCCAACTTAGTGTCATCTACAAATTTACTGAGGGTGCACTCTATCCCCTTGCCAAATTGTCAATAAAGATGTTAAACAGGAGCAGTCCCATCACTGAGCTCTGGGGAACACCACTCATGTTCGGCCACCAACTCGATTTATCTCCATTCAGCACAATTCTTTGGGCCCAGCCTTCCAACCATCTTTTAATCCAACGAAGTGTATGCACATCCAAGACACTAGCAGCCAGCTTCTCTAGGACAATACTGTGGGAAACCTTGTCAAAGGCCTTGCTAAAGTCAAGGGTCTTCACTCATCCAATAAGTGGGTCACTCTGTCATAGAAGGAGATAAGTTAGTCAAACAGGACCTGCCCTCCATGAACCCATGCAGACTGGGCCTGATCACCTGGTTGTTCTGCATATACTGCTTAAAGGCACTCACGATGATCTGCTCCATCAGCTTCCCTGGTACTGAGGTGAGTGAACCAGGGGAGCTTCCAGCAGCTTCTCCCATGTTGCCTCCCCAGCTTCCAGAACGTTACTGCAATAACCCAAAACAGATGCCCAGTATAACTGGGCTTAATATCAAACATGTTCATGAAAGTTAACAGTATATTATTTGCTTAGAGTAAAATTGAATAAGGAGATGTTTTCAGCTGACCAGGATTTCCATGACTGCATCAAAAAGAAGATGAAGAACCGATAAAGAACCTGTTTCAAATATTGAGAACAATAAAGACTGAACAGCTTACCTTCCTGTTGCATAAAACTAGTTCTGTGTATAGCGAATTTGTTCTAGACATAAAGATTTGGATGTTCCAAAAGGGAGCCAGGAGCCAAAATAAATTTTTAAGACAGATGACAGTTGAAGTTCACAGTTCTAGTTATTTCCTAGACTTTCCTGACTTTGTTTTTTCAGAAATGTAGGTGAACCTTAAGGACATGTCTGTGAATAGATATCATCTTGCTGGATTGGATAGTAAAAGCCAGTTTGGTGTTAATGGAAATTAGGCTATTTTGACAAGGCATAATAATTTACTTTAACAGTCCATTGCCCATAGATTTTAGCTCTAGACAGATAATTTAGTTGTTTAAAGGATGATTGGGAATGGTGTGCCGGAATATAGTCGGATACTATAACCATCAGCATTGCTGTCCAGATAGCTGAACTTTTGTTTGTATACTATAAACTCTGAAACTCAGGTTCAGTAGTAGGTATAGATGCCAGTATGTGAAAACTCACAAGAGAGTATTATTCTTGAGGCAAGACCTTTCAGTTTTAGTTTCATATATATACTTACAGTCTGACATATGACATAGGATTGTGGGCTAAACTTTTTTGCAGGACAGTCTAGTGAAGTTCTAAGAGTGAGGCAGTAGTTGGGCAAAGTGATCTCAACACAAATTCCCTTTAACAACAAATAAGAAGCAAACGGATTGTGTCAGAAAGTAATTATAATGTTCTTCTTGGTGAGCTGTTGAAACATTTTTCCACATCCAGCATGCAGTCATTGAAGACCACAGTATTAGATATTATGAAAATGTATGTAACTATGCATAGTTACAACTTCTATGTAAAATTGACAAAATAATGAAATGAAAGCTTCTTTTGAGTAACTCTTAGCTTTATTCTAAAAAAGCAGCTAATTGGTTCCGGATATATTAGAGTTTATTGGTATTGTACAGATGTGTATAATCACTGCCTTGCCCTGCTTGAACAGCAACCATCTGTTTGCATTTGGATGAGTGCAGCTTTTAATAAACACACTTCTGTTTGTATCTGAGAAACAGTCACTTTTTCCCTGCCAATGTAAGCAGGATGGCATGACAAATAATGAGATTCATTTTTTAATACCACTAATACACAGAAGTATTGTAACTAGTTGTACTGGTTTTGGCTGCAATAGAGTTAATTTTCTTCATAGTAACTTCTACGGTGCTATGTTTTGGATTTGAGACAAAAGTAGTGCTTACGATACAATGATTTTTTTACCTGTTGTCAAGAAGTGCTTACACAGTGTCAAGACATTTTCTGCTTCTTCCCACACTGCCCCACCAGTCAGTAAGCTAGGGGTCCACAAAAAGTTGCAAGGACACACAGCTGGGACAGATGACCCCAGCTGGCTAAAGGAACATCTCATAACATATGATGTTATGCTCAGCAATAAAACTAAGGGGAAGAAGAAGGAAGGGGGTCACATACGTAGTCATGGACTTTATCTTCCGTATTATCTGACATGCATGATGCTTACCTGGAGATGGCTAAAATCTGCCTGCCAAGGGGAAGTAGTGAATGAATTCCTTATTTTGCTTTGCATGTGTATGCAGTCTTGTCTTTCCCTTTTAAACTGTCTTTGTTTCAATTTTTTTGCACTTTTACTCTTCTGGGTATCTTCCTTGTTCTACTGTAAGGGGAATGTATAGATGGGTATGTGTGTAAGTAGTACAATCTTTTTCAAAAGATCTCCTATGATTCAGTTAAGTCAACTCTGCCAAAAATACGTCAGTTAATTGAAGAATTTATATCAATCACAGATGGGACTCTTTCTCTTTTTATCAAGAGATTTCTTAAGAACTGCTTAGGAAAACATTGCGTTGTTATTATTAGTATTATGTTGCATTGAAAAAAAAGCAAACAAAAAAATAACTCCTAAGTCATTCACTAATGAACAGGATCCTTGGAAGACAGAGATTTATGTTGATCATGTACAGAAGAGTTGGTATTCAAACACACTTTTCAGTTACAAAACACAATTTTCAGTTACACTATGCTGTTATTGCTGCTGAGAGTTTTTATTTTAATGTTGAATAGTACTTCAGACATATGAGACAGATATAACTCCAAAGAATATAGGATTGAAAATAAATTAAACAGCAATTATTTAACCTTGAGGTATTTTTTACCCCAAAAGCTGAGTATATGAGAAAGAAGTCTTTATTCTGCCTCTAACTTTCAAAGAACAGACATTGACAAACTCATGTGAGACACCAAACACCTCCTTTTAATATTTTGGTATACGAAAAGGGAAAAATGGAAGATTTCACTCAGATTAATTTTGTGATGTGGCGTAAGTTGCAATAAACATTTTCAATTTACTTTCCGGTTCATAAATAGTTGCAGTAAAATAAAGAGACTGCATTTGTAATTTTTAAGTCATTTGCTCCAAATGAATTGGGATAAACCTTATAAACTGTAGTGGATGGCGAACTGTTTTATAGTTGATGCTGTCATATAGTTGCTCTTGATCTCATTCAGTTTTATTAAAAACATCTAAATCAGACTCTTCTGAACATCCTGTTGTGCTTCACAGTGTACAAGCCATGAAAATAAAATTTTTCCTGATATAAAAAAGTTCTAGTTCTTAAAGTTAGTATTTCCAAAATTAATTTGCCTGTCAAAGGGACAAAAAACCAAAACCAACCACAACAACAACAACAAAACCCTAAAAATTAATACCAAATGAGACAGCTGCACAGAATTATATAGACATTTGCAAGAGTAATCAGTGGAAGGGTCCTGAGAGAGCATTCTATGTCTAGTCTCTTTCAGAGACTTGGGTCTGGGGGCTCAAGGATAACACAGATCCAGTGCAGCAAAGGGTGGACCCCATGCAGCCAGTGGTGGTGGGAAGAGAATCTCAGGCAGTGCTGCAGGATGGTTGCAACTGGGGTCCACCCCCAGCCCTTGACTGCTGCCTACATATGGGGATCTCCCTGGCCCTGCTTGAGTTCTGCAGCCCATCTCTGCTTGACCCTGCTGAGCCAGGCCCCAACTGTAGGCAAACATCCTTGCCTGGCCATGCACATCCCCATCCCCATGGTGCTGTGTAGTCATACCAGGGTTGTCTGACACTGGTTCCTGTCACTGGGCTGAGTCTGACCCCATATCTCACAGTACCTCTGACTCAGGGAGCTGCCAGCCCTGAAAATCTGCAAGTCAGAAAGTTTTGTGCATCGATCCTCCATGTGTGCAAAATGTCTTTCACAATTATCCACAGTTTTCTGAAGACTGAAGTAGTAGTCCTATGAAGTAGTTCAGAGGTACCTAGACCTTTTCGATAAGTGGTGCTGCTTTAAACCTTTTTGCACATTTGATGGGAAATTTAGTTGAACACATAGGTCATAGCATCTTTTTAACCAGACACTCTAAAAAGCTGATGAAAATGATACACTGCTTAACCTTTTTCCATGAGCCCTAGTATAATATACATCTTACTTAACTTGAGGCACTTTACTAACAGCCATTTTATCTAAAGCTCCAATATAACAGAGGAAGATATGTTCTTTCAGGGAACAATTCAACTATTCTGAAAATGCTAATTTCTGTCCTGAGATGGCTATTTTTCTACATGAACTGCTTGCTCTGAATAAGTCAAAGTCTTAAATCAGACATTTGAATGCTTAAAAATATATCTCGGTCTTTCCTCTGAGGAGAATATGAGCTTTCTGGGAATGTACAAGTGATTATGTGTTAAAAGAATTCAAAACACAAATCCTTCTTGAAATATGACTGCATTATCAATCACTGTTACTATAGATGTTTATTAGAAAGAATACATATCTCAAATTTTGTGCATATTTAGAATTCATTAGTCTCTTAGACCCAAGATATATCTAAATAGTCATGCTTTTTTAAAGTGAGGTCACTGATTACTATCATACCTAATAATTATAATTAGATGCCCAGACAGAATAAGACAAGAACAAAACCCATAGCTGCAAACAATGATATATACAAAAGCTGAATATATAAGTACTTTACTTAAGGAATAAAGCCCTCAGAAATTTAAAAGGATGAAGCAATTAATAGTTGGAAAATTAATGGTTAATTGAGATCTAAGGGATATGTGAGCATGTCAGTAAACATGAATACTGTTATGAAAAACAGAATGATTATTAAAGTATTTAGTGTTTGTGATCTTAAATCAAAGTTTTATTACCATGATCATTGTGGTGCATTTTCATCCTTTAGCATGCTTGTGCTTTTTTAAAATATACACAGAACTGAAATTTCAGAAACTGGTGGGCTATGCAATAAGTGCAACTACTGTTTCTGCATTTGTTATATTTTTTAACTTACTGATTAATGGTCTTAACCTAACCACATCTAAAATAACTTTAAGTTCAAGAATAAAGCATTTCAGAGATCCAGAAAAATGAGCAGAGGTATGGAACACCTCTCCTATAGAGACACACCAAGAGAGTTGGGACTGTTCAGTCTGGCAAAGAGAAGGCTCCAGGGAGACCTTATTATGACTTTTCAATATTTAAAAGGTGCTTAGAAGAACAGTGGAGGGACAATTTTTACCAGAACCGGAAATCACAGGACAAGGGGCAATTGTTTTAAAGTGAAATAGCATAGATTTAGACTAGATATTAGGAATAATTTTTTTTTACAGTGAAGGTGGTGAAATGCTGGAACAGGTTGCCCAGAGAGGTGGTAGATGGTTCATCCCTGGAAACATTCAAGGAGTGGTTGAACAGAGCTTTAAGCAACCTGATTTAGTTCAAGATGTCCATGCTTATTGACAGAGAGCTAGAATAGATGACCTTTAAAGGTCCCTTCCAGCACAAATCATTCTATGATTCTATGATTTAACTAGCTAAGCATTCTAAGGAGTAGAAATTCTCCCTGAGTATCCCAAAAGTAAAAAAAAAAAACACCTTCTGCAAAATTCATTAATTTATACAATACAGAAGCCCTTACAGGATTATACAGTTGAGTATATTACCTACTCTGCTCTACTCTGCTCTACTCTACTCTACCATTCTGGTTGTTAGTCTTCTATCTAAGGAGATTTTGGATTCATTTTTTGAGTGACAGTATATGTGTGGGGTTTTGTGTTTGTTGTTGCTGGTTTTTTTCCTCCTTGAACACACAAATCAGTCATCAAAGGCTGGTTATGACCCTCACCTTATCTACTTTTTGTTAACTTAGACTTCTAAAATGGAGATAATGGAGTTCAGGATCTTGTGCAGTAGGAACAGAACACCAAGTAGGATCATGAACCTGGAATTGAGTAGGCTCAACTTTGGTCTTTTCAAGCATTTGCTAGGGGAAATGCCATTGGACAAGGTAAAAGGGCCCAAGATAGTTGGTTAACATTCAAGGTTCCAAGCACAAAATCAGAGCACCCCTGTATGTAGGAAATCAAGAAAAGGAGCCAAGAGACCCACATAGATAAGAGGGAACTGCTGGGCAAATTCAAGTGGAAAAAAAAACATTACAGATCATGGAAGGAGGGTCTGGCCACTTGGGTGGAATATAAGACTGTTGTCAGGGGATGCAGGGAGGCAACTAGTAAAACTAAGCCTCCTTGGACTTATGCTTGTAAGAGAGGCTGAGGATGATATAAAGGGTGTCTTCAAATACTCTGCAAACAAAACTAACATTGTGAAGTCAACAAGACAACTAGGGGTGGTAACCTTAAGTGGAAAAGTAGTGGAAGAGTGGAAGCCTCATTTGATTTGGCACTACCAGAATTCTTCTCATAGCATTGTGATCTCCGTCTATGCTTGACAGAGCATCCTGCACCGTGAGCACTCTACATTTCTTTGCTGTGTCCCACAAATAGGTACTCATTTATTCACAGAATCACAAAATCATCTGGGTTTGAAAGGACCTCTGAGATCATAAAGCCCAACCCTTAATCCACTGCCTCTGTGGTTACCAGACCATGGCACTGAGTGACACATCAGTCTGTTTTTAAAAACCTCCAGGGACAGAGAATCCACCACTTCCCCTGGGTGGGTGGTTCCCCTGGGATGGGAAGACCATTCCAATGTCTGATCACCCTCTCTATAAAGAATTTTTTCCTAATATCTAACCTAAACCTCCCCTGACAGGGCTTAAGTCCATGCCATCTTTTCTTACTGGTAGCTGCCTGGGAGAAGAGCCCAACCCCCCCCTGGCTACAAACTCCTTTCAGGGAGTTGTAGAGAGTGATGAGGTCTCTCCTGAGCCGCCTCTTCTCACATTCAATACATTCAATGTGTTTAAAATTAATAGGGGGTCTTCCTCACCAGCTTTCTCATTAATAGATCATTGGGAGCAACCAGGCAAAGGTGAGTTTTTTGTAAACACAGAAGCTGTGTGTAGACAGGGCAATGTGCACCCTCAAGATGGATTTTGTGCTTGTAACCCACATTAGCCAAATTATAAGAGCATCTCTGTGTAACTATAGGTGCTGGAGGAAAGCAAGCTTAGAACTTGAGATTTGTTATGGAAGAATGTTTGAAATCTGTAGCTCTATATTTGCATTTTTTTGAGTATTTTAGTTATTTTAGTTTAGTTATTGCATTATTAGCATTTGTCTTGAATGTACATTTCACTGATTGCTGGCTAATTGAATGTTGCTATAATAAATTAATAAACCACTTTGATCTTCATTTGATTGAAGTTTAAGCTGAGCAGTTCCCCTGTAAAAATGTATAATTGTTGAAGTACTTTACTGTAATTTAAACTGATTGCCCACACCCAATTACTGAAATTATTACTAAAGATCTGTCATGATGAAACAATAGGTTATGGCTTTTCTTACTTATATATTGTATATGGATTTTCTTGGAACTGTACATCAAACTATTCCTGTTAATGTGGGATTTCTGAGGATAGGAGTGCACCACTTCTAGTAAGGATTTGAATGTAGAACGTTTTACAGTAAAAATATTTTTAATATGCTATTTATTGCAAAAATAAATATAGTGTAATTAAATATTTCTGTAACTTGAAATAGTTTTGTATGAGTATATGTGCACACACATATGATCAAGCATTTAAAACAGCCAAATTTGTAAACAGTCACTCCATCCTGAGGTTCAGTGTGAAGAAAATCACTTGAAACAATGTTGTCACTTATTTACTTGATCTTACTGATTACACTGACTGCAGGTTTTGGTTGCTGAGTATATTTCTGCTGTTATAAAACTAATGAAAATTTCCTCGATGTGGTTCATTCACATGTGCTGAGAGAGAGCCACTTTCTAGCATTTTTGAGAAATCATGGAGAATGGGAGAGGTGCAGGAAGACTGGAAGAAAGATTTTTGTTATTTCTGCAGAGAGTCCATAGGCTTTTTAATATAGGCATAGAGTGCAGTCTCAGGACTTCTTTGGGCTTAATTTGGCCTGAGTTGGTGTTCCCACAGAAGTTTAAGGGTCAAGTGACTGGTTCTTGACCTATGCCCAGCTTTTGGTCTGGAATGTTAAATACAATAAAAACATATTCAAACTAACTAACATGGTAACAATTCATCAAAATCTCACCTGCCTGTGCTGGAATTCAGGTCATGTGCCTCAGGTTACATGTTCAGTTGTTAGGGGGATGTGTCTAAACTTGTATTGAATCAATTCAAATCCAGAGACTGACTGATTTATGCAAACCCAAACCATCCTGAAATGCCCCAGGTTGCCTTACACAGATTTCCAGGATTAGTGAAAGTGACAGATGATTTATAGATCTCTGTCATTCCAGAATCCGGAGCCCAGAAAGACTGGTAGCTGCCTGGGAGAAGAGCCCAACCCCCCCCTGGCTACACAAGCTCTAAAATGACACTAGATTCCTATATATGGCCAAGTGGATGAAGCCTTAGTCAGTAGTTGAGTCTATTGACAGTTGTGGAATTTAAAACACCCCCTACACATGTAAGAAACTAAATTTATGTGAATTATTTTGTAGCTCAGTCCAATCTCTAGGGTAACAGGAACCCATGTCTGCTGTGATGACATCCCACATGACTTTAATGCTTGTTTTGTGCTTGTGAAGTCATGCTAGCTGGCACACTGGAGGAATGTTAGAGAACTTTTTTTACTAAATATGCAGAAGAGAGAGAGGAGATCCATAAACCAATTAAATATTTTATCTCCTTTTGCCTGTTAGTTATAAAACAATAAAAAGAGCAATTTTGAATCCACCGATCCTCTTAAGCAGGGATGCTACAAGACAAGTGTAGCGACAAGTGTAGCTTTCTGTTCTTCTTTAACAATATGTGTACTATATCTGTAAGGGTGTGGGATGTGATTATACTCTGTAAATCCTGTCTCTTATACCCTTCTTGAGTATCCAGACCAGAACAACTATCAGAGCTATTGTGATTCCTGACCCCTGTAGGGTCAGGATATAGTTAAGAACCTAGGAAATAGGTCATATTCCTTACCTGGCAATATAGAGACAACCAGCATGAAAGATTTGGCATTTAAATAGATACTGNTAAACACAGAAGCTGTGTGTAGACAGGGCAATGTGCACCCTCAAGATGGATTTTGTGCTTGTAACCCACATTAGCCAAATTATAAGAGCATCTCTGTGTAACTATAGGTGCTGGAGGAAAGCAAGCTTAGAACTTGAGATTTGTTATGGAAGAGTGTTTGAAATCTGTAGCTCTGTATTTGCATTTTTTTGAGTATTTTAGTTATTTTAGTTTAGTTATTGCATTATTAGCATTTGTCTTGAATGTACATTTCACTGATTGCTGGCTAATTGAATGTTGCTATAATAAATTAATAAACCACTTTGATCTTCATTTGATTGAAGTTTAAGCTGAGCAGTTCCCCTGTAAAAATGTATAATTGTTGAAGTACTTTACTGTAATTTAAACTGATTGCCCACACCCAATTACTAAAATTATTACTAAAGATCTGTCATGATGAAACAATAGGTTATGGCTTTTCTTACTTATATATTGTATATGGATTTTCTTGGAACTGAACATCAAACTATTCCTGTTAATGTGGGATTTCTGAGGATAGGAGTGCACCACTTCTAGCAAGGATTTGAATGTAAAACGTTTTACAGTAAAAATATTTTTAATATGCTATTTCTTGCAAAAATAAATATAGTGTCATTAAATATTTCTGTAACTTGAAATAGTATTGTATATGTGCACACACATACGATCAAGCATTTAAAACAGCTGAATTTGTAAACAAAGTCACTCCATCCTGAGGTTCGGGGTTCGGTGTGAAGGAAATCACTTGAAACAATGTTGTCACTTAATTACTTGATCTTACTGATTACACTGACCATAGGTTTTGGTTGCTGAGTATATTTCTGCTGTTATAAAATTAATGAAAATTTCCTTGATGTGGTTCATACACATGTGCTGAGAGAGAGCCACTTTCTAGCATTTTTGAGAAATCATGGAGAATGGGAGAGGTGCAGGAAGACTGGAAGAAAGATTTTTGTTATTTCTGCAGAGAGTCCATAGGTTTTTTAATATAGGCATAGAGTGCAGTCTCAGGACTTCTTTGGGCTTAATTTGGCCTGAGTTGGTGTTCCCACAGAAGTTTAAGGGTCAAGTGACTGGTTCTTGACCTATGCCCACCTTTTGGTCTGGAATGTTAAATACAATAAAAACATATTCAAACTAACTAACATGGTAACAATTCATCAAAATCTCACCTGCCTGTGCTGGAATTCAGGTCATTTGCCTCAGGTTACATGTTCAGTTGTTAGGGGGATGTGTCTAAACTTGTATTGAATTAATTCAAATCCAGAGACTGACTGATTTATGCAAACGCAAACCATCCTGAAATGCCCCAGGTTGCCTTACACAGATTTCCAGGATTAGTGAAAGTGACAGATGATTTATAGATCTCTGTCATTCCAGAATCCGGAGCCCAGAAAGACTACCACACAAGCTCTAAAATGACACTAGATTCCTATATATGGCCATGGGATGAAGCCTTAGTCAGTAGTTGAGTCTATTGACAGTTGTGGAATTTAAAACACCCCCTACACATGTAAGAAACTAAATTTAGGTGAATTAATTTGTAGCTCAGTCCAATCTCTAGGGTAACAGGAACCCATGTCTGCCGTGATGACATCCCACATGACTTTAATGCTTGTTTTGTGCTTGTGAAGTCATGCTAGCTGGCACACTGTAGGAATGTTAGAGAACTTTTTTTACTAAATATGCAGAAGAGAGAGAGGAGATCCATAAACCAATTAAATCTTTTATCTCCTTTTGCCTGTTAGTTATAAAACAATAAAAAGAGCAATTTTGAATCCACCGATCCTCTTAAGCAGGAATGCTACAAGACAAGTGTAGCTACAAGTGTAGCTTTCTGTTCTTCTTTAACAATATGTGTACTATATCTGTAAGGGTGTGGGATGTGATTATACTCTGTAAATCCCACACTGATGTCCCTTCTTGAGTATCCAGACCAGAACAACTATCAGAGCGATTGTGATTCCTGATCCCTGTAGGGTCAGGATGTAGTTAAGAACCTAGGAAATAGGTCATATTCCTTACCTGGCAATATAGAGACAACCAGCATGAAAGATTTGGCATTTAAATAGATACTGCATACATTTTCAGCATTTTTGTCATCCTTCTACCTAAAGTATCAAAAAGATTGCATCAGTTTGGGACTTCTGCTGTTTTAAAAATATATCATGTTAAGTTTTTGAATCCAGGATTTATAAACTTCCTACCTGGCAGTTGTGTAGCCGTGATAGGAGAAAAAAAAGAAAACAAAGAAGGCAGAGTGAAATATGGAGATGAAAAGAGGCATTTTTTACTTCAGGCTTGATTCTATGGCCCTGGGGAATCTCATGCGTCTTTAATATGTACTGCTGCTTTCACCTGCCTAATGAGAAGAATAGGTCCAGAGAGAACAGTTCAAAGATAAGTGCTTCAAAGATAGGTTGCATTTAAAACCATTTTCCCACTATCTTACCTAGTTTGTGGTATTCATGGCCTTTTTTCCTTCTCTCATCTAGTATTTTTGAGCATGAACTGTGGGAAAGGCTTGACATTAAGAGCCACATTATGCAAGAAAACATTTCTTGGCTACTTTTTCTCAAAGAAATATTATTCCCTTCATTTAATGTCTCTGTCCATATTTAATGTCTCTCCTCAATTAGTTTTTACCTCCTGTTCTGTTTCTTGCTTAATTCCCTATTTGACCAGTGACTATTCAGTTTAGGTCTTCTAAACCTGTAACATGATTCCTCATTCCGACCCTGCTCCATTTTGTACACAGCAGAATTGTACTTTTGTGTAATCTTTAGTAAGGACATACTTCAGATGCAGTGTGTGGAAATGTGATTGATTGTTCAGTTACAGTCTCTGTCTCAGCTCCCTAATTAATATCAGTTATATCCCTATCTGAGAGTTACTCAGACACACAGATATACGTAAAACATTAAAAATATTGTACATTTTCAGATATTTCAAAAATAAAGAGGAAAATCCTATATTTACAATAATAAATATCATAATTTTCTTATAATGAGAGTAATCAGCCATAGCAATTATCTCCCAAGGAATTGGTGGGTTCCCCAGCACTGGACACTATTAAGATTAATCTGAACGGGGTGCTGGGTCATCTTGTCTAGACTGTGATTTTGCCAAGAAAGGCTGGACCAGATGATCCTTGAGGTCTCTTCCAACCTGATATCCTATAGAAACCCAAGAAAGAAACCCAAGAATAAATCTAACTAGAAAGGATTTATGAATTCTTTAATGGCTATTTGGATAGATAATTTGACAGCTATAGATATCAAGATATATTGATTGTATATTGTTAAGACAAGTTGGTTGTTTTATGTTTTGGTTCTTTTTGTTTGTTTTTGAGGGTTTTTGCTTGTTTTTTTTTTTTATTTTGTTTTTCCTAAGGGAATCCATTGCTGATGTTGCCTATTACATTCTGATTCATCCAAAGGCATTAATTACATTTGGTCTATCCAGGCATATATTGACCCACAGGTATACTGATAATTTCATTACTTAGCAGTTTGTTGACATTAGGGAGCAAAGCTATACCTTTTTTAATCAATTCCTGTAACTGACACTTTCAGTATACAGTAATTCTGGAAATGGTATTTTTTAGAGTAAAAATGCTGATCTGCTAGCTTGTATAAAATCATTCCCAAAAGTGCTGCCTTAAAAAGGCACTGGTTCTGGGAATGACTAATTAATTTCACAACTTGAAAGGATAGTATGGACAGAACTACAAAAAAGGTTATCTGTCTTAGGAACTTTTTGAATTTACTATCAAATGTCATCTACCTAGTCTTATATAATAAATGAATTATCAAAGTATGATTATATCTGAGAGTCCAAAAACTTCTATAAAATATTGATTTAAAATATTTTATATGTTCATCACTTTTTTGTGTACTGTGATCTTATAAAATCTTATAAATCTATATTAATGTTATGAAATCATGTACTTGTGATCTTATAAAATCAAATATTTATAATATAATCTTGAAACATTTTCACTATATTTGCTCTTACTATACTAAGATAATTGGATTCATTAAGAAAAAGTGATGTATTGTAGCCTACCTTTTATTTACACAGGTCTTGCAGTGACAGCGTTACCATGACACATGTTCAGTGTCATGTTTCTAAGTCACAAAATAATTCACATTCTTCAGAATTTTACCACCTGATTGCCATTTACACTACCACAGCTGCAAGCCAGTCTGCCCCTCAGAAAAAGGGATTTTGGGTGTAGATATGTTTCCTGTGATGCAAGGGATTTTTTGCACAGTCAGTGAAGAACTACAGAAAGCAGGGGCAGCTGATCACCCCTATGAAGACCTAATAGCTTAAAACAAATCTTTAACTTGGGGCAAAACTTCATGTTGTAGGAAACTAGAGAAAGTTAATCAAAACCAGGGAAGCCCATAAACAAATACAATATACAATTTGTCATTGGGTGTCTATATTTTAATCATACTGTAGCTGACTGAATTGAGCCTGCTACATTTCCCAGGATAGAAAAATGTCAGAAAAATTTTTCTATTCTCTCCTCAGTGAACATTTCAACTCAACTCCCTCCCCCTCGTTTTTTTTTTTAACTTTTTTGTTTTTTTTAAATTTCTTTCCACCCTGCCTATGCTTCCCCTCCCAGGATAGAGAAATATGAATATATATGAATAGAGAAATATGTGGATATATCATGAACTCAGGGGAAAAAAAGACTTATAACCCTTCCCATGAGTCTAACTGCATTTGCTTTCTCGGATTTACTCTTGTGCTGATGGCTAAAGGCTAGTAAAGAGATCAAAGGGAGATAAGAGTTTGCTGGGAACTTGGAGAATGAATTTAGAATGTGCTTGCTGAAGATAGCTCACAAGGAAGATGAACTGGGAAGGAAATGGAAGAGTCACTAAGTTATCCTGGGATTAGGAGGGGAAATTTAATAATGCACAACATGGCATGGCCTGCAACAGTTGCTTATCAGAGAGCTTGCTCAGGCAGACCACACGTAGTGCTGCTACCCAGGTAGAGCCAGGCTTTTTTTCAGTGTTAGTGACAGAAACAGAGGCCACAAATAGAAACATTAGGAAGATCAGGAAAGTGGTTTTTTTTTTAGTGTGAGGGTGACTGAGCTCTGGCACAGGTTGCCCAGGTAGGTTGTGGAGTCTGCCTCTTTGAAAATATATTAAAAAAAAAGATGCAGACATCATCCTGGACAGACTAAGTGGCTCTGTGTGAGTAGCATGGTTGGAGAAGATGCCAGAGGTCCATTCCAATCTCAACCATTATTTGATTCTTTGAAAAAGATTAAGACTGGATACATCACCTTCAGCACTACAATAAAGGCTTGTTGTCCTCTGGTTGTTGATTAACTTTTAATGTTAATTGTGTTAAAATGAAGACAGGTTATGATCATGTTTGCTAGAACTAAAAGTTTATTAAGATAAGGCAGAAAAAGCATAAAATAGATTATACCATGAGCCAAAATTTTGTAATCTTAGCAACGATCATAGGCTACAGTGTATGATCCCAAGCTGGGGTCCAGAAACAAAGAAAGTGGTCATCAAAATAATTAGTGGTGCTTTATTTAACATGCTACCTTGACTTCTAACAGAAGCACAAAACTCTGTGATCATGCAATGATTGGCTAACTCATTCTAGGTCACTTTGGTATATTAACAATTAAATTTCCTTTGAAAATTAGCTCAGGTTGTTTGGGGTAGGGTGGTGTTTTCATTTCTCCATCCAATGACCTAGGGTAGAAGAAGAGGCATTCAAACTGTATCTATTAATTTAGTCAGCCTTCAAAAGCACAACAGGAGCATTTTATTTGAAGAGGAAAAACATTACAAAATTACTGCCCCTAAGACCACAGTCTTTCAGAGTTGTAAATATTCACGACTGGTAGTCTGCCAAGGGTTTCATCTTCTCCCATTAAATTCAATGAAAATTTAGTGGGGTTTTTAATCTTTCTTTCTTCTTTTTTTTTTTTTTTTTTTTTTTTTTTTTTTTTTTTTTTTGAAAGATGAGTCCAGATTTATATGCTGAATCTCTAGACGTAGACATTTTCTGAATTCTTTAGGCTTGAAAACATTTCTTTCTGGTTCTCTTTACCAAAAGATAGGTCTCAAAAATAGTTATTGAACCCTTTTATTCTTACCAGCGGGTCTTTACAGGTGTATTATTTGATAAGCACAAAGCAGGAGGAAGGATAGAACAGCACAGATGGGAGAGAAAGAAGAACTCAATATTCATAGCAGTTGGGAACAAAAAGAGAGGATGACAAGTTGCCTACTGAGTGGAAAATTATGTAGGAACTGGGGAGGCTGACACCCAATTGATAATAAGATTTTTGTGAAGACTCTACAAGAAAAAGGGCCCAAGTGTCATGATGGTCTCATTTAGTGCTCATCTACATGGGTACCTGATATTGCCTAGTTCCCAGGGAGACATCAAATTACATTTGAAGACTTGTGTGACTGTGGGAAGCTCTTTGAGGAAAGACTGACAAGGAAAATGATGCAGTGGGGGCAAGAGTGAGGTTGTAAGGAGTTATTTAAACCTGGCTCTTCAGGCACTGAAGACCAGTCCCTGCAGATGAGGAAGGAGGGATTTCAGGAAGCACACTGGGAACAGAACTATCGGGAGAAATCTCAGCATCCCCTGGAACAGTGGCATGAGCAGATGCCTTCATGAATTGTGTCAGCCCAAGAAAAAAAGAGGAGGAGTGGAAAACCTGTGAGTAGTTACACATCTGTGATTTCATTGCAAAGTATCACAGAGTTGTGGTAGAGTAATTCACATGAATGAAGCACTGAATGGACACAGGCCCTTTAGAAAAAATGGGAAGAGAAAACAGTGGGAGAACTGTTCTCTGTGCAAGGGAAAAACTCACGTGCATGGACCAGCATCAGAGAAGGAGGTCACAAGGAGCCTCTGTTATCAAACACCTGATCTAGAAGATGAAGTGGGTGAGACCTCTTTTAAACAGCTCAATATAGTCTTCCAGTTTCATGTCTTACATTTCCTGTGGGACTTTAACCGTTCCAGTAACATCTTCAGGCATTGTGGGGTGCAAGCAATCCAGGACACTCCTGAAGTACATTGATACTTTCTTGATGTGAATTCTTTACGGCACTGCTAAGGAGGATGTTCTCTTGGGTCTGCTGTTCACATAAAGTGAGGAACTGCTCAGTGATGTGATTGCCAGTGGCAGCCCTGATTGCAGTGACTGTGAGATGGCAGGGTTGAAAACAGAAGGAAGTGGGGAAAACAAGTAAGAGAATAAAGAATCTTCATTTCAGAAGAGGGAACTTTGGCTTCCTCTGGGAACTGGCTGAGAGGATGCCGTGGGAAGCTGCTAAGGGACAGAGAGAAACCCTCTGCACTGGCAGTAGCTAAGCACTTGGATAACAGAAAAAAATGAGTTGCAGTCTCTTTGAAACTTGACAGGATAATACCCTCACCAATGTAATCTAACTCTGAAGTCTGCCTTGCTTTGAGAATGTTGAATTAGAGAGCTCCAACAGATCCTTCCATCCTAAAATACTCTCACTCAAAGATTGGATTTCTGGAAATATTCTTAACATTTATGTGAAGCTCTGAAAAAAAATAAATAAAGCAAAAAAACCCAACTAATCAACCACCAATTCCCCACCCCCAGGTAAATCATCACAAATTCCTATGTCAGCATTGGCATCTAGTTATGTTTTAAAACCAGCTATATAATAAATTTAACACACAAGGTTATGTGTTTTTCATGTTCCAGATAATAGAGTATTTGAGGAGAACGTATGCTCGAATTTATATTTATGCTTATCATTTTGTCCATAGGAAGATTCACTTACATTATAAAATAATAAATCAAATCAGCAACAGTTTAGTCACATCCAGTATCTTATGTAAAATTCCATCCTGAATTTCTAATGCTTTTAAAAAATCAAAGTAAATGTCATCACCAGTTTATTTTCATTACTTGGTTAATAGAAGTGCAGAATCTTAAGGGGAAAGCAATCCACTTTTCTTTCCACCTAAAAATTGGACAAAATATTGCATGTCTGATGAATTAGCTTTAAAAAACTCCTGTTTCTATTGGTCAATAAATGACATCTGAGTAACTGGTATAGGGTAGATATCCATTTTGTAGATGACTAAACTTAGGTAACACTAATCCCACACATGACTGAGGATAAAGATATTCTTCACACAGATATTTTAGTTACAGAGAAGTGCATGTTAATTAATGTTTTCTTGTGAAAATAATTTTAGCTATTTGGCTTCACATACTTCTTTTATATCATGTAACATATAAAAGTCTTTATCTAACTTGAAAGATGAAAATTTATTTCTAGAAGGTGAATTTTAAGAAATTATATTTTTAATGTGATTCCATTTAGCAGTATAAATAATATTAAATATAATTAAATAAAGTCTTTGTAATTTTACTCGATTCCCATAGATTTTGCTGTGGGTTTCAACTAACCATACTTAGATATTGACATTAGATAGCTACTGAAAGGATGAGAAGATTAGTGAATTATTTCCTTCCCTCACCAGAATTTTAGCAGTTTTTTAGACATTTAGAGTACTATTCTGCAAGTGAGCAGCCTGCTTAAATCTGTGGTCTTAAACCAGCATTCAATATGTTTTTTTGTTGTGCTTATATCTATTCTAAACATACTCTCATAATATGTTTGTGTATAAATGTTTCACTATTTATAAAGCTTATACAGTTCATGTATTAACATCATAAGTTATTATTGTTGAAAATCTAATACATAATTTCTATGCTGACTATATCTGACAGAATGTTTAATCAGTCAGGATATTTTAGAGGAAAATATTAAATCTTACTAATTTTCCTGTTAAAATTATCACACCAATTCAAGTCTAGTGTGTCTTTTAAATTAAAAGGTAACAAGTTGAGGACACAAGTTTTTACCTCTGGTACCTTTTAAAGGTTAGCTTTCAGTTGTGGTTTCTGTTTATGGAAATAACTCATATATATGTATAAACAGAGAATAGAACAGATAAGGTTGTTGAGGGATATTCTGTTTTGGCTTTTGTATAAAATTAGTTGTCTCCATATTGCGCGCTCTGATCCTGGATTTCTAAACCAGTCCTATGTCTGTAGATACAGATATTATAGTCACCTATATTGCATATTTTTTAGCTAGAAAGCTTGTATTAGTTAATTTAGAAGATACCATTCACAGTGCTATACCAGGCTATATTTAATAAGTTTGAAGGTCCATTATTTCCAGGAACTTCTTAGTATGATACCAAAAGGTTATGCAAGGAATTTAATAAAAAACTTCACTGAAGACAAATGATAACACTTCTCTGCTTAACTGTGCAAGGCTTACCACTGTTCCAGGGGCTGCTCAACCATACTAATATCCAAGCCTCAATAACCCGCAATCTCACATTTGTATGGCAAATCGTGTTTCAGGAGTTGTTTGCCAATTATGCACCAGACTAAAAAAAATTGTATCTACAGATTTTACATGCCTGAAAATTGGAAAGCATGGTGAACAGTCAAAGGAACTAGTAATTTCACAGCATTTATTTTTTTCACTCCATTATGTACTGTGAGAATGTAAAGAGCTTGGGGATTTTGAGCTGAACCACCTGCTACTGCAGCATCTGTACCATGCAGTCAAAAGGATACAGTAGTATATATGAGAGTATTATGTGTATACTGTTATGATATGTTGGTACATGTCTACCATAGTGTTCTTTTCTGTTAGATTAGAGAAAGACTAATTATACAGCATCTTTTATCATTTAGACATAGAATGATTAGTACTTTAAAAATATTATAATTAAATCTATTCCAGGCTGAAAACAGGTGACAATCTCAAAGTTCCCATTTTCATAGAATCATAATTTTCCGGGCTGAAAGGGACCTTAAAGATCATTTAATTCCAACTCCCCCTGGCATGGGAAGGGACACCTCCACACTAGATCAGGTTCCCAGAGCCCTGTCTAGCCTGGCCTTAAACACTTCAAGGGATGGGGCTTCCACCACCTTTCTGGGCAACCCTATTCCAGTATTTCACCACCCTCATGGTGAAGAACTTCTTCTTAATATCTAATCTGAATATACTCTTCTGCAGTTTGAAACCATTCCCTCTAGTTCTATCACTTCCTGACATCCTAAAAAGTCCGTCACCAGCTTTATTGTAGGCCGCCTTCAGATACTGGAAGGCTACAAGATCTCCTCGGAGTCTTCTCCTCTCCATACTGAATAACCCCCAACTCTCTCAGTCTGGATATGTTTGGCTTTCTGGGCTGCAAGTGTACTCTGGCAGCTCATGTTGAACTTCTCATCCACCAGCACCCACAACTCCTTTTCCTCAGGGCTGCTCTCAAGCCAGTCACTACCTGGCTTATATTAGTGCTTGGGATTGCCCCAGCCCAGCTGCAAGATCTTGAACTTGGTCTTGTTGAACTTCACAAGGTTGGCATGGGCCCACCTCTCCAGCCTGCCAAGGTCCCTCTGGATGGCATCCCTTCCCTCCAGTGTGTCAGCTGCACCACACAGTTTGGTGTCATCACTGAACTTGCTGAGGGTGCACTCAGTGCCACCGTCCATGTTGCCAACAAAGATGTTAAACAAGACCTGTCCCAGCAGTGATCCTGCAGGGACTCCATTTGTCACTGATCTCTACTTGGGCATGGAACCATTGACAGCCACTCTTTGGGTGCAGCCATCAAGACAGTTCTTAATCCACCAAGTGGTCCATCTGTCAAATCCATGTTTTAGCAGCTTGGAGACCAGGATGTCATGCGGGAGTGTTGAAGGTTTTGCTCAGGTCCAGGTAAATGATTCCAGTTGCTCTTCCCTTGTCTATTGATCTTGTGACATTTTCATAGAAGGCCACAAGGTTTGTCAGGTATGATTTATTTTGTTTCCTTTTTTAAAAAATCCCTCTTTCTTTTATCCCTGCAAAAAATGAGATAGTTTCTAATACTGGGATTTATTCTGACACACCTGTAATCTTGAGTGGCAACCTGTAGCTACGTATCAGGCTCTTTTCAAGAACAATATTTTTTTTATTTTTCAGGTGATCTTCATCTGTTGCACCAATGCAACAGATCTGTTGCACCAATGGTAGTAGTACTTCTCTTCTGGGACTACAGTGCAAAAATGTGCTAAGTCAGGTAGAACTGTTCTTTAAGTTTCACCTGTGTTGAGCCAGTGACAAATAAGGTGGACAGCATTTCTGGGTGCTGAAATTCACAGTTTTAAACCACCCAATGTCCTGTGTTAATTACAGTCTCCTTTATTCTGTGTAAGAAAATTCAGCATTCACTAAATAAGTACTCACGGTAGCTACTACATTGACTGGGAAGCTGATTCAGGTCACATAATGGGGAAATGTCATGAACTGGTATATCCTAAATTCTCTTCCTTTATGGACCTTACAAGTCTAGCTTGTCTTGCTTGTCCTTTGATGGATAGATTGATGTCCATCTTGGACAAAAAACATTCTGTGCTATATGCATAAAAGTTTTTAAGGCTTTCCTTCCTAGGCAAGTATATGAAATAATGAGCTGTATGATTACTCTCATTCATATTCTCTACAACTTTATTTATTGCCCAATTGAGCTTGCATTATTTTTTGAGAACAGAAATATTTTTGAACATATTTATTGAGTGCTTCATCTGTGAATGGTCCCTGTACTGATTCTGCAGTATTCATAGGCAATACTTTAAAACGAAGGTGGATAACTGAATTTATATTGCCCAGAACCCGTGTAACTGTAATAAGCATACATATGCTGTACAAACGTGAGAAGCACTCTCCAGAGAGTTTCTGAAAGAAAGTGGCTATTGCAACTTCATACTACGTACAACTTCAGTTTATTCACACTGGACATAACCAATAGCATGAAATCTATCAGCTTCTTTGTGGATGAATGTTGAGTTTCTTAACATGGACTCTATTCATTACAGAGGTGCTGAACTTTTCCACCTGTTAGGGTGAAACACTTCTGTGAATGTATGAAAAGAGAAAATTTGATGCTTGAGACTTTCACAATGAAAACCTGAGATTTCTATGTACCTTAATCTTCTATATTAATAGCTGTAAATTTTTCAGGATCCCAGTTTTGGTCTTAGATATTTAAATTTAATATTCTTGCTTATCAGCTAAGCTCTTCTTTTAGGTGTCTAAACTTTCAAGCATCCCTACCCCCTGGTCTTTTTTTTAATTATTATTTATTTTTTGTCTTCTCCGATATCCATATGATATTCTTCTATGCAAAAGCTCCCCTTCCAGCACAATGAGTTTTTTGGTTATGTCTTGGGTTTTTTTTTTTTAGCTCTTTTTATTCTTCTAATCCTGGCTTTAGCTATGTTTACTTATATACTGAAACATGGTAGAAATATATAAGCATTGATAAGAAGCTGAAAACTGATTAAGCCAAATGGGACTTTTAATATCCCTGCTGTTATAATCCTGTACTGTCTAAGCAATGTGGGGGAATGAAAGACATGGAAGTGTGCCCTACTTAAAATTGTTATGAGATTTATGTCAATCTAAGAGTGATAATAGTTAAAACTTAACACAAATCCTTTTTTGATAATTACTTCAGCTAGTAATATACTAAAGCTTTACTAATTTTTTAGAAGAAATCTCAGTAGGATGGTGTAAGTTCTCCTGCTTCCAACTCACACTATCTCTATAATTTTTTTAAAAGAAAGCTGATAGTTTGCATTTGTTCAGTTTATTATTCACAAGAGAGGACAAAAAGAAAACTGTAAATTTGCAATAATTTCTCACTTTTGGATCCTCTACTATGTTGGGGTTTTTTTAAGATTCTACTACAGCCAGAGTATCTATGCATGAAATAGCCTTATGTATAACCCTCTTTTCCTTGTGCAATCTTAAAATCAAATTATTGCAGTAGAAATTTTTGAGTGTTCATCTCATAGGCCTTTGCTTAATAGTGTAGAAGTAATCAATGTGTCTAATCTCTCAGTCTCCTAAAGTAAAAGTGACACTCCAAGACAGACTAGAGACTTTTGGTCTCTCACTTCTTAAATGTGCAAGCTCTACCTTAAAAGCAGTTAGAGACAAATGCCCTGCTCTTCCAGAAAATAACACTGCTCCCGATTTCTTAGTTAACACCACTTAAAAATTTTGTTTGGAATTTGTTTCTGAGTTGGAATGTAAATTTGTTCTTGGCATTATATATCACCCCATTCTCATGCTAGCACTTCTTGTCTGCTTACATTGGTCTTCTTTCTTCCCTGATGTCAATTCTTCAGATATATTTTTAGACAGTAATCATGTTTTCTCTCCACCTTTGTTTTTCCAGTTTGAACAAAACAAGTGTTGGGGTTTTTTTGACCATAACTATTTTCTGCAGTGTACTACGATGCATAAAGCACTAACGTTGCTATTGACTGAAACTCCCGCAGAACCAGAAGATCACAGAATCACAGAATGATTGAGGCTGTAAGGGACCTCAAAAGTCATCTGCAAGCTGCCCAAGCAGGACCACCAGGAGCAGCCTACCCAAGGATGATGTCCCCGTGGATTTTTAAAATCTCTAAGGAGACTTTACAAACCCTCTGGGCAACCTGTGCCGGGGCAGTAGTCACCCATGCAGTAGAAAAGTGTCTCCTGATGTTCAGACAGAACTTTCTGTCCTGCATTTCTCTTTGTGACTATTGTCTCTGATCCTGTCACTGGGAACCACCGAAAAGATATATATCATTGTATGAGGGTACTAAGGAGCTGAAGAAACTAAGCTCTGATTCACAGTCACAGTACCAGTCTAAGTAAAAAAAAAAACAAAACAAACTGTTTTAAGAATTGTCCTGGTTTGGGCCAGGATAAAGGTTATTTTCTGTCTTGTAATTTTGTTTTCAGCTGTCTCTTGTAAGTAGTTGCACTTGCTGAAATTAACAGCAATTTTCTGCAGTGTCTGCTTCTAGGACTGATACCACTCGATGTTTATACTTACAGCTAGAAACTGGTTTGCAGAGCTCTCTCACTGCTCAGCTCTGAGGAACATTTTACCCTGCAGAAGGAGTAAAGAGGTCCCACCTGAGCCCCTCCTTTGGGAAGGACCGGACAAGATAGATGTCAGAATTGACCAAACAGAATATTCCATCCCATACACGTCATACTCAGTATAAATTTGAGGGATCAAACCCCTTCCTGCTTCCCTTCCTTGCCTGTTCCCTGCATGCTTCGGCATCCTGGAAGGATTCCGTTCATTTGTCTGCCTGTGGTCCTGATCCATACTAGCCTGAATCTTTGTGTTCAGAAACTAGTTTTGTTTAGTGCTTTTTCAGACATTCTATACAACTGTCTCCTATATGGGATAGACACTATCTTATACTTCTGTCATATCTTAGGCCCTTTTTTCTCCATATCATCTTAACTGATTTCATAATTAATTCCTAAATTTCAAAATGTTTTTTAACCAAATGGAAACAACCTAAAATATCATATTTCCTTCTTTTTTTTTCTAATTATTTTTTTCTTATTTCTTATTAAAATAAGAATTATCTGACCAAACTATAAAGATTTTCACTTTCACACTAAAATTAATTTTTTGGCTTTTCTATTGGTGTGCTTTCTTCTTGCCCATAAAATATTTTAAGTGTGACATTTTCTACACATATGCACACAGTGTGGTATGAGATTACGTGTGGTGTTCAACCCAGCTTCCAGATGCTGCTCAGTAGGAGCAAGAAACTGCCATGTGTTGTGTATCAAATTTATCAGCTCCACTTGAATGCTTTTGCTCTCTTGGGGCACCCAAAATGGCACCAAATACACATGTATGAACAACATAATTAAGCCTCCTATATTTAGACTGGATATTGGTAAACAAATACACGTAGTCTAGGAAAAGACTATCTATCCCATGAAATTTTGGTAGTCTTTGTCCTCTTGATATTCTTGAAATAAGATTTCTTTTTAATCTTTTTTACAGGTGAGCAAGTGTGATAACAATGGCAGTATCCTTCACAGTTGTTTTATTCTCTAAAAAGTAGCTGTTAAAACAAACACACATATAAACTAAAAAACCCAACCAAACAAAGAACCATGAAAAAATTTAGATACCCTAGAAGGTATCCTAGAGGAGATTCTTCTACTGTCCTATTGGATCCTATTCCAAGATTAATTTGCAAGTGACTTGGGAAGAATTGTCCTCAGAAGAGGTTGCTTAGAGGATAGATTTAATCTGGGTGCTTGCTCAAATGTCTTTTTCAACTAGGTACAGGAGATTTTAATTCTTTAATTAAAATTATTAATTTGAAATACTAGTTTTTGCCTAAACAAATGTATAAACAAAGGTGTAGATCCAAATCAAGTTTCTATGATCCAATCATGTTTCTATGATGAACATTCATTTGCTAATAAATGAGTTTTGAGAAGAATTATAAATACTGAGAGGAACTGGGCTATTAAGAGGATGGATTTAGATTACTCTGAGGGACAAAATATCAGGAAAACAAAATTTGTACAGTTATTGGAAGAGCATGAACAGTGAAAAAATATGGGGTGTGATTTTTTGTTGTTGTTGTTTCTATATAACTAGGTAGAAAAATATCAGGCTATAATACTGTGATTCTAAGAAAATCATATAAAGCTGTTGGAAGAAAACAAATATTTCCCAGAGTGTATCAGGAACAGAATTGTCATTGATGTGATTATAAAAGGCATTGAAAATTCATCTGAATAATCACAGAATTCTAGTAATTTCTTGATCAGGAAAATAAACAAAACAGATTCTGAGTACTATGGGGAATGGAAATTCCCTGAATGGAAATCAGGAGAGTTTAATTCATACTCATAAATGCTGATTACATACAGATTTTTCATACAAACAATTTCTAGCTCAAATGAAAATACAGAAGATATTTTTGTTTTTATGTAATAGTAGTTCATTAAAAGTATGGTAAAATGTTTTGTATCAGCATCTATTTAACATTACATAATTGATGACTTTCATGGTAAGTGACAAGTGTGACTCAATTCAGTGAACTATAATAGATTTTTGCATGTTAAGTACAGAACAATGGAGATTATTCATCAGCAAATAATAATTGCAATTATTTCACCATCATCAACACTATTTAGCATGAACCATGTCACAGTGGCACCATAGCTGATGTTAGGTATTCATTTATGTTTCCTTTAAAATCTATATACTAACAAGATGGAAAAAAGCTGCTCTAAAGTTCCTATGTACTGAAATTTAATCTAGGAAGGTAAAAGAGAATACTTAATGGCAAATGGGGTTTAGTTTAGAAAATACTTCATAAACATTTGAAGTTTACAGTTCAGTTCTTTTGTTTACTGCTTACTTCTTACTGGTTTTCTAGTACACACATGCTCTAGCATGTATTTTGCAAAGCTACTGCTTCTAATCCTTTCCAATGGTACATCTTTCATTAAATATATTGTTACTGATGGACAGCGTGAAAAATGAGTTTAGATGTTCTGACATTTCTTAAACACCTTCCCAGTTATAATTTGTAACAGATGTGTGAAGCTCTGTATCTCTATACATCACTCCAAGCAACAGGAAACTATCAAAATAATACAAGGCACAGTCAGCAAAACACTGTCTTGGAGAAAAATTTGGACAAATGCAAAACTGGTAATTTTTCATTAATAACCTAAAACTTATTGAAATCAGTTGGAAATTGGTAGAAAAGTAATTATAGGATATGAAGAGTGAAAAAAATTGTTTCACAGTTAAGATGAGTACTGGTAGCCAGGATCCAAGTTTCAGATTCAAAGAATAAACAATATTGTGATCCCTTTTTTGGACATTGTTTAAGCAAACATCTAGTTCCTATAAAATTTTTGTGTGCAGTTGACACATTTCACTTTTTAACTTTAGAAATGGTGGGAGGTTTAGAGTTTTCCCTTCATTACTAGAGATCAACTGATTCAATTGATTCAATATCCAGCTTGTACTTGAAGTGAGTGTGGATCTAGAAATTAGAAGCAGAATTAATTTAATCTGATTTTAGTAGAAAAACACACACTGGTGATTCCAACTATAGTTAAGCTAAGGAAGCAGGTATTCCAGGAGCAACTTATCTCTTTCTTAGACAGGGTCCAATCACCCCCTGGAGCTGGTTATTTTTCTTCTTTGATTATGAAAGGTTTTTCTACATATGGTCCTTCTTCATTGAGTCACTTTGCTTATGTACCTTTTGCTGCATGCAATTACTCTTCAAGCATGGTATACATAATTGAAAAGTGCAAAAGCATTACTAGAAGATGCACAAAAGATATCTAGGCTTCTAGTAGCTATGAAGCTAAGTACTAATGTGGAAAACACCCCAATAAGGAAAGGGTCTTTGCTGGACAGGAAGTCATCAGTTCTGAGGTAAATGGTTGGTCTTCCCTTTCCCGGGAATGGATCAGACATGCTTATATATTTGTATGTTATTAATCTGCCAGCATTGTGGAGGCTATTGTCTTAGACTGGATGCCTAATTTAAGATGGGTAAAACTAGTTGATATTAATCTTACTGCTTGATTTGGGTGTCCTCTGAAAACTGTGTTATAAGCTGTGTACTCAAGATGACTGAATCTTAAGGAGGCATCCCTCTCCTGAAGTCCTCTGAAACTTTTAACGTTATTGGTGATCCCAGACAATATAAAGAGGATGTAAGTAAGGTGTAATGGATCACTGATCTTACAAGACAGCTGTGTTGAATATTGAATTTGATTTTAGCATGTTCAAAACTTCATTTCTACTTTTCTAGCTGTTATCCTAAACATAAGGCTCAAAATAGGATGGGTAAGAATCACTAAGAACTAATCTTTTTGATGATGTAACAGTTCACTTTAAAAAGTAAGTTTTGGAGGTATTTCAGGGCCATGAAGGAAGAAGTTTCCTGTTTCAAACTAGCACTGTTTCACAGTGGCTAGTACATACAGAAGGAATTGAAGATTTAAGGCCCCTCTTCACTGGCTATTTCTGGTTCATCCCATAATTTTTTGACATAAAAAGCAGAAACAGCTCTGGGAGACAGAGTGAACTCCAATAGATATGGCATAAGTGGAATATAAGTAATTAACCTTCTGCATCTGTTGAACCCACTAGACAGCTAGTCCAGGAACTCACACATCTATTTGGAGAACCTTATTCCAACTTTTTTGACTGAATGTATTCTCACAGATCATTGTCCTTCTGATGCAAAAGTTTATCTCACTTCCTCATTTTACACCTTGATATGAAAAAAAAGCATGTCTGCTTAACCTTCAGTCTGACAAGCTAAATAAATCAAGCTGTCCTAGTGTACTCCTACATGAGTTGAACTTCTGCAGTTTTCTTATCCCTTCCTATTATCATTCTCTGAATAACTATGAGATAGAAAAAAAATTTCCTTTGCATTTTTTTTTTCATTTAAGAGGACCTAATTTGTCTCTTCAAATTGCACTTTTTTGTTCAAGATATTTTTTTCCTGTTTTGTGAAGGAGTCAAAGTTGTTTCCATTTAAAGTGTAAAGGTTTGTTCCTATTATTTTCATATTAAATAGGTCTTTTGTTTAGAATTTTATCTGTCCTGTGAATCAAAATAATTGTCCGAAAAAAAGTATACTCTTTAATACAATGTTCTTCTGCTAATAGAGCAAGGACAAAGTTCAAACGTTTACTTCACTTTTTATATTTGTTTTTTAGAAAATGACAAGGTTTTATGCCATTACACTGTACATTTCTTTAGTTCTTCTATACAATTTCATGTAAATGTTTAAATTATGCTAATTAGATCTAGAACATTACTATGTCAATTGTGTAGTAGCTCATGACCTGAGTAACTGATATAATGATTACTAAAATACACATAGCAAAAAATATATACTACAGAAAAAAACAAAACTTTATAAAAATTGTGAGAAAGCCATTCTTGTTGCAATTAGAAATTAGAAAAGAAATTAGAGTAAGACAAGAGTGATCTTGGTTAATCTTTGTAATATGTGGGAAAATAAAAGAATTTATCTACTGTAGCTTCTGCAGGTAAAATTTAGAGTAGGAAGAGAGACCTTGACAGTCAAGAGAAAACAAACAACTTAAGAAGATGATTCTCTTAATTTAGAACATGTCTGCTGAATAATCCTTTGGAGACAACCATCTCTCTTTACTGATTAGTAATAAAGTTCCAAAAATTTGGAATTAGATACTTCAGTATCTAATTTAGGTTAGATAGATCTCAACGTAAGAAAGGCTATATACGAACTGGAGAATGTTTCTGATTAGACTAATTTTTCAGATTATAAAAATAATAATTCATATTAAACTAATGCTACAAGATGGATTAATTCAGATTACTGTAAATCTCTTGAATTAACACTTACTATAATCAGCTATCCAGATGAGGTCAGAATGATGCAGGGTTTTTTTTTCAGCATTATTTCATGCTCTAGTAGGACAAAGTTAACAGAACCTATGATGGCCTCAGTCCAAGTTTATTTAAAATGATACATGAAATACATTTTCTCCTCGACGGGGGAAATGAGAAGTGTTCTATACTTCTTATTATTTCAATTTGTCATTATACTTTTAATTTATTTAAATCCTCACAGGTTTTTAAAAAATTCTGCAAATACCAGTTACCAAAAAATATACCAGTGGATACTTACCTATTTAACACAGAAGGAACTTAGATCTCAGTAGTCTCTGATTTTCATACCTAAGCTATATTTATATTCCATTTAATTTTTGAGACAGGAAAGGCTAGACCCTTTCTATATCCCTATGGATTAATTGTCAGTTGAAACAATGGAATTTTTTACTGAGTTGGTTTGCAATAGATTTAATTTTCTTCATAGTGGCTTATATGGTGCTATGGCTTGGATATTTGACCTGAATGATGTTGATACTATACCCATGTTTTAGCTATTGCTGAGCAGTGCTTACACAGCATCAGGACCATCTACTCTTCACACTGCTGTAACAGTGAGTAGGCTGGGAGTGCACAACAAGTTGTGAGGAGACACAGCTAGAGAGAATCATAGAATCATAGAATCGGCTGGGTGGGAATGGACCTCAGAGATCATTAAGTCCAACCCTTGACCCACTACCGCTGCGGTTACCAGACCATGGCACTGAGTGCCACATCCAGTCTCTTCTTAAAAATCTCCAGGGATGGAGAATCCACTACTTCCCGGGGCAGCCTGTTCCAACGCCTGATCACCCTCTCCGTAAAGAAATTCTTTCTAATATCTAACCTAAACCTCCCCCAGCACAACTTAAGACCATGCCCTCTTGTCTTGCTGGTAGTTGCCTGGGAAAAGAGACCAACCCCCCCCTGGCTACACCCTCCTTTCAGGGAGTTGGAGAGAGTGATGAGGTCTCCCCTGAGCCGCCTCTTCTCCAGGCTGAACAGCCCCAGCTCCCTCAGCCTCTCCTCATAGGATCTGTGCTCGAGTCCCTTCACCAGCCTGGTTGCCCTCCTTTGGACCTGCTCCAGCACCTCAATCTCCTTCCTAAACTGAGGGGCCCAGAACTGGACACAGTACTCGAGGTGTGGCCTCACCAGCGCTGAGTACAGGGGCAGAATCACCTCCTTGGACCTGCTGGCCACACTGTTCCTGATACAGGCCAGGATGCCATTGGCCTTCTTGGCCACCTGGGCACACTGCTGGCTCATGTTCAACTTCTTGTCGATCCAAACCCCCAGGTCCCTCTCTGTCTGTCTGCTCTCCAGCCACTCTGTCCCCAGCCTGTAGCGCTGCATGGGGTTGTTGTGGCCAAAGTGCAGGACCCGGCACTTGGCCTTGTTGAACCTCATCCCATTGGAATCAACCCAACTCTCCAGTCTGTCCAGGTCCCTCTGCAGATCCCTCCTGCCTTCCAGCTGATTGACACTTCCTGCCAGCGTAGTGTCAACTGCAATTTTGCTGATGATGGACTCAATCCCCTCGTCTAAATCATCAGTGAAGATATTAAACAGAACTGGGCCCAACACTGATCCCTGGGGGACACCACTGGTGACCGGCCGCCAACTGGATCAGCCCCGTTCAGCACCACTCTCTGGGCCCGGCTCTCCAGCCAGTTCCTAACCCAGCACAGGGTGCTCCTGTCCAAGCTGTGGGCTGACAGCTTTTTCAGGAGAATGCTGTGGGAGACGGTGTCAGAGGCCTTGCTGAAGTCCAGGTAGACCACATCCACAGCCTTCCCCTCATCCACCAGGCGGGTCACCTGATCATAAAAGGAGATCAGGTTGGTCAGACAGGACCTGCCCTTCCTAAACCCGTGCTGGCTGGGTCTGATCCCTTGCCCATCCCATTTCTCACGGAGAAAATTGTAAAACTAATCAAGACACTGAAAAACAGCTGAAAAACTTCACATGAATTTTGGACATTGCTTGCTTTATCCAATCTCCCATTATATTGTTGTGCATCTTTTCTAAACATTGTGCACTGCTTGCAACATGTACCTTGTGAATTTAATTTGTCATTGAAATAAGCATCAATCAGTCATATGGATGGTTAGATATCCAAATGCTACAGCTTCTTTACAAAGAAAGCATCTGAATGACTGATTTTTTTTATTATCTTTGCCATCATCCTGCCATTATTTTATTTTTTTTAAGGCTGATTTTTAACCAAGTGGACTTTACCTGTACCTGGTTTTCTTCAGAAAACAAAACTAAATTGTGCTTCCCCAGTGACACATAAAATGAAAGTCAATTCCTCCTTTAAAGTAAAACTGAATTTAATAAAATTGTAATGATTAATATTTTATAGACTGCCTCCATTTTCAGTGAAATATTATTAATCTAGATAAAATAATCTAAAATAATATTGTCTATCTAAAATCTAAATTTAAAGATCTAAATAAATAAATAAATAACAACACAAAAAATACAAAAAAAACCCAACCCAAACAAACAAACAAAAAAAGAAACAAAGAAAAAAAAATAAATTCTTGGGATTTATTGTTGTAGTAACTGAAGCATGAGATCTAAAAAACAAATGTACTTGCAAAGCTAACAATGGCCTTCAGAAGTTTAGGTTAAGAATAACAGAGATCGAAATTACTTTAATCAGATCTCTGGTGTGCAGCAAAAATGCATGTCCTGTTTTATATTACAATAACTTTAATCCTTATAGAAGCTCATTTAGATGGTAGGTAGGTATCCCTGAATACAGTCAAAGAACACAAAATTAAACTCAGAAGAAATCTCTCCTTTTCTTTTTTAGATGATTCATATAAAGAATATGATCATAAATTTCAATAAGTGCTGTGCTTTAGAACTAATCTTTTCATTGACTGAGTGTAAGCTGCTGTCAGACTGAAAACTGAACAAAAAAAGGTTGCAATATGGATAGCATTGCTCTTCTGTCTTTCATTTTATATAACCTCATCTGTATTTGAGTCTGTGGGACGAACTGATTGAAGTCTGTGGTGTTTCACCTACTTTCGGGAAGTCTGAATAGCCAATTATATTTCTTATGAAGAAGAATCAGTGGCAGAAAAGTTCATCTATATGAGTACCTCGTTAGAGCATGAACATTGTGCAACTAAGAACAGTAAGAGACTTGTATGCTTTCATACTGCACTTGTGATGAATGCCTCCTGTAACATATGCCTTAAAGTTCTAAACAGCCTACATATGGATGTGCCCGTAAATAAGTAATTTATATATCACAACATGAAATAATATGTACTGTCATGTATATTAAACAAGGCAACATAACATGGAAGGTTTTTGTTTTGTTTTATTTTCCTGGTGCTTTTTGGGTTTTGTTTGTTTGTTTTTTCAGACACAGCTAGAGACAGGTACACCTAGCAAGAGGTCTAATCAGGACTGGGTTGAAGTAGATATCCTGGGGCCATTGACCCTGGGACCATTCACTCAAAGATGGTCAGGTCTATCAAGATATATTTGGTCTACTTCAAACCCTGACATGGCTGTTAACTTTTACTTATCTTTTGAGTTCATTATCTATTACAGACATTTCTGCAGTGCAAAGATTTTTCTGCAGGAGAGTAAATTTTCCCATGGACAAGGTGAGGTTTGCTTTTTGCCTTCAAAACTAAAAGCTCAGGTATATGAGAAAGAACCACTGGCTCTGCAGATTGTGAAAGCGTGTAGATTA